>QJNS01000183.1:0-164249 GCA_004154925.1 Monosporascus cannonballus | reverse complement strand
TGGAGGGGGTGCCTAGATGTGTTGTACAAGGCATAGAGCTACATGTATCTATGCTCCTCAACGTCAGCAAGTCGAGCAAAAACGCCTGGTCGCGCGGCCCGATCCTGTTGCCTACCCATACAGGAGGGAGGTGCTGGAATGCACAGTCGTTTCTCTAAACCTGCTTCTATATCTCATCCTCCTCGGTACGAGTAGCTTAGACGGCTAATCCAAGATGCAGTCCGGGATATCAGCATCCCAGGAGCTGGTCTCCCAGTTCAACGACCTCCTGGCCGACACGTCCATCTTCGGCCTCCTCGTCACCATCTCCTCCGAGTCCCTGACGCCCGTGACGACGCTGCCGGGCGCGTCGGCCGACTTCGCCCGCAACCTCGAGCAGCTGCGGCCGCACCTGAAGGAGAACGAGGCGCTGTACGTGATCCTGCGGCGGCACGACAGCGCGCCGCGCTTCGTCGCCGTCACCTACGTCCCCGACGCCGCCAAGGTGCGGCAGAAGATGCTGTTCGCGTCGACGCGGCTGACGCTGGTGCGCGAGCTCGGGTCCGAGCACTTCCGCGAGACCATCTTCGCCACCACCGCCGACGAGCTGAGCCCCGCCGGCTTCGAGAAGCATGACAAGCACGCCGAGCTCGACGCCCCGCTCACCGAGGAGGAGCGCACCCTCGGCGAGGTCAAGAGGGCCGAGGCCGAGGCCGGCATGGGCACCGGCGTCCGGGAAATCCACCTCAGCAAGAACATGAACATGCCCATCGCTACCGATGGTCTGATCGCGCTGAGCGAGGTCGGCAGGGACGACGGGAGGGACATGGTTATGCTGGTAGGTCTACGGCGTAGCTCTCCTGAATGGATTGTATATGTTAGGGAAGTTGTTCGGCTGACGGGATGCGCAGAAAATCAACCGCGACACCGAGACCGTCGAACTCGTACAAGACACCTCGAACCCGTCCTCGATATCGGAGCTTGCGCAGTCGATCTCGACGTCCGAACCTCGCTTCACGTTCTATAGGTACAGACATACACACAACGGCGCCGAGAGCAGTCCGGTGCTCTTCTTCTACACGTGCCCGGCCGCGGCGGGCAAGCAGATCAAGTACCGCATGATGTATCCGCTTATGAAGCGGGCCGTCTTGACCGTGGCCGAAACGGAAGCCGGTCTCAAGATCGAGAAGAAGTTCGAGGTGGAAGAGCCAGACGAGATCACAGAGGAAACGGTCCTGTCGGAATTACATCCGCAGGCGGAAGTGAAGGCGGCCTTCAGGCGACCCAAGAGGCCGGGTCGGTAGGCGTAAGAATGAGTGCGTCTATGGGATTCTTGCGCGGCTATAGAAGGCGTGCCGTATGTATTGGACCAAAAGGAAGTTCACTCATTTGAATGCATGGAGGATTGATTAAATGGGCTCGAGGCCGCTCGTCGCTAGACGTGGATGCGGGATATAGACAAACATATGCAACTCAGCTATTTACTCTGGCAATTCCGTCCCCGCACCTCCAAGTTCTCTCCGGGCGCTTATTCTTACTCCTCGTATCTGTTCCCCGACCATATACTCGGACCGGTCTTCTCCATCTTCTCCTTCAAGAACTCGTAGACGGTGAACGTCACGGCCTGGCCGGGCGCGACGCGCATGATACGCGGCGTGATACCCTTATAGAATGCATGGAAACCTTCTTGCCTGCATCGAAGAATTGCACGATCAGCAAAGCGAAACCCATTCGCGGGTTCAAGGGACCGGCCGGGGATAAGAAAAGCGGGAGCAGTGAAACGGAGACGGGAGGGGGGGAAAAACTCACTTGAACATATCACTCGCGATGACGCTGACCCTCTTGAACGCGCTGACGCCCTCCTCGGCGGGCGTCTTCTGCAGGCGGGTCTTGATGGTGTCGATGGGCGCGTTGCTCAGGGGCCCCATGGCGCCGCTGACGAGGCCGATGACGGTGGTCTGCCACCCGGGGATGGCGGTCTGGCCATCGCCGGCGCGGGCGCCGCCCTGCCAGCGCACGAGCGCCTCCTTGAAGTAGGTGTAGGCGGTGAAGTTGACGGCCTGGTTGCTGCCCTGGCGCAGGGCGGTGAGGCCGACGCCGCGGTAGAGGGCGCCGGGGCCCTCCTCGCGCACCACCGTGTAGGCGGCGTGCGCCGCGTTGCGGTACTTGGGCACGTCGAGCGGGTCCGCCATGCTGTGGTGCTGCGCCTGCAGCCGGATCTTGACCACCTCCATGGGCGTCACGACGGCCACGGCCTCGGTCACGCCCGCCGCGAGCCCCGCCGCGAACGTCCCCGTTCCCGACACCGCGCCCGTCGACCGGTCCGCCAGCACCTGCTTGTACGTCTCGAACGACGTGAACCGGATCGCCATCTTGGGCACGATCCCCGTCAGCACCGCCCCCAGCCCCTTGTACAGCCCCAGCGGCGTCTCCTTGCGCACGATCTCGCTCCCCGTCTTCAGGAACCCGCGCTTCGGCGCCCCGGGCTGCCGCGCGCGCCGCGACAGCTGCATCCGCACCTTTATCGTGTCTGCTCCGGAGGGGAGAGGGCGCGTTAGCAACGGGAATCCTTGCGGCGGGATGGCGTGGGCGTTATGTCGGTTTCACGTACCAAGAGGATGACACACCAGCGCCTCCATCATGCCTGCTCCGCCGCCCGCTGCATACATACACTGTCAGCTTGCGATGTTTACGCGCTCTCCAATGCTCGCACAAGAGACGGTTTGGGGAGCGGATAATAGATCGGCCTCCAAGCTTACCAATTAAGTTGGTCGCCGCCGACGGCGGCGGCTTGCCATCCTTCCTCGTCACCTTAGTCGCCATGCCTCACTTGGCCCGCCCAACGCTGCCACTGCTTCTATGAGAGGGTTGCGACCCGAACACACCACTTGCACCTCGGCGATATCTGCAGTTCTCGGCGCGATCTCGAGATAAACGAGGCGTCTGAGCCTAGGCGCGGGAGAATCGAACAAAGGAAGGTAGCGGCACTGTAGATACTGATCTATAAGTTCGATAGGACGCTACAGACTGTAGATGGCGGCACCAAGGGAGGACAAAGGAACGTCCCCTTTGCGTACGGAGGCGGTCCCGGACCCAGCACCAAAAGCGCTCATGTGTGTATGGAGAGAGATGAAGCAAGGTAAACCGAGATCTCCCGAGACCCAATGTGCTTCCGTTACGAAGGCTAACGTTCTACTAGCTAGAAGACAGAGCTGCCTTGCGGACGGACGGGTTTGTAGGACGGTAGACAAAAAGGATAGAGCTAGTTATCTAGCGTCTGGTATACCATAAACAATGGAACAGCAGAGAGATCAGGCAAGAAGAGCAAACTACTAAAACCCTCATGAGATAACCCACGCAACGGGATGCCAGGGTATCTATATAACGGCTACCTAGTGCGTAGGGGCAGCAGAGGCCAATGCCGAGAAATGACGGCAACTACACGGCTATCATAGGACGAATGGGTCGAAGCAACTTGGTGACTCAAGACTTCGAGCGTGTGCGCAGTGCAGTGCCCCATCCCAGCGCCGAGGGACCGAACCACGCGCGGACACAGGCCCAGCCTGTCAGGGAGCCGGGATGGGGCGCAAACACCCGCGGCTCGTGGCTCGTCTGGGCCTATTCGGGCCCATCTGATAATGGTAGAACACTGACATCCATACATACATACGTAAGGGTTGCCTCGCGTGGGAAAGACTGAAAGGGGCGGGATTGGACGAGACGGAGTCGAATCGACAGAATGAGACTACGCAAACCTTATACGACAACGACGACTTATGGAACTCGGGGTCGGATCTGCATACTGCCATGTTCCATAATCTGCGTATTATTCTTCATGGTATTGATATCCGGTGGCATGACAGGTGACAGGGCGACACGGTCTGCCGGATCATCGCAGCCCACTCCCTCGGCGGACCGGAGGTGGGATCATCCACTTGGCGGCACTCTCTATCGCCCGCCCGGAGTTGGGGCTAACGAGGCGCGTCATCCTTTCTTTCATCTTGGAAACTCTGTCCGACTCGTAAGGCATTCCGAAGAAAGTCAAACAGAAGAAACCTTACCAAGCACTTTCGTGAGAATTGCTGTTGTACACAATATTTGCGAAGCACTAAATGTTAGGCCAGTTTTTCGGCTGCTAATTTACATGGACGTGACTGCCGTAACTGGTGACGTCAATCCAGGGTGTGGGTCCTGCATTACCGACGGGGAGCCGAGCTTGTGATTTTGCGGGGGAGGGGCACCCAATGCCTGTCGGCCGCCGCAGAAGGGGGCAGCCTGCATGTGCAGTTCTCGATAGTATGCAAAATGTAGTCATCCAGATTCCGAAGCACTCCTCGAACCCTATCATGCCCTTCTACTGTATTATAACTTCCTAGGTTTTCTTTTAGGTTTATATCTAACCTCCCATACTGTCCGTATGTATGTATGTATTGTACTTAAACGGGTACCTACATTATTCGGATGGTCCTGGAAACGCATCGTGCAGTTAAGACATCGATCTACATCTTCCAATACATATCTGGCCCTTATCTAACATTCCTTAGGTCGAGGAGGTCCGAGCAAGCTAGCTAGACCCTCCTCCCTCTTGCCGAGGTTCCAGCTGGCCAGAGGTCATCATTCTTATCGATTGACAAGGGGCCGGCTGAACTGGGGTGAGCTACACACTTACGGAGTGCACTAGTTATAATCATGTGGAAGCATAACAAAGGAACGCTCGCTGGCTGTCGGGACTAACCCTGTAAATAGAACGATGCGGGATCAGTTAATGTTCCACAGAAAGCAACCCACATGCAGTACTGATTAACTGATCTGAGCTGCAAACCAACATGTCTCCTGGTTAGCTCGACAGTTTCACATGCGACTCTTAATGGCACAGCACGTGTGCTACATTTCACATGCCAGCTGCGAACATTGCGTTCGTAATGAATGGAGGGGGCACATCTTCAGAGGCTGAGCGGCTTCATGGAGATGGATCAGCACTTCCTAAGCCTCCCAACATGCGACATCAAATGCGAATCGCATAATAACTTTGTTTACCTGATGTCTGTAACGTCCCGAAGAAAGCGCAGTCCGAGGGCAAGGCAACACAACCAGTCCATTTTCATCGACAACGCCGTAAATGGAGTTTTCTTTACCAGGTAACCCTTCCCAGTTTGACCCCGAGCCCGAAATCCAAGGCAAGACACCCAAGTCGGACTCCAGATCTCCCTAACCAGGCAAATGAAATACTAGGGTATATATAAACGCCCTTCACAATTCCAAAATTAGTACGCCAGGACACCGGGCCGTGGTGCTGGTTCCACAGTCCCGGATTAGATACGGAGGCGTTCGGCCTCTCGACACGATGTCCCGCCCTCTTCCGTCACAGACGGATCACCCTCGAAAATATACAATCGAACCTCGCCGTCCTCTCCTCCGCTCGCCATCCGACTGTCGCTAAGGCCAACACAAGTTACCGGTCCCGCGTGGCCCGTAAAAGTCCGTTCGCATTTGCCGCTAGGTTCCCAGATCTTAACAGTTGCGTCGTTCGCACCGGTCACGAATCGCAAGGTGTCCGCTGCTAGACCCCAGATACCCTCAACGTGCCCGAAATAATGGTGGAGCGTCTTCCCCGACGCGGTGTCCCAGAGACGCATAGTGTTATCCAGAGAGCCCGTGAGCATATAGCGCGGTGGTAACGCTCGGTCCGGATTCTCCATGAATAGCGGCCCGTAGGCGGCTCGCTCTTCATCCGCCACGCCAGATGATAGCGACGATGACGGGCACGGCGCCGGGGTGCCGCTGCGATGGCTCGACACAGACGCTGTATCTGCCTCGCAGCTCTGCTCGTCCTCGAACTCGAAGTCATCCGGAAGAGGTAGAACCTGCTGCACTTGTCCGACGTGGCCTTCATAAGTCTTGATACACGTCTGGGTATCTAGGTCCCACAGCTTGACTGTAAGGTCATCCGAGGCCGAGAAAAGTGTGCGGGATGCGACGTCTAGGCGCACATGGTTCACCCAGTCGGTGTGGCCACGTAGACACCATGAGATGTTAGTCTTAAAGTTGAAGACTTTGACAGTCCTGTCAATAGATCCCGAAGCTAGTAGATCGCCGTCCATGTGGACCGAGATCACTCCACCCTGGTGATGGAGGGTGTTGATACAGACACCCGTGCGCCAGTTCCAAATTTTGACAGTGTTATCAAGGCTCCCACTGACAAGTAGACGATCGTCGAACTGTAGAGCCCTGATGCCGCTCGTATGTCCTTTTAGGGTTCGAATAACCTGACCCGTCCCAATGTTCCAAAGTTTGATGGTAGAATCGTAGGAGCCGGTTGCTAGTATGTCTTCTTCGAATTGCAGACAGGTTACGCCATTCGTGTGCTCCCCGCGGAACGTTTTCATAGAGCACCGGCCGTATTTCCAATTCGACCCGACCTTATAACGATCGCGGTAGACATCTTTCCAGGGTCTAAACTTCTTCTGCCGCTCCTTACTCAGTACCAGCTCCGTAGAACCATGAACGCTGTTAACACAAGCGCGCTTTGGTGGTCCTTCGTCATCCGGTGGAGAGGCGGCACGCTTGCCCGGGTTCGGAGCCGATGTAGCAATAGCGACCGGGGGCCGGGGCGGGGGGGGGGCAGGGATAGGCTGCCCTGCTTGGCGTTGGTCTTTCCACTCTTTTAATCTCTTCTTTTCCAATCTCGGCAACCCCCACCCGCACTTCACACACTTGCGGTTTATATGCTGTTCACACATTCTGTGCCAGACGACGTCGTCCCCTGATAGGGTATGCCATCGTCTGCTGACCTGAGCAGCCTTGCACAACGAGGCGCAGTCAAGGTAGCAT
This sequence comes from Monosporascus cannonballus, assembly GCA_004154925.1. Classification (NCBI taxonomy): domain Eukaryota; kingdom Fungi; phylum Ascomycota; class Sordariomycetes; order Xylariales; genus Monosporascus; species Monosporascus cannonballus. The sequence goes on along the minus strand of QJNS01000183.1, from coordinate 157,439 downwards.
AGAATCTTCAGAGAGAGTTCGTCGGGCAAGGCGGAGAGGAAATCGATCTTGAGTTGCTCGTGAACTTCCCGCGACACCGTGGAAAGTTGCGGAAAGCAACACTGGGTGATGATGCCCTGCAACATGAGTTCGCGGTGTTTTGTCGGCGCAGCAGAGAATAGAGACCAGACATTGGTTATAGCCTGTCGATCTCCTGATGGAAGACTCTCAAGGTCCTGTGCAGAGAATGTGTAAGTATATTCAAACCTCCCAATGTACGCGAAGAGCTAACAACCATACTCTTTGTATCAGAGCCATCTTTGACTCGTCGGCGGTCCTGCGGCACTTGGAATCGGGTCGATGGCGGTAGCAGTATTTACTATTAGGATCTTTTGTCGGGTTGTTCACCATCGCCATACTCTCGGGTTTCCCGACAGGCGCATAAATGCCGGGAATATGTTCCCGCAAGAATGGGGTGACGATCTGACCCACGAGTTGCTGGGACATATGGGGCAGACGGGAAGCATCATCTTCCTCCTCTGGCCTTCTTCGATCGCAGTTTGTCTTTGACGGCTTTGCATTGCCTTCGTCGGAGGACATGCCGGAGATGGAAGACCTTTGTAGCCGAGGATTATTAGGCCCAGAGGGTGACGTGTGCGGCTGTTGTTCTCGTTGATTCATCGCGACGGAATCGGCGACTCGCCAGGTAGTTTCAAGGTATCGAGCGCTAGGTGGAGGACGTGTCTGCTTGGTCATGGTAAGAGACTCCAGACTCGCCATGATGTCGAGAAATCATGCAATTGAGGAGATGGTATTCCCACTACCGACACAGGAGCCTAAGTCAAGGGTGAGTCAAATCATGACAAGACAACGGACTGTCACGTTTACAGGCGGTGGTCGAAGTCGAGAGAAATACGATAAGCGAGATGGCGTGCTCGGCTGCCAGAGATTAAGGTTCGCTGGAATCTCAGCGTTCGGGCGGCACTTCGTAGAAAGCGAGGGGACTGGAAAAAGTCCCAGGGCGAGTGAACTGCCCAAAGGCCAAGAAGAGTATGGCGCAATGAGAGGACGGTTTGATGTGCTTGCTTGCCCAGGTATGAGCTGATTTCGTAATTGTATTTTAATTCGCCCGTCCGGTCTCGGTCTTGTCTTGTCCGTCTCAAGAGAAACCCGTATCTGAGTGTGTGTGATTACTCGTCTGGGACGATGTAGGATGCGGTTGGGTCTGGCAGCCGGGGATTGGATGATGAGGGTGAGGTGCTGCCGTCAAGGTGTTTCGTCACGATACTACGGAGGAACTTGCACCTACAAGCCAGAGCTAGATAGATAGCCACAGTACAGGAATTGATATAGTAAAGCGAGTGCTTAGGTAAGGAGTAGAGAGAGAAGTGGAGAGATCGGCGGGAACTACGGTATATGTTTGTTGGCTTGCGGGACCACCCCGATGTATACCGGAGGGGTAGGTGAACGCCTTTGGTACAAGGAGATGTTTGCACAAGATCTAACGTAATGAATTGCAAACAAACTAATGAAAATGACGAATCGTTGGAACCCCACACGATGATTCTGTACCCTGGTAATACCAGACACGGAGTGTTGTGTCCCTGAATATGTGGGTTGGATCCCTATGGAGGAGAATGAACACCTACAGGCAATGTACAGTAGGCTGGCTACGTACTTACGTAATAATAGTGCATATTCCGTGATTTGCAATTTGTTGAAGGCGACAAGTGCCAATTTGTCGCAAACCGGCAAAAAATTGCGTGACAGCGCCCGATAACCACCGATTCCCGGGCTAAGAGATTTACCTAACTTTAGCCTCCAAGGTTCCCGCCTGTCCCTTGCCCATTCTTGGGTTCCATCAGGCCTAAGCTCATAAACTACTAGGTAGGTAGCTATATACAGCAGATACCCGGCTGTGGAAAGTTACCGCAGGAGGTGCTTCCTACATACCATAATTAGACGAGAGCGCTGTGAGCCCGAAGAAAGGGTCCGGCGCGTGATGCGGTTCCGGAACTGGGAAACGAATCTATGCCCCGCATCGGAATCCGAACCCTTGCTGATCGATCTCAAATGCCCTTACTTCATACATCCGGACAACGATCTCCTGGTTTACGTTGTATAAACCTCGACAATATGGAATATACAACCATCTGTGCCCCCAAGCTTTCTTATACTATCTATGTCCAGGCTATCGAGTGTTGTTCCAATAAGCCCTCGCCGTTGGGATCACTCGAAAAGCCACATGATGTCATTTGCTTTGCGCACGGTCAATAGTCAGTGCAATAACTCACCCGCGGTACCTATCACCAAGCATAGCGGAATCGAAATGGTCTGAGATACCTCCGATGCAAAAGCCCCCAGTGCCGGGATCCCGGTCCCGACTCACGACAAACTGGTGACCGACTCAGACGGTAAATGGCCATCGACATTCAAGGGCCCCCAAGCTCCGCTGAGTTTCAGCGTGGTAAGCGGGCGGCATGTCATTCCCTCAAGAAGCTGTGACCAATGGCCGTCCTAGACTGTTCAGAGACATGATTGATATCCGACAATTGTCCAATATTGATGCAAACTGCCGCATGAGGCAAGGGGTAAAGGGGAGTAGAAACTCAGAACTATGTAAACACGTTCAACAGTTGGCCCCAAAAGCGTGGGCACATCTTCAGTCATTTGGCAAGGCTAGAATGTCATTTGAACCGACTTCCACACCGATTTCCGCACCGAGTTCCGCACCGAGTTCCTAAGGTGGGCAACCGAGCTGCCAGTCGATTCGTCATTTCAGTGGCAACTGTCGTTTTTTCCTGGGTAATGTTGCCCAGTGCCCGAAGCAGACAAGGCGCCATTTTTCGATTGCGAATTCAACAAAGAGCTGCGTGTCGCGAATCTATTGATTTTATCCCACGCATGGAAAATCCTTGCAACTAGCTACTTTTCCCTCTTGGGGATGCTTTCAATCACGCGGATGTAAACTCCTCAGCAGAGCCGGAAACGTTCTGGGGTTAAGTCTTGATGGAGAACCGGGTTCTTTGTGTGACCTTAGGTCATCCATTAGTCTCGTTTCTTAACTGTATTACGATAAAGCTGTGGTATACTTAAGATCTCACAGACGAGGAGACTGATCAGCTTTGCCGGTGCGCAAGGCATGACTCCGTAGGGATCTATTCTTCATTATTCGCTGCGTATATAGATCAACAAATACTCCTGGCAGACCCTGAGACCCAGCGCGGCACTGTTCCTGTTTGCGACTGCGATTTCGTGACTTGAAATTCCGGCTGATGTCCTCGGCAAGTTCCCCCGAAGCCTGCTCCATGGCCGGGAGTGGTTATAGGCGAATTGGTCTCGAGGAGCAGATGGCTACAGAACCCAGGAGGTGCCCCAAGTAGCCCGACTAACATACCTGTCCTTAGATCTCGGCCACTCTATCGTGGGGACATAAGAGCGTAGAGATAGCAGCCACATAGTCGTCGGCCCGGAACTGTGCGTCGTGTCCTGGTGGAATGTGTTTCGAGCGCAAAAGGTCTTCATAATACTCATAACATCTTATGCGGGCATACGTGGCCGTGGCATCTGTGAGACCGCACCTCGCTACGCCGCACCGCACCCTCGCGTCTAGTGATCCAAGCCCTACCCCTGAAACCTTCGCGTGCCTTGGATGGGTGGCCAAGGGCGTCACTTTGAGCGTAGAAAAGGATGCGCTTCAGTGTTGAGTACGTAGTCGTCTAGGCTGATGATATCAGGCGATGAAAACAGAAGGTAAAAGTACTTCAGCGTCTCTGCCAACCAGAAGCTCTATATTCCAGCATTAGTAAGACCCAAAGTGCGGTGAATTTTGACCGGACTTGCCTCCATGTAATCTTCTAGCGGTAGCTCGGGCAAAGCCTTGGTGACGTCTCCGACCGATGCGTGGGTGCCCAACGCAGTCCTCGTCCGATTAGTAATAGCTGCAAACATATCCCACCCCAAGTCCATGTAGGCGGGGTTCCCAGTGACGCGATACATTATGAACACACTCTCGATCGCTTCGGGCCGAAGAATGTATCGTGGGTCCTTGGCTGTCGTAAAGCCGAGCGGTAGATGTGGTTTCCACTCCCCATGCTGCTTCGTCGCCTTGGTGAAGCGCTCTTGGTCCCAGGCGCACCCCTCGTCGGGCCGACACGCCACCATGTTCCAGCGCTCGGGTCCTATGCCTGTGGGGAACGCCCTGTAAGTGTATACGCAGCCCAGGGTCAGCTTGGCGCCGATCTCGACGTACTCGGCATTGCGGAACATTTTGCCCGCGATGGCGTAGATGCCACCGAGGTAGCAGGCCAGGTGTTCGCTCTCCTCGTCCTGCACGACGCCACCGTCGTCGAGTACCTGGGCGCCGCCAGCGATGAGGATAAACTCGCCGCCGGGCAGCATGGGCCGAAAGAGCAGGGTCTGCTTGGCCGTCTCCAGGAACCCCCGCGCCATCATCTCGTACCTTGGCTCGCGGCCCCCCAGCAGCGCGTACATCTTCGGCAGGTATTCGTACAAGGAGTCCGCCGAGCCGCCGAGCGTGAACTGGTCCCCGGACACCACGTCCTGGTTGCGCATCGAGACGTACACTGGCCACAGCCCCGGGATCTTGGTCTGGTTCTGTCCGCGGTAGAACACGTCGGTTACCCTCGAGATGGCGTCGTAGTACTTGGGATCGCCGGTCAGTTGTGACAGGCGGGTCATTTCGAGCGAGAGGGTGCCCGGCGAAGCTGAGACGACGCGAAACTCTACCTCAAGACCTTTCCCAGTCTTGGCCCTCTCGAAGTCTATGAAGTCCACGGGCATTCTATTCTCGGTGTTGAAACCCGCATACAGCAGGTTCCCGAGCTCTACAGCCTTGGTCAGGAGGGCGTCCCGCTTGCTGAGGTCATAAGCCGCCAATAGGCCCCCCAGATACCGGATGTTGGTCTCAAAGCTGTTAACTCTGGGGGACGTAGATTGTCCAAAGTCGATACCTGCGGCAGCATTCACAGCTTCGTTAAACTCGTCTTTCAGACCCATGATCCATAGCGTGTCCAGTGTGTCCACAAGCGTGGCGGCCCAGCCGGAGAACTGATCCGTGTAGCCCCCCGAGACCGGCTTCAGCGCGTCCTTCATCCAGGCGTGCCGCCTGTACGCCTGCCAGTCATCCTGGAACACCCTCCGTACCTCGCGCAACCTGGCCTCGCGGGTCGCCGCATCGGCGTGCGATTCTCGCTTGAACTGATGCTGGATATGGGGGATATCATTGGCCTTCCCAGCCGGCAGAGGCTCCAGATCACCGGGGTGGTATCTGAACGAGATGCCGCTCCAGTCGAAACTGCTCTCTACCGCGGTTACGGGCGGCTGGCCGGTGTTCATATGGCGCTCGAGCTGGGCGAACCGGACAGTGGGCGGCCTGCCGTAGTCGGAGAAACCCCACCATGCCGCGAATGCGAATGCCAAGACGACGGCGACGCACCCGCGCTTGCGAGCCGATGATCTCTGCATTGTGGCGGTAGACGGGTGAGACCAAGTAAGACATGCGCTAGGTAGAAAAGAGCGAGGTGTACGAGCGATGCCTTCACATACTTTCCACTTCTATTCGGGAGATCTCATTTTACGACTGAGTGTCGTCGCGTTGTAGCTTGAACGAGAAACCGTGTCAGGAACAGATGTTGTTGGTTTCCCGGGCTTCCCAGCAAATTAGCTACCAACGCAAGTGACAGGGATTGGAAGTTTGCAGGCATCTGACTGGAAGAAAACGTTCCGATAATGCCATGTCCCGATTCGGGCTTGACTCGCGCCACCACTGTGACCCAAACGACATCAACCTTATGAACATTACAGAGAGCCTAACTATCTTTAAGCGGCAAGAGTACAGAAAACATTCGCATTTGGATTACAAACCACTCGCTTCTCAAATGGTTTTGGGATCCATCTCTTTGGTAGTGGCTTGGCGGCCAAGCTAGCTGGAGTATTCGATACCATACTGAGCAGTGTAGTTAATATCTGGAGTGGCTTTAGGGACACACACTCGCATAAATTCAGACATCTTTACTGATTCGTCTACTGCGAGAGCTCCCATAGACTTCAAAACAGATCGCCGGGCGCGGGTAGGACCGATGGGTCGAAGACGACGGTCAGCGACGGGCAGAGATCGTCAATGATGGTCGTCTACCGGGACCAAGTCTCAACAATGATCGGAGCCGGCGGGACACGACGGCAGCGGATTTCGTTTTGTCCTTTTCTCTCCGACGCGGAACAAAATCAGCAAGGATAAGCGCGGATCTGCAGGAAAGCCCGCCGGTATACGCCCAACAGAGGCTTATCGAGGAGCTGCGCGCCATTGTTCGGGGTGGTTCATGGGCTTCTATCCCCGATCAGTAACGGCACGGGGATGAGGTTGCCACGTGTCAATAGATCGTATTGTCCTTGCTTATAGAGGATGAATTCATCTCAAGCCGATAAAGCCAGCGGGAAACCCAAAATGCCTCGGCTACTCTGTTGCTCGACAACCTACTTATTAACACGACAACCCATATACTGTTGCTACGTACGATATGTATTAATCCATTCGTTCACTTACAGTACACCTACGGTTATAGCGGCTGACTAACGTTAGAAGTAGCGGCTCTCTGTTAGTGAGCAGCTAGCTAGGGGACTGGGAGTCTCTGTGTGCTCCCCCATGGTCCTCTGCGGAAGGAAAAGGAGGAGCTGAACTTCATCGCCCCGCTTTTCGTGGTTACACATATTCTTAGGCCATCTTCCCTACTCTCAAACCATATTCCGGTCTTGGCCTTTCGTCCGATAATGTGTATACATTCAATTCAACTCGCAGATGATGCCCCCTCGGTTTTCTTCTCATTCGTCATCTTGAGACGTCTTATTGGCATTGCTTAACAAGACACGACGCTGTTGACGTATGAGTGAACGGCCAGTCGCGCCCAACTCGGCGTGTGGGTCACATATAGCGATGTCGTTCATACATGAGTCATTCCCTTCAGAGCCACAACACCGAGTACTAATAGCTCACTTTCTGTTTATAGATAAATTCGATCTGGTAACGGTTTCGATCCGTATTATACGATACAGAGTAGGATGTCCGATACCGCTGAGTTAAGCGAGGACGACCTAATTGAGTTGTCGCTCCTGCGCGACTTCGAAGTAGACGCACTTAGCGAAGTGGGCTTCGTGAGCAAAGACGAATAACAATTACCCCCTCTTGACAGGGAGTGGTCATCACATTCCAGGTGTTGAGTTTATGTGTCATGGCAGGGCCGTCATGTCTAGCGGCACCAGTCACCTGGCGAGTAGAAAACTATGGGCTCTTGAGACAGGTAGTGACCGTACTACACGCTCAGTTTTGATAGATTGCCGAGACTGCTAAAGCAACGAAAATTCCTTCAAGATGGCGGAGGCCAGGGGAGTGCGCGTTTGGTGTATTTGAGCCGGTCATGGCCGTCCTCGAGCTAGCAATTGGGACGGTGAAGCACCTCCAAGCATGGTACCTCAGCCAAGTATCACCGGATCCTCGGTCACTTGTCCCCATATTCAATGCAGTAAAGTGGGCTCAATGATGGCAATCATTGATGTGGCATTTGAGCTCCTTCAGAAGGCGCTCCAGGAGACCTGTACAAGTATTCGGCCTCTTATTTATATTCTACATGTGGTAAAGGTGTTGAGAAAGGGCCTCGCAGAAGCATTCCAGCGCCGACGGGAGAAGATGATAAGGGGCCTATTACAGGCATCTTGGAGCACCCTTCGGAGTTATGCCCCGCCCTAGCTGCAGCACAGCTCGCGAAAGGAGGATTTCGTCGACCACCTCGTGAAGCCGCGAGTGGCATTTCACGGCACACAGAGGCAATCCATGCCATTAATAGTTCAACACGGGATTCTCAAACCCGGCACGAAGAATCCCGGCACTAGCGAAGCTGACGGGGTCCGCTGCGGCTCGAGGCACGGTGCAGGGATCTACAGCTCGCCCAGCGCGGACTTCTCCCTAAGCTACACGCACTCGACCTGCCAACCCAAACCAAGCGAGTTCTTCGGCCAGAGGCTCATCGCGTGCGCGACATTTATACACAACAGCACTCCAATGGATCGGGAGCACGATTGGCGTTCGTAGACGGAGCCCTACCACCGCGCCAACTCACGTTGCCACTCGTGAGCTCGAGTACATCGTCTTCGACTCGGCACAAATCATCCCCGTCTTCGTAATGCACATCGGCCGGTGCGAGGAGAACGCCGAGCACTTTGAGAGCCCGCCCCCCGACCTTGCGCAGTACGCCGCTACGGGGAACAAACCGCACCCCAGCCTGCTCCGGGACATGCGCTGAGCCCGGGTACAAGCAGCGCCAGAAAGCCGCTATTCTCGCAAGGGCTTCTAGGTATTTTCCCTGAAAGTACGGTCCCGAAATGGGAGGCAGGTTGTCGTCGAGGAAGTCACGGAAGTTGACGAGGATGAGGAAGGCTATGGCGAATATCAGACCTACCGAGGGTTGGAGGCCAAGGATAAATCGAATGTGGTCTTCTGGAACTGGGTCAAGGTGGGGGAGGAAGAAGACGCGGCTAGATATGCAAAATCCCAGGGACTACTGTCGGTGGGTATGCGCATGAGCACACATCATATGGCCCAGTAGGAGAGGCCCAACATGGTTATGCCCTATGGCTCTGGGATGCGATTCCATTACCACAGGACCCCCATGCAGCAAATAGCGAAGACCGGGATGAGGAAGGACACTTCGGCTTAGATCAATTCTTGACCTAACCTGCATTGACATCCATTATGTTTCATCCTCAACTGTAATCACATTGCGAGTCTAAAAATGGCTGCTTGGAAATGATGCAATATCGAACATGCGGCACGACGGTATCTGCTGACTCATCCCGGCCGTACACCGGCCCACCTTCCTCTCCCAGATTACCAGCCCCGACCGCCCTTAGTATTTTAACGCCCACCTTCCGTTTTGGCCTCGAGATCGGACAACCGGTTTAGAAAAAACGGAACCGTCGAAGGCCCGGAACATCTGCTCGTCCTACTCCGGCCGGTACCGTATTATGACGTCTGTCGGTTAACCAATTATTAAATCTTTGTTGTACGGTTTATATATTACAAGAACAGAGGTTCTTGTCTTAAGAAGAATGACTTTTAAGGCCTAGCGTGGACAGTTACGGCTAAACTCCGGCCAAGAGAGATTAGCCACCTAAGGTAATTTAGGTAATCTAGGTGATCCGCTTTATATTATACAGATTTAACAGATTTCGATATATTTGTTGAAAAATGAAAGAATATATAACAAAGCAGTTTCCTATATAGATAATTACCTATTTAATTTTACTTTTTAGCAATTAATTTAAGCCTTTAATTAAAGGTATTATTTTTTTAATTAAAGAAAAAATCTGTAACCGTTTTTAACAAATAAATTAAAAAACAATTTTTGGTTTTATTATTATTTCAAAATTAAAACTTTCTTCGGATATTAGATAAATTTTTAGATAAATATATCATAACTTTGTTATATTTTAATAACTTTTTAATTAATAATCGACGAATAATTTACTATATAATTAAATTATAAATTTTCTTCAATTTAATATAAATATTAATACAAAACAACGTTTACAAAATAAATAATATATTCGATTTTATATATTAATTAATAAAAAATTACCAACTATATATAACAATTTATTATTTATTAAGGAAACCATTTAATTAAGTAATAATATAGTTTTGTTTACAATTCTATATTAAAAAACATTTTTTAATTTCGATAATACTTTTTAACTATTAAAATTATTATTGAAAGTTAATTTTATTTAATAATAAAAGTTTTCGGTATTATTATTATTTGACATATATAAATTATTCAAAAATATTATTTTATTTTTTAATTATTATTAAAGATTAAACGTTGAAAAAATAAAAACCAATTTTTAAACTTTATTATGTATTTAGGAAGGTAAAAGTTTTTAATTCAGACCAGATTTTACTTTAAGTTTTATTAAAACGTTTTAATAGAAAATTATTAAAAAAATAATAATTATAGCGTAATTTTTTATGATAAAACTTTTTATAATTCAAATATATTACAATGAGTTATTTACAAAATTATTTCATTAACTTTTCGTTAATAACTAATTCTATTTTTAATAAATATAAATAATTTAAAAAAGAAATGCGAATGTTGCTTAAAAACTTAAATAAAAATAATATGCGATTGAATAATTTAATCTTTTTTATTAAATTCACTTAACATCTAAATATATTATTAAATTTAACCGCTTAATAATTTTTATTATATATAAAAATGTATTATTTTATCCTTACTATAACGGTTTAAAGTATTAAATTAAAACGAATTATATATAAAACCGACAATTAAAATTTTATAACATATATTAATAAAGGTATTATCGCCGATCGGCGTGTTTTTAATTGAAATATTTTTAAAATAATCCTGCTAAACGAAATAACGATAAAGGTTTTAATAATCGAACCAAAAAAAATAAAGACAAATTTTTAAAAAAGCGAATACCGTTTCGAAAAGGCTTAAAAAACAAATTAAAAATAAAATGTTTTAATTATAACAAAAAAAAGATATTTCAAAAACAAATATCGTTTTCGCATTAAAAGATAGTTTAGAAAAAAAATTCCTTTAACCTTTCTCAAAAAGTAAAATAGCTAAATAGAAACCGGATAATAATATATAGAAAAGGAAAAAAAAAGTTAAATTTTCTATTTTCTAGCTAAAATCTATTATTATTATGATTATATAAATTTAAAATAATATTTTAAAATTCGTAAATTATTTTATTTATTAAGATTTTCAAATTAAGGCCTGCAAATATTGTTCCGAATAAGCGGTTTTTAAGATAAGTATTAAACTAAAATGCCTTTATTATTTAAATATATAAAAACAAAAATATATATAAAAACAGTTAATTTTAACTGGATATCAATAATTACATATAATGATTTATACATCTTTATAAACTTTGCAAAAATATAATATACATTAAAAAAACTTTAAATTAACGTTTATAATTTATTACATTTTTACTTTTATTATTTTAACAATTATTTCGCTAGTTTTCGAATACAAATCAGTTTTTGATCGAAATAAAAGAAAACTATATTTATAAAATCAAACGATAAAGATAAATGCATTAAGATTTTCTAATAGCCAAAATATTTAAAATTTTATCATTTATATTCGAAATTCAAATAAAATTAAAAAGCTATAATATAGCAGTATTTATGTTATTTTTTAATATTTTGCATTGATTAAAAACTTTTAAATATAAAATTAACTTTTTCAAAAAAATATATTTTTAATTGTATAATCCGAAAAATACAGAATTAAAAATTGTATTAAAAGAACATAATTATTTTCAAATATTAATTTGGCAGAAAAGAATTGTATAAATATATGGATAATTATTATAGAAAATACGTTTTTAAAAAAGTCCGAAAATAAAAACTTTTTTTACTAAAAAATTATATAAAGTAAAAAACGATAAAAACTTTAGAAGTTAAATTATTAAAGAACTTTATTATATAAAATCTTACGCGATATAATAAAAGAACATCTTAGTTAAATTAAGTGTTTTTTATAATATAGAAATAAAGCGTTTAAAGATAAAATTAATTCGAAAATAAAAGATAATTTTATTATTCCAACAATAACAAAAAAAGCAAATTCCTTAAAGATATATATTAAAGCTATATAAATTACTTACGGTAAATGGAAATTTATTTAAATATAAAAATTAACAAATATTTCGAAAAATCGAAATACTTTCTGTTTAAAATTAAGTATATTAAATTTAATTTTCGTTAGATATTGCTGATATTTTAGCATACGATAATATCTTAAAATGCCTTTCTTTCGTTTTAGTAATTTACGAATTAATTAGAAAAGCCATACATTTTTTTAAAAATAATAAAATAATATTTCAAAATCTTTTTATAAAATCTGCTCTATAATTAAAGATATACGAATTTCAAATTAAATTAATACGATATTTTCGAAATATTACAAATTTAAAAGGCTATTTTAAAATAAAGAAAGCTATGAATTATCGTCATACAGTTAATAAAATTACCGAATATTTGTTAAAGAAAAATATTATTTCATATTTTATAAAACTTATTATATAAATTCGAAAACGTCGAAAGAGTCATAGAAAAATATATAAGGAGATTTAAAAAGAGATATATTCGACTTTTTAAAATTTTAGCAAATTACTTAATATTTATATTATTTAAATTTAAAGATAATAAATAAAAAATCGATTAGAACGCAGATTTCGTTTATCGACGTATAATTAATTACTTACAGCTAAATAATATTACTATTAAAAATAAATACCCTTTAATTCTCATAAGTACTTTAAAAGAAAATATTAATAAAGTAAAATAGTTTATAATCTTTAATTTTCGAAACGGTTATTATCGTATTCGAATAACAAAAAAAGTAAAAAAGCCGCTTTTAAAATAATATACGAAAATTACGAATATCGAATTATGGTTATTGAATTTATTAATATCTTTACAAATTTCCAGGTATAATTATAATTACTTTTAAAATCCTTTTAAATAGTTTTATATATATATATCTCGATAATATTCAAATTTTTTTTAAAACCCTTAAAAATATAAAAAATAAATTGCTAAAATACTGAAAACTTTAAATAAAGCAGATATTCGAATTAATCTAGAGAAAAGCATATAGTACATCTAAAAACTAAATTTTCTAAGATTTACTTTTATTTCTGGCTAAATTTAAATTCAAAATATCAAGTTGAAACCAATTAAGAACTAACTTATTTTCAATAAAGCAAAGCTTACAAATGTTTTGCAAGGTCTTAGAATTTACTAGTTATGTCCGTAACTTAGTTAAAGGATATAGAAATATAATTAAATTATTAATAAACCTTACTGGAGAAAAAAGTATTAAAAATTTAATTTTCTAGAAGAAATTAAACAAACTGTTTAATAAATTAAAAACGAAATTACCAAAGCATTAATAATAGAATTACTGAATGCTAATAAAAAGCGTTTAAAAACCGATGTTTTAAATTATGTTTTAAGTATTATATTTAAATATTCTTTAAAAAAATACTACTTAGTAATTTATTATTCTGAAATATTAAAAAACTCAGAACTTATATATTCGATTTATAGAAAAAGGTTATTAATAATTATTAATGCTTTAAAAAAAACTATACCCTGTTTATAAAAAGTACAAAAATTAAATAAACGATATAAAACTTAAATAATTCTCTTATCAAAATATAATTTCAAAATACACACTATTAAAGAAACAAAATGACATCTAAACGGATATATATAATTGTAATAACAATTATAATTCAAAAATCCGTAAACGAAATTTACAAATCTTACGATATAATAAAAATAAGACTATACGGCTATATAAAATACTAAAAAAATTAATTTTCGAATTATTAAGACGGTTCCGCATTTCTTGTAATAAAAAAGAATAACAGAAATTTAATAGTCAAAAAAAAATTAAAGAACTAGTTGCTATACAATAATAACATTTATATTCTTAAAGACTAACCCAAACGATTCCTAAAAGAATATTATATAAATCTATTATACGAACATCAAGACATTTCTAAAATTACCCGACAACTATAAAAAAATATATAACTTTCTAATATTATACAGAAAAATTTAAAAAGTTATTAAATATTACAATATTTATAATAAAACTAAGATAACTCGTTATAAACATTACAGATTATTACAATCTATTAATATTCTTAATAAGGTTTAAAATACCATAATTTTCAATTTTATTATTAATTTACTTTTAGGAAAAAGTATAGTTATTAAACTCGAATACGAAATAATATAAGTAATTATTAACAAACTTATTGAGTATATATATTTTTTACTTTTTTAAATAATTATGACCGTAAAATAACTAACTTACGCTTTTATTAAATATTCTCTTAATAAACAGGAAACATTAAAAAACTGTATTTCTGACAAAAATAAATATTTTATTTTCAAATTTAATATTATTTCTCTTTAAATGAGTAAATATTTAATATAAGTTTTTAACGATATATTATCTCTAAACGAACGATTAAGCGAACCGATTAAATTAAACCTTAAAATAATATTTTCTGTATTACATTAATTATTAATATAATAATTAAGAAAGAATTTTATTTACAGCCCAAATTAATGATAAAATATCCGATAATAAAAATATAAGAATAGTTTCGTATACAGCTATATACGGCTACGATATAAAAATATAGCAACTAAAATAATCTAAAATCATATACAACTATATATCGATCGGGTTCGGATAACGGGTACTCGATCGATTACGACCTCTGTTTAGATCTACACTTCCAACCACCAGGACAAACGTATGACGGCTCGGCGGTTTAACCAACTATTAAACCTAAGTCGACGGGTTTATGTTAGCAGGAGTATCGTGGGATTCTGAGTAATGGATGTAATAACGTATTACGTTTCGTAATACCAAGGGCGTTTTGGGTAACGATATTCCATTACAAACTAAAGTTATTTAAATTATGGAAATAACGAACGTATATATCCTTATTTTGGCTTAAGGTGCTTAAACAGTTTAAACCCTTAAGTCCCTTAAGCCCTTTAAGCTTTTCTGCCGACTTAAGGGGCTTAAGACGTTTGGCGTTTTAAAACCTTTAAGTTAGTTACGTAACGCCTTGGCTTGGGTTAAAGCTTAATCTTTTTATAGTTCTAACCGTCCGTAAGAAGTTAAGATCGTTAGGTTTTAATACGATTTTCTTTTTTCCAAGATTTTTATCTTTAAAAATTAAATTGCTTATTTTGGCAATTTCGGTAAGTATTTTTCCTTTTTACATACTTATTATATTAAGTCAAATTAAAAAGTTTCGTTTTCGTAAACGTATTAATATTTTAATTTTTTTAAAATGTATTAAACGTTTTAGTTTTAAAATATCTTTTTGTTTTCGTTGCGAAAAAAAAAATACGGAATATAAAGTTATTTAAGGGTTTTTAAAATATACGCGATATATTTATTATGGGGGCCCTTATAACGTTTTTGGTTTTTCGGAGGCCGAATACTAAAAGTTTCTTAATAAAAAGGACCGTTTAAAACGTAAAAAGAAATAAGTTCGTAAAACATTACGTATTGCTATTAACAAACTAAATCGTTTGTAAAAACAAAGGCGGTTATTCCGTCGCCGTAGTATCGAAATATTTCGTCGAAGGATTAAAGGCGCGGAGGCCATAAAGAAGTTTAAGCGTTTAAAGTAAAAACAAAAATAGCTAAAGGTTGCCGTCATAACTGCTACGTTAACGTAAACCGCGGCCAATTAGCCCGATATCCCGGTTATTAATTAGTTAGCCGTTAATTAGGACGCGTTTGTTGTTATTAATAAAAGTTTTTCAACAAACGTTAGGTGCCAGTAAAGTTTTTGGCAGGCTCCCAAGTATTTTCGGAATTTAAGTACTTTTTTTATTTAATTAGGTACTGGGTAAATCCGTTTTATTTCTGTATATCGAAAATTTTTTCCATTTTATATGTTTATTTATTTTTTACTTCCATATTATTTTGTGCCATATATATTTTAATTATATTTGTTATTAACTTAAGTAAAGAAATAT
This sequence comes from Monosporascus cannonballus, assembly GCA_004154925.1. Taxonomy (NCBI): domain Eukaryota; kingdom Fungi; phylum Ascomycota; class Sordariomycetes; order Xylariales; genus Monosporascus; species Monosporascus cannonballus. The sequence continues at coordinate 141,820 of QJNS01000183.1, read as the reverse complement.
GAAAAATTAAATAGAATTTAACTTTTGGTAAAAATTCCAATTAATAATTATTTTTTAAAATTTTCTTAACGATTTTATATAAACCGATATACTTGAAATCAAATTTTTTATTAAGTTTTTTTATCTAAATATTTTTAATAACAAAATAAATTATTTCTTTTTTTTCGAAAGTTAATTCTTTTAACTTTTTTTAATTATAATATTTACTTATTTAATTCCGTACAAATTTTAATTTTATTTTTATTTTTTAATGTAATTATCGTAATTATTTTAATATAAGAATTATTTTAACATTAATTAAACCGTTATTACGCGTTTCCCTATAAACTTTTGGAATAAAGCCAAAATTCGCGTTAACTAATATTATTTTGATACTTTCGTAATAATTAATATTATAAGCCAATTAAATAATAAATAACTTTTTAATTTAATTATTTTATTCGTAATTAACATAATATCGTAAATATATTTTTAATATTTAGTTTAACCGTTCCGTTTATCCGTCCGTTTATAATTTAAATATATTAAATAATTTATGGTTTAAATTGATTTATGCCATAAGGTTTTGCCAAAACTTAAATGCAAATATCGAACCTTTATTTAAAATAATTTTTATTAATAATCCGTATATATTAAAAATATTTTTGAAAAAAATATATATTATTTATTTTATATTAATATCTTTATGATAAAATAAGAAATAAAAAAATTTCGTAAACCGATCGACGATAACAAAAACGTTATCGTAATATATTTCTATCGTTAAATTTTCGGACAAAAAAAATTTAATAATAAAATCCATAATAATTAAATCCCAAAATCTTTTTAAAACCGGTAATGGTTGTAATTCTTTATAAGGTTTATATCGTTACGCCTTAGCCTTATTATAAAGGTTACATTATCGTCGTACCTTTTAAATTATCGTTTTTATCTTAAGAAAAAAATATATACGCTAAAATTATTTTAAGGTTTTATGGATTCCTGAATATCCATATAACTAATATTCGTATATATTTCGTACTAAATTTATCTGACATTTTTTTAAAACCTATATTTTGTCCGTTTTTTAGTTTTTTGGAAAACCGTTATTATATTGCTAAATCTTCTAATATATGTCTAAAGGTACTGTCCGAATTATTACAATTTATTGCGGGCGTAAATATCCTTTTATAATGGTATTAAAAATTATATGGCTAATTTTAATTAATTTTTTCTCAAGATTTAATCGCTTACTTAAGGCATTTACTTTGCCGTTTTTTAAACTTTTTTTATAAATAATAACGAAGTTAAAATTCGCCAATTTTTTTACGTATCGTAATTATCGTCCGGTAAGTTTTTTGGTTGTAATAAATCAAATAAAATTTTAATAATCCGTATAAACCTTAATTTGGTATAAACTTCCCTTTAAAAAATACCTAAATTCGCGGAATACCATAATAATGGCCATAAATTCCTTATCTGGAATGCCGTAATTAAATTCGGTTTTTTTTAACTTATATAAGAAAAATACGATAAGATATAATTTGCCTTAATTATTTCGTTATCCGATTATTACGCTTAATGCGTAATCCAAAATATCGGTTTCTAATTCGACGGGACGATTTAAATCGTACATAATTAGTACTAACTTATTAATAATCGCATTTTTAATTTCCTGGAACGCCTTTTCCGTTTCGGGCATTTATTTAAACTTTTTTTTTAATAAGGTTAATTAAGGATATAACAATTTTGCTAAAATTTCGAATAAACTTTCTATAATAATTAACGAATCCAAAAAATACCTATATTTTCTTAATTATCGTTAACGTTTACCATTCTGTAATTACAGTAATTTTCTTTAGGTCCATCTTAATATGTTTTAAAATAATAATATATTCTAGATATTCCATTTTTTATTTATGGAACTGGTTTTTTTTTGCGTTAATTAACAGCTTTACGTTTTATAAAGCTTAAAGAATTTTATAAACGTATCCTACGTATACTTTTTCCATTTTTAAAAAAATAAAAATATTATTAAAATAATACATAACAAAAACGTTAAGGTATTTTCGCAATATATAATATACCATCCGTTAAAAAATTGTTAATACGTTCGTAAATCCCATTAACGTAACTAAATATTTAAATAATCCATATTTCGTTCTAAATATTATTTTCCATTCATATCCTTTTTTAATTTTAATAAAGTTATATTTATTTTTAAAATCGAATATTATAAATTATTTAACTCCATAAAATCGGTTTTTTATTTTTGTAATCAGGGGTAATAACGTTCGGTCCTTAATAATAATATCGTTCAGTTGTCGATAATTAACCATAAATCGTAATTTTCCATTTTTTTTAAATACGAAAAACATGGGGTATTCTGCCGGTAACTCTAAAAGTCGAATCCATCTTTTTTATAACCGATTTTCCAAGTATTCCCAAAAAACATATAATTCGTTTCCGTTAAGGTTATAAATAAGGTAAAACTTCGTTAAAAAACCTTTTTTAAAAATAATTTCGTAATCCTATTTATTATATTTTAATAATTTCATATTTAATTCCTTTTTAAAAAACTGCTTATATTTGTAATATTATAATAATATATTAATTAAATTTTTTAACTTTTAAGGCTATTATTTTAAATCGTTATTTAATTGCCGTAATTTTACTTTAATAATAATAATAATACGTCATATTTTTCTTTAATATTTTTTTTTATATTTTATCCCTTTAAGTAATAAAATATTTATCGTATCCTTATGCTTATATTTATCGTTATTTTCGATCGAATATTAAAATTTTAATTCTTTTTCTTATTTATTAACGGAAGGTAAAACGAATTTTACCTGGCTAGTTTTTTTATTAATTAAAATTCCGTATTAATACATTTATAATTTTTTTAAGATTATATTATAATTCCCAAATAAAACGATATCGAAATTTATTATCTGGTATTATCTTTAAATAAAGATTTCGAAATAATTAATTTTACGTAAAATTTTTCCGTTATCGTAAGCGAAATCTTAATTTTCGGTATTTATCGTTATATAAGGTTTTAACTTATATTTCCATGGTAATTTAAATTCGTTAATTATATTCGGTACAATATAGTTTCCATTTAAAGTTCCGTAATCCACCATTATAGTATACCAATATATTCCGATTCGTATATCTAAGGTAATAAGGTTATTAACGGCTTTTATCGTTACGTTTAAAGCCTTTTTTAAGAATTTATTTTAATTTTTCTGGGTTTCGTTATTTTACGGCTTTTTTATAAGTAACTTTCATTTTTTAACTTTTTTTCGAATCTGTCGAATTTTATCTATATTTTTTTGTATAACGCGTTAAATTATTATATTTGTCGTTTTTGTCGGCGTACTGTACCTTCGAATTATATTAATTATTTTTAATTTTATTGGATTTTTTTTTCTTATTAAGTAAATTATTCCTTAATATAGCGTATAACTTCCTATTAAGCCTTATTTCCTTTTTACTAAAAGTCTCGTATAAATCGTTAAATTTTTTTTTTAAAGTTTATCGTTTATCGGGATCTATAATAAATATTAATTAAAAATAAAAGTCCGTAATAACCCTTTAGTAATACTTTTCCATAATATGTTAAATTAATTCCTTTTCCGTTTAATAATTATATTATTTATAATAATAAAAAGGGTTTTTTTATAAGTACTATTTTCCTTTAAGCTAGCTTTTTGTTACTGCCAACTAAAAAAAATCGTTTTTAAGGATTATAAATCGAAAATATTAATATTATTATTTATCGTTCTTATTTTTTCCTGTTTTATTAGGAAAATTAAATCCTTTATAATACATACGGGTAATCCTATTATAAATATATTATTTCCATTTTTCGTAAGTAAAGCAATTTTGTTTTTTGCAATAAATAATATATATTTTGCCGTATCGATCAGGGATTCCGGAATAAACCTTCTTTATCTAGGCCTAATATTCCTTTAACCATTTTTTAAAAATATTCCGTTATTCCTTAATTATTTGCTAAATTAGATTCCTGGCTTTTTACATTTTTTATTAAATTTTTTGCTACGGTAAACCTAATATATATTTAGGCCGAATTATGTTAATAAATTTTTCGTTTTTCTGATTTTCCTTAGGTTATCCTTCGGATATAAGCTTTTAATTGTTCTGTTGTGGCTCTTTGGGTAAAAAGTATTTATAAGCCTTATATCCCTTTTTTCCGTAATTATAACATTTAATCTGGCTCTAATTTTTCTTATAGGTGGCTCCCAGCTCCATAAGGCCTAATTTAATACTATAAGAAATATTATTGCGCTGAAAAACGCTAGTATTAACCGTATATCGGGATTTGTTATCGTTTTTTCCTTTAATTCCTTTAATACGCCAGGCATATTACCAGTTATTAATTTTAATTATTATAACGATATAATCCAACAAATAATTAGGCCGGTTAAATTTAAAAAATTTTTCTTGTACTTTTTTTTTCAGGCTATTAAAAAATTTAGCCATTAATATTTTTTATCTTTAATTTAGTTTAAATATTAATTAAATTAATATATTACCGTATTTGGATACCGATCCTTTTTATCGTAACTATTAAATCTATATTTCGGCCTTTATTTTTTCGTTTATTATTCCGAAAACCTTTATTAATATTTATTCGAATTATTCGTAATCGTTATATACCCGTACTATTTCCGGGTTACGTTTTTCGATTAACAAAGTAATATATTTTCTTATAGCCGGCTTAAACCAAATAACCGCATTTCCGGTAAATTATTTAACTATAAACTTAATTCGTATAATAAGCGTAATAAGTCGAATAGGAAAATACCCGAAATACGTTCGGCATTAGGTTAAAAACAATTATAATTTGGTCGAAATTCCATTAAAAAAATTCTGGCTTGGGAAATTTAAGGATTTTTCTTAGTTCTTTGGTAAAGTTTAATTAAATAACCTGGCTCGGCCAAAAGGGCTTTCCGGTCTTAGGAACCTTTCTTTTTTTTTTAAGTTTTTCATAAGTAATTTAAAGAAACGTAATAAGGTTATTTTTGTTTTATTCAAATTAAATAATGCGTTCGTTTATAATATCCAGGCGTTAAAAAACTTCCTTTCGAAAAAAACGAAATTATTTTTTTTTTTCGGATTCCATTTTAATATTAGGGTCCTTAAGGACCTGGTAAATAGGCTATTCGGGTTGCTTGCTAGTAAATATAATGTTAGCGGTATTATTTAAAGTTTAACAATACTATTAAATAAAAGCTTATAACGTATAACGGCTTAACGGTTTAACTAATTATTAAACCTAAGTTAACGGGTTTATATTAGCAAAAATATTATAAGATTTTGAATAATGGATATAATAACGTATTACGTTTCGTAATATTAGGGATATTTTGGGTAACGATATTCCATTACAAGTTAAAATTATTTAAATTATGGAAATAACGAACGTATATATCCTTATTTTGGCTTAAGGTGTTTAAGCGGCTTAAACCCTTAAGTCCCTTAAGCCCTTTAAGCTTTTCTGCCGACTTAAGGGGCTTAAGGCGTTTAGCGCTTTAAAACCTTTGAGCCAGTTACGTGACGCCTTGGCTTGGGTCGGAGCTTGATCCTTTTGTGGTTCCGACCGTCCGTAAGAAGCCAAGATCGTTAGGTCCTAACAAAACGCCATCCGAAAAAAGCGCTCCCGTATCATAATATTTCTCTGAACTTTAATATTATGCGTTAAACGGCGGAAAAAGATCTCTTGCAACGATAGAGAGATAATTAATATTATCTAAACCGAAAGATCCAAAAAGAGTAAAGTTTGAAGGTGGTTTTCGTTAATCGCGCATTAATAGGGATAACAATTATGTCAAATATTCCTGGATCGCTGCATTATCGGTCAGTTCTGGATTTATTAAGTACGAATCAAATATGTATTTCTAGGTTTTTACGTTATTAACTAGGGCGTTAGCTAAATTGTATCCAGTAATAATTAACTTCAATACAAAGCAAACTGAAAGAATATCATTAATGTTCGTATTCTGGATCTTATTACCTAACTTACCCATTATCCGTCTTTGCGCTTTGTTAAGAAAGTGAATACGGACCCGGGAGGCAGAGCTCGCAAGCATTCGAAAGTTGCCAGTGGGGCTATCACAAGGCTGAACACCAATCGTCTTACAAAATTGTCTTAACAGCCTAAACCTCAACCAAAGAAAATATGCTTATTGCGCTCCGAATCATGCAGTAACCACCATACTTGCTCCAAACTTGTTGCTAGGTACAAGTACAATATGTATTCCATATTGATATCAGTGAAGACCCAGGTTTGGCTCCTCATTGCAGTGGTGTCCAGAGCCCACCATTTCACCACCAAAGAAAGTGGCATCTAAAGCAGGCATGGGGGGTGTCCCATTATTCTCCCTTGTTCCCATGCATCAGGACAGCCCGACTTTGACACTAGCATAGAAGGATTTCGGGGAGCACAAGGAGCATTAAGTGTAAGTATGGCGGGCTGCGTTTTAGGTACGCCTTTTTAAAGGTCAAAATAAGTTGAATTATCACAGCTGCCAGTGGAGTTTCGAGCAATACGTGTATTTCTAAGGATTATTACTACTATTAGTGGTGGGTATCCCATCAGGATTAAGCTCTTTCCAAAGGGATAAGATGTATGTAGTATGTACAAGCACCCCTTACAAAACAGCAACGCAGGCGTAGGTGTTGGACCAGAGCCCGGTGCAGTCGGACTTGGCCGCGGGGTTCCAGCGGATGAACTGGGCGCTGGTGATCTTGTACTTGCTGGTAATAGTCGCGCATATGTCTCCCGAAACGACCTTGTAGAAGGCCTTACAGTTGGATACCATACCGGCCTGGGTAGGGGTGGGTGTGGCGATACCGTTTCCGGTGGTTACAGGTGTGGGAATGTGGCCGACGATAGACACGCAGACATAGGCGTCCGCCCAGAGGCCGTTGCAAGCCATCCCGCCGACGTTTGTGTTTCATGTCAGGAACTGAGTTACCGAGATGCCGTTCTTGGAGGCGATGGTGTCGCAAGTGTCACCCGTCTTCACCTGGTAGAAGACGTCGCAGTTGTCTACCATGCCGGGTTGGGTAGGGGTCGGGGTGGCGATACCGCTGAGGTACCAATTAGAAAAGGGATTGGCGTAATGATCAAATCACGGCAGACTTACTTAGTTGTCTTCGTCGAGGTTAACGAGGTTGACGAGGTTGAGGTGCTGGTGATTGTGGGGCGGGTTGTCGTCATCACGACAGAGCTGCTGCTCGACGAGCTGGTGCTAGGAATTGTCGTGCCGGGGGTCCTGCTGGAAGTGGAGGTGGTAGGCTTTGCAGTGGTGGACACCGGGGGCTCATCAGCAGCCTCAACGCCTACAAAAAGACTTCTGGTTAGTTCTGGAGCTTGAAGGGAGACCGACGTCTTCGGCGACAAAGGTTTCTCTCACAGAATGACATAGATGTCTTGTAGGCGCTACTAGGGTGAGGGAATGGGTACCCGTGGGTGACCCACGAAGACCCATGGGTCCTGATGGGTACCCATCCACTACCCATCTAATTTGGTGGGTACCCGCGGATACCCATCGGATTTGCCAAGGACCTATTGGATATCTATTAAGTCTTGCCAAGAACCCACGGGTATCCAATAAGTAAAAAATTTATACATAAAGCAAATCGTTTTAATAATTTGAAATAATTTAAAATAATTGGGTAAAAATAATAATATTAAAAAATTTGCAGTTAAATTATATAAAATTTTTAAAGTATTATAAAACTAAATAATGCCGATTTTTTTTAAACCGAACTTAAATTTCGTTTAAAATTTTATTATTATTATTATTTTGCGCGTTATTATTTTATATATTATTATTTTATACGTTATTATTTTGCGCGTTTTTTTAGTATATTTAAAACTTTAATTGTTAACTTTGTCTAACGAAACGCCAGATTTTTTTCGGAAACCGCATTTTTTATTTATGGCTTTATTAAGCTTTAATAATAACCTAAAATATTTTTTGTTAAATAATAATTTGTTTAACGTAAATAACGTATAAATTAATTATTTTAAAAAATTAAATTATTTTAAGATTATTTTATATATTATTTATTTTTAAACAATTCGATTAGCATAATTTCTGCTATTTCCTATATAACGCCTATAACAAAAACTTGGAATCGCTGTTAACTTTTAAACTGTTAGAAAATTTCCTTTATTAAATGTTAAAAAAACGTTTTTTTAAGTAGTAACTTAATATTTGTTTTAATAGTATCGGATTTTACGCAAAACGGCCGCTATATATATTAATATTATTTTAAGATTATTTTATTTTTGTAAAAAAAATTTATTGCTAGGCAAAATACGTTTTTTTCGCCTTTTAAAAGAAGCCGGGCGCTTAGGCATTATTTTCCCAGCCAGGCGCTTAGGTATTATTTTCCTAGCCGGGGGTTATTTTATAGCGCGGGAAATTTTCTTTTTAACGGCAGGTAATTTTTTTAATTTCAAAATTAACTAACGGACCGTTTACCTAATACGCATTATTTTGGTTATTATTGTAATTATTAAATTACTCGCAAATAATTATCTTATAATTATTTTAATAAAATTTTATTATTAAAATTAAACTTATTATTATAATGGCGTAAGGCTATTAGTTATAATAACTGTATAATAATAAGTAAATATTTTACGAATTTTTAATTAAATATAAATATAAGCGATTTTTTTAGAAAGTAAAGTATATAAAGCAATATAAGATAATTAAAAAAAGCTTTCATAATTTACTTAAATATCCCATTTTAAAAGGCTTCATTTTTTATTATATTAAAAATAATATATATAATAATAGTATTTACGATCATTTCTTGAATGTTAATAAATATAGATAAATATTTTTAACAATAAAAAATTATATAGTATATAATAAACATAAATAATAAAAAAAAGAAAAAACAAAATAACTTTATATCAAATTTAATCCGCCTTTAAAAATTATAAATATGTTAACTGTATTACTTATCGCCTTAACGTAGTAATTACGAGCCTAATTTACTGTAATTATAACGATAAATTTAAGTTATCTCGGAAAAACGGCCGGTTTTAAATAAACATTAAAATTTGACTTTTCGAAATCTTATTTATTTATATTTTAATAATGCTCTTATTTTAAGTATTAATTAGCCTTTTTCTTTTTTTGCGAAATTAAGCTTTAAATATAGTTTCTTTATTCTGAAATCCGCTTATCTTAATAGTTTAACTAACACATAGAAATTCTCGAAATACCTGATTTTTGTTTCCGTTATTTTCAGTTTTATCCGGATTTTTTAAATTGTTATTTAATACCCCGTAAAGCTTATTTAGTAATAAGTTATATTAATTCGACAACTTTCCTAGGTTTTCGATAAACGAAATTTGGAATATTTTTCATATTTTTTCTTTATGTTTTTTATATCGTTTTCGGGCATAAACGGATTTATTATTATCATATGTAATATCGTTATTTAAATCAAATATTTTGATTCGGACATAAAATGATATAATTAAAATTAATTTAAATTATTAGGCTAATATTAATTAATAATTAAAATAGTATTATAATCGAACAAAACTCTAAATACGTTTTATTAATGCGGGAAAATACTAAATATATAATAAATTACGTATAAGGTAAACAAAACCGGGAAATATATTATTAATCCGTTGTTATAATATTAAAACGGTTTCGTTTAAACGAATATGTAAAGAGTATAATTAAGAAATAATTTTTAAAATACTAATTAAATTATTTACGTTCGTATTAAAGATAATTATTAATAATATTCTTTTACAGATTATCGTTAATACGGTATACGGAACCCTTTTTTTAAAACTTAAATTTAATATAAAGATTTCGGTGAGCTTTCCGTAATTCGAAATAAAAATACGAATAATAAATTATATATTTTGCTTATTATATTCTTCTTAATACTTTTTATATATTTACTTAAAGCATTTAACGGTTTCCCTGTGAAATATATTATTAAATAATTTTAATTAAAAATACCTTTATTAATTATTAAAATACTTAAGGAATTTAATAACCGTATTGCTTAATAGTAACTGAATTAAAACGGAAAAATAAATTAATAAGTAATTATTAATAAATAATTTGTTAATATATTACAGAATTTTCGAAATTATTAACTTAATATTTTTCTGTAATAATCGTAATTATATTAATAATTGGTTAATAAACTTAAAAAATATTAGTTTTTTTATTTTTTTTTTATTTTTTTTTGATTTGTTTTGATTTTTTATCCAGGCAATATTTTTAATAAGCCTTAACGATATGCTTTTTATATTTACGTAAATACTTAGGCATAATTTTACACCCGTTTACCATATAGGAAATATGGTTTTCTTGGGAAAAACCGAAATTATTTGTTATTTAAATAAAGTATTTAAAAATATTAACCAAAAAACGAATAAATCTGATACCGTTAGGGGGTAATATGTGACCCGCTTTTTTAAATAATAAATATTCGTATATAAACTTCTGAATTACGGGATATATTTTATAATACGTAATGAAAAAAATTACCGAATTTTAACGGCTATGGACGTTACGGATTATTTAAAGTACGTTTTTGTAATTTAAAAATTTATTTATAATTATATCTTATTAGCTTTATAAAAAGGGTTTTTTTATCGTAACCGAAATAAATTTAAATAGTAAATAGGCGTAATTAGAAAAATTAAATAATTATTTTATAATTATTTTAAAAGATACGTACCAGTATATTTATATATTTTTTCGTCGGGTTAATAAGGTTTTTATGTTATTTCGTCAAATTTTTTAATTTGTTATTTTATTCGCCTAAAGTCTTTTTTAAATTTATTTAGTAATTTTATATTATAAGCTTTAAAAAAGTTATTAAATGCCTTTTGTAAAATATGCAATATATATATATAATGCCGAATCTCGTTTACTTATTAGGATTTATCGCTTAATTTTCGATAAAGCTATTTTTGTATAATTATTTATTTAATATTAAAGTTATTATTTATAATAAAAACATGAAATCGATTAGTTATTCTTAATTCTTTTTACCGACGTAATAATTTATTACCATTAAACTTATTCCATTTAATATTATAAAGTTAAACATATATTAAAAGATAACGTTTATTTTATTTCCGGTTAATCTAATAAATAATAAGTTTTTAAAATAAAAATGCTAAATAAAATGTAATCCAAATATTATAATTAATTAATATATAAGATATTCAATGGATATTTTTAAGTCCATATTCAATAATTACATTAATATATATCTATATATACTTTATGTATATTTTTATTACTAATAATTTAAAGCCGTTATTGTAAAATAATATTATAGTTTGAAAATGTTCATTTAAAAAAACCCTTAATAAGCAAATGCTAAAATACAAGGTAATTAATTAAAAGGATCTAATTAAAATTAAATATTTTATGTAATGTTAAGTTTTAAGAATAATAAATAAAAATTATTTCAAAATTATTATCTTTAAAAAAAACAAAATAAATAAAATAAAAGAATCTAATAAAAACCTAATAATAAAAGGTAATATAATTATTATTTTAGGATTATTTTGAACTATGTATATATTATACTTATATTAAGGACCTTATTATTAATAATTTGGTCCGTTTGATTTACTTTTTTATGGTATATATTACTCTATACATATTTCTTTATAAAATATATTCCGTTTTTTTGAGAAAAGTAAAATATATAAAATAACACCCATATCGCTGACACTTAATCTTAGGTTACCTAATTATCCGTTAATAAATTTGTATAAAGTTTTCCAGTATTCCGAATTACGGTTTATTTTATTAAATATATCGATAATTTCATTTAATAAGTTTTTATTATTTTTATTATTAATATTCTTTTAAAACCATAACTGCCGTTCGAACCAAACCACCTAATTTTCATATTAACGTTTCTGATATTTGTAATATTTCCGGTTAATAATAAAAATATCGGCCTTTTATCATATCTGAGATTAAGATCGGCTCGAATAATTTAACGTAATAAAGCGGTTTTTTGACTAAGTAAGTTCGGTATATTAAGTTATTTTTCGTTCGGTAATTATTAGCTAAATTATAAATAGCTAGATTCCGAATTTGGCTTTCGGATATCTTATTCCTAATTTGAATTTACTTTAATTGGCCTTTAGCTTTAATAATTTTTACCGTCGTTTTTTAACAGATAATTTTCGTTAAGTATTTCGTTATTATTTTGGTTATCGATAACAGAATTTTCTGAATTATTATTCTAATTAAAGTTATTGTTTTATAAAAAAATGTTTTATAATAATTTATTATTATTGAAATTATTATCGCCAAAGTCAAAATCTTCGAAAATTTGCGATATTATTTTAGCATTATAATAAATTTATTTAAAACCGCAATGGAAAATCTTTTTATAATAAACGGATAATTTGCGAAAATAAAAAAGAATAATCGAAATTACGTAAATAGCTGGCGATATAAGGTCTTAAAATTAGGTATTAACTTTTTCGAACATTATTTATTTATTTCTTTTTTATTAAAGTTTTATAATAGAATTATTTATTTTATTTACTTTAATATAATGGTAATATTACCGAAATAATATTATTGGAAAGTTATTCGTTTTAAGTAACTCTTTAAAGCTTTTATAAGTTAATAATATTTAAAGCGAATTTAACTAAAATTCTAATAATTTTTTTCTTCATTTTCTTTCGTTACTTAAATTTACTAAATATATACCTATTTAACGCATAATACAAAATAAGCCAGTATTATTAATTGGTTTTACTTTTAAATTTACTAAAAAAAATGTTAGGTAAACCGATAAAACTTTAGCTAAAAGCTTTTACGCATAAGATTTGGCGTTATAAACGGAAACCTAGTAAAAAATATATAACCCGGATTATTTCATAATTATTTTATTATTAATAATTTCTAATAAATATATTGCGCAAAATTCAAATATACTAAAAAAATACTTATTTAATTTTCGAGAAAATGTTATTTTAATATATCGTTCGCGAAATATTTATAAATATATTATTCCCATTTATACGGATAAAGGCGTTTGCTTTGGAAATATTACAAAAAACTGCAAAAACTTTTATTGGTTTTTTTATTTTACAATAATAAGTTTTGGGTTATTTATAATAAGTAAATACCGTTTTAAGTAAAAAATATTAATATTATTTCGAAGACTTATTCTTATTAAAATCTAATTATTTTAAGGCCGGTTATTATGGCTTTAAAGAAATTTAAAAAATAATATATATTTTATGGATTATTTATCTTAATTATCTTTAATTTATTCTAAATATTTATTTAAAAAAGAGCTAAAATAATTAACATTATTTAATTAAGTAAATCTTATTTTAAATTTTATAAATGCAAAATTCCTTCTCGATAAGCCTTTAAATTCCTTATATCTTATATAAATTTCCACTTAATTAAAATTCTATGTTAATTAAAAAGTTTTTATTTTATTTTTCTTATTTAGTTATTTAATTCCTTTTATTTTCAACTTAATTAAATCTTATTGTTTTACCGTATTATAATATGTTATCTTTAATTATTATTATTTAATTTTCAAATTAATCTTAAAATAATCGTATTTAAGATTTTTAGCTTTTAATTTCGTAATACCTCTTTTATTTAAACGTTAGAAATCCGACAAAGTATTACCTTAAAATCCGTATACTAAAAAGGTTTAAATATAAAAAACTAATATTTCGGTAAAATAAAATAATCTTAAAAACATTCGTTACAACCTAAAGTAATAAGTTAAATGCAAATTAAATAATTAAAAACGTTTAAATTTATATATAATTCTCCAAAAATAAATAGCAGAAAATGTAATTATTAAGTTAAAAATTAATATTTATTAATAAGTATTATTTTATAACTATTATAATATTTTATTAATTATTAATAACCGGGTAAAATAACGATACTCTAATTAAGTTATAACGAAATAAATTAAGGCTAAAAATACATTTGGAATATGAAATAATAACGATAAAATGTATGTTAATATTAATAATAAAATGGCCGAAATATTTTATTATGAAGATAATGCTATTAACGATATTTGTTATAAAGTTATCGTTAATTATCTAAATAACTTAAGACTTTAATTACCGGAAAATCATATTATATTTTAAATTAAAGAATTTCGTATAACCATCCGATAAGTAACTTTTTACCTTAATTATTTTTTGATTATTTTATTAATCTTTTTAACGCTTATTACCTGTATAAGGCGGAAATATTGTATTAAATATTTGTACTCAAAATAATAATTAGTTTCTATATATACGTTATATTAAAATTACCGAATTTATTATAAATAAGATTAAGGATTTTTAATATAATATCGTCATATACTTTAATTATTTTTAACAAATAATACCTTTATTAATCGACATGATTTCAACATTAGTATTAAGGCTCAAACTACTAAGAAAAATATTTTTGTATTTTATTTTATAAATTCCGATTAGGTTTTAATTATTTTATTTCTTAATTTTTTATAATATAAATTTAAATTATTTAACATTTAATATTTAAAATTATATACTATCGTAAACGATTTGTATTTTAAATTATATTAATATAAAAATAGTTTTCGAGCGTTTTTAAAAAATTATAAATTTTTATTTGCAAAAATATTTCGGGTTTAGGTATAATTTTCGATATTTATCCAAAATGATTTTTACTTATAAAAAGGGCTTTTTGCTGTATTATTTGGCCCGTTATAAATTTTACGATAAATTTACTTAAAAAATAGTTTTATTTAATATTGTAGAAAAAGAAATAAATTTTATAAAAAGTTGTTGCGGTTTTTGATTTGGATAAATTCGAAATTAAAGAAAAAAGTTTATCCGTTGCATTGTATTAATGCTTAACGTTATAAATATGTTAAATAATTATTTTAAAACGCGTATAGGCGGATATCCGGTTTATTTACTATTATACGGCATTTTATTACCAAAGGTCACCGGCTTTATAACCTGGCATAATAAGACCAAAAGAGATTATTTTATACGTTATTTCGATACGAAATTTTGCGGCCTTATTTCTAAAGTTTGCCTTTAATATTCGAACCTTTTTTTTATTATAGGTATAACACCGAAAATTATAGGATAAAATTTTAATTATGTTAAAGGCCTTAAGTAAAAATAATTTTAAATATCTGGAAATAATAAGAATTAATCGGATTTTAAAGTTAACGTATTAATTAAGGGCGTAAAAGTGTTTTAAAGAATTTATTAAATAAAATTTTAAAAAAAGGTTTGGCGTTATAAGCTATATTTATATTAAAGTTATTTCTGCCGTATTTACCAATACGAGCTTTCGGTTTCATATAGGTAAATGCTTTTCGCAAAAAAAATTAAAAATAATCTCAGTTAAAAGCGGTTATAGAGTTAGCTTATTAACTGCGACATAAATAATTTTCTGTTTTTTTCTTGTTAAATTCGGTTCATAAAAGCAATTAATTATAATAAATTTATTTTATTATATATAATAATTATTTTAAATTATTTTTTTTAAAAAATTAAATTTGTACTATTATTTATTTCGCTTAAAAACTGTCATAGAAAAGGGCACCCCTGGCTAGGGTCTTTGGGTGATTGTTATTCCCTTCCGGAGCCCTATATCAGTGGATCGCCCACAACAAGTGGGATCAACGCTTTCTAGCTTTAGACAAGTCAATATATCCTCAAGAGCTGTGCACCTAATCCTTAGTAAGTGTGACAAAAACAATATATATTATTTTTATAACATAATAATTATTTTAGATTATATCCTTATTTTTTTAATATATCTAGAATTTACGCATTTTGCTGATAGGTAATCGTAAGTACTCTATAGGTTTTTGGCATTACCTATTGGGTACCCGCGAGTACCCGTGGGCCGTGGGTAATTTTCGGTGGGTGGTTCCTCCCTCACCCTAGGCGCTACAGCCAGCAGCTAGAAACGGGTTTTAAGAATCGGGTTAAAGATATTATGCAATTTGTTGCATAGGGCCAACGTCAGCAAGGTTACGTAACTTACCCATCGCACAAAATCATCCTAGGTAAAACTCCAGGCATCTGGCATCTCCTTACAAAATATGGAGCTATTATTGTCCCACCACCAGGAACAGTACGGCATCGTATTCGGGTAAAAAGGGTAACGGGGCACGGCATCCCTGATTTTCATCACAGATGGCTCCGCGAGAACAAAGCCCAAGTTCCTGGCAGCAGCCAGAAGAAGCAAACGTCGAACAGCCAGCTTTGCCGATGCCAAAACTGTGCAGGACTGAAGATGCGCGGGTGTCGAAAGAAAACGATAAAACCTATCGACCCAGACGTCCATGATATACCACTAAGACAGAGCCTCAAAATCATGATGGTAACGCGGGGGGAAAGTTTATGGTTCCACCATGATAAAATATAAAAAAAGAGGGTCCCTTGATTCGCTATATAACACTTTACTTTAGGCAGAGAAGGTTCCAAATTTAGCAATAAACCGTATGTATTATTGTCGTGGAATAGAGGTATCTGTGTTAGTCATCAAGCTCCACAGCACCAGGAAGAACCTTATTCCGGCGCTCCCACAGTATATAGAGAGCTTCCTAGCTGCCGCTCCTTGGAGCTCAATTCTAGTCAGACAATTATCACTTCCCACACTCTATGAAACCTTTTCTCGCGATCAGCCTAACTGTGACAATTATACAAGGTTATCGAAGAAAAAACTGATTTTAACCTTTACACGCCTACGCCGAAACGTAGCAATATCGTTTTCCGGCCGGGCAATCGACTTTTCTCGGCCCAGGCACCCGATCCAAACCATAGGAGTCATGTCGGTCAGATATGCAGGGTCCGTATGCGAAGCCCGGGAACTTCGCCATTAGGCGTATTCTGCCATCCATTGTGTGTATTTCTTGCATTGATTTCCAGCCTGATAGGACCGAATGTGGCGCAGCCTGGGCAGTTGGTTTGGACGGCTATTACGACATTTCCGCCTGCATGGCATGGCATGGGTATGCAGTGAAAGGGCTGGAGGATGCGGGTTATATAGTTCAATACCTGTTCGTTTGTTAGTACAGAACTCTGGACAGAGGCCATGGTCCAAAATTCAACAACTTCTACCCCAACCGTCCAAAGCCCATTTTAGTAAAACAAAATAGAACCTCGGATAACTTTATTTCGCCCTAATTAACTTAACAGGGATCTCCTTATACACATTCCACTAAACGACATTACCATACCCATATTGACTAGGGAAATTATCCAATTTCGAAGGTATTCTGAAATTATATAATTATCT
This sequence comes from Monosporascus cannonballus, assembly GCA_004154925.1. Taxonomy (NCBI): domain Eukaryota; kingdom Fungi; phylum Ascomycota; class Sordariomycetes; order Xylariales; genus Monosporascus; species Monosporascus cannonballus. The sequence goes on along the minus strand of QJNS01000183.1, from coordinate 124,490 downwards.
ATTTTCTTAATAAATAATTAATTATTTTATTAATATCAAACTGTTTACGACGCGTTAAATAAGTAATTTTGTTATATAAAGAACCTTTTATCTATTGTCTATATTTAATTTTTCTTTTTTTATATTTTTATTATTTTAAAATTTCTTTTTCCTTATTTAAAATGGTTATTTTTAACGTAATATATAAATTCGTAATGGATTTTTAAAGGCTTTATAAAAACAAATTCGAATAAGTAATTACGATATATTAAATGATTTTAAATTTATATTATTTTTTATCGTTAAAGTTTTTAAGTTTTTTTATAAATATAAATATCAAGTTCGGGTTTGCTATAAATGTTATATATTTTTTTTGCTTAAATTCTTTTACAACGATTATTTTCCGTTATTATTAATTACTATTATTTATTACAACCTTTTGTTATAATTATTAAGATTTATCCGGTTTTTATATTAAGTATTCTTAAAGCCGTTTATTTTATTTAAAACTTCGACATTTTTTAAACATGTAATCCGTTTTGCGAAAATAATCGTTTTTATTTAGAAAATAAGCGGTTTTGTAAAAAGGTTTCAAGTGGTTTTTTATTCAAAAAATTAATCAATTTAATTATTTTTGTCGATAAGTTATTTTAATTATTTTTTATAAATAGATTAGCGTTAGATTATTTTAATAATATTTTAAAATGTTTTTACAAGTAAAAATATAACAAAATTAATAAAAGTAAAAAGAAAACGGTCGATATAAATATATTTTAATTGCTTTAATGCGAAAAAACGTGGATAAAAATTCAATAAAATATATTTGGCTTTTAGATACCTTAATTTAATATTATTAGTGAATATAAAATAATTTTAAACATGTTATAAAATTTAGAGATAATATTATTGTGAGATAACGAAGGTGCGACGCTAGCTACAATACCAAAAGGTCAGCAATTCCAAACCCTTCTGGGCTATATCAGCAACTAGTTACTTTTCTTAATATTTAGAGACGTCTTATCAGAATATATGGGGTCTTGTTCTATCCCTTTTGACTAGTTCTAGGGGGCTGCGTTATCTCACAATTATTTTAATCGTATAAACAATGTAATATTATATAGAATTTGTAATATATAACTAATAAATAGATCATAATACGAAAAAATAAAATGCGCTGAAAAGTTAACCTAGATAAAAAATAGATAAATAAATAAAATATAATATTATTATTAATTTTACTATATTTTGTGCAACCGTCGAAAATAAAAAACTATTTAGAATTTGAAATACGTATTTTTCTATATTTATCGAAATATTTTATTTATTTTAAATTTAATTTATATATATTTTAATGATTTTCGTTTATAATAAGTTTTATTAAGACAAAAATAGGTCCTCGGCGATTGTATAAAAATATTTTTTCTTCGGTATTATGTTTAATAAGTATGTTTCTAATGAGCTTAAATTATTTATAAAATATTTGTAAACTTTCGTATTAAATTTATTAATAATGTATTTTTTGATTTTGAAATGTTTAAAATTTGTATTATTATTTAATAGAGTTAAATACTTAATTAATTTTATTATATTTGATAATACGTGACGTAAGAATTAAAGTTTTTTTTTAAATTTTTAAAGTATTAATATTATTAAAAGTGTGTACGTATTTATGTTTAACATTTATGCGATAATTAACCTTTTTTAATTAGCGTTAGCTTTTATATATTATAGTTAATATTAGTTCGAGTATATTTATTATAATATTATGTTGTTAAGTTCTTATTAGTAATATCGTATATTAAATTAAACGTCTTTAAAATTAAATATTACAATTCTTAGTTTATTGAATTAGATATATTCAGTTTTGATATTTATACAAGGTTTTTATTATTAATCTTAAATAATGTATAATTTAAGATTAACAATAAAAATATATTACAAATAGTCGCGAATTTATAAGATTTGCGAATTTATATAATAAGTTAAATATTACTATTTATAGTTATATTTCTTTAACAAATCTTTTAATTCAATATTTTCTTAAGATTTGTAATTGTTTAAATACTTTTTAAATTTATGATTATAACTAAATACGATATTTTTAAAATTCACTTTTATAATCAATTTAAATATTACGCGTAAGATGGTTTAAACATTATATTTTATTTAAAGTAAAAAAAAGTAGTTATTAGAGCTTATAATAAAAAACTAATTATTAAAGTAACGTTTTAAAAATACTTTTTAAAAGTTGTTATTATTATTATAGCTTTAAAATCTAGATGCAATTTCGAAATGTATTTATATATATTATTAAATAACTTGAAATAATTTGAATTAAGAAATTATAAAACCTCGGTAATACAACAATATTTCTATTGCGTTTAATATCACAAAGGAAGCTAAGTTATCGAACAAATTAAGATTTTTAAGTTTTTAATTTTAATTCTTAAATTTAGAATAATAATAATATAAGACGTTTTATAAAAAGGTTTCGGGTGAATTTAGCTCTTTAAATTAAAATGAAAAACTCGAAATTTACCTTTTAAAAGTTATAATTTACATACAATATTCTAGAAATAAGTTTAAAAACTCGGTAGTACAATTAATATACTCAAACCGGTAATGCTTTTAATTTATAACAATTAATGTCGGTTGAAAAAATATTAATTATTAATCGATGTTTTAATTTAAAGACGCAAAGGACTTTTATCAGAATATAATATATTTAAAATATGACGGATTTATTATTTGTTTAACGTATTACGACATATGTTAAGGTTAATAAAGTATTGACATTTATTAAATACTAAAATATTTTTAAACGTATATATATAGAAATACTAATTAATAAAATTTATTTTACGAAATTGAAAGATATTTTATAAATAATATAAGTATACTGGAATTATTAGTACGGAATTCTATAATTTAAAGAGAATATTTATAATTTTAAGAAAATAAAGTTTCTAAGAAAGTCTTTTATAACAGTAAATATAATAATTAGTAATATTAAAAAATCTAAAATACTTAAACAAGAATAATAAGCAAATAAAGAAATTATAGTTATGTAAGTTATTAATTTCTAAGATTAAATTTTATTAGTATTTAAAATTAAAACGAGAAAAAAATATTTTCAAATATTAAGATAATTTAATATCAAATGCTAAATAAAAAACATTATTATATTATAATAGTTAGATAATAAATAAATTGAGTTTAATATAGATTTAATATTTTAATAAATATATTCGAAGCTATAGAGAAGGTTTTGAAAATCGTTTTATTTTTAATAGTTAATATATTACATAAGCAAATTACGTATATAAGAAAATGGCGTACGGTTTAAAATTATGGCATAATTTAAATTTATTTATAAAAGTTTAATTTATATATAATTTTATCGATATTACTTTTTAGACTCGATATCATAATAAAAACGTTCGAGTTAATATTATAACTAATTCGCAAAAACTAATATAGATAAAAAAAGTAATTATCGAATAAGCCTTTAACTAAAATTCGCAAACAATTTTATTCTGCTTTAATATATTAGAAATACAGTAAATTTATAATTTAGATAGCTCGTTACGAAACGCAATAACACTAAATAGATATCTAATTTTATTTAACACTAATAAAACTTTAAAATAAGTTGAAATTAAAACACTAATTATTAAAAAATAATTTATAAAAATTTAAAAAATATTTCGTAAATAATTTAATTTTATTCGAGTTATAATTACAACACCTAGTATAATAAAAGGAGATATTTGTAATTTTTATAAAATAACATTTGTAATATCTTTTTTATAATAATCGATTTAATTATATAACGAACCTATTATATATCCACCTGGAGATATAAGCAGTATCCGAAATGGGTTCTTGATTTGCAGATAACAATAGAGCGAAAAATGATTTAATAGTTGATTCGTTAAAAGAAATTTAAGTACTTTCCCATAGTAAAAAAACAGCTGCCTTTAGCTGTAAGCTTAGATTAATAGTTGAGAAGCGAAACTAAGTAAATGCTAGTTATATACGAAATCGACTTATTATATATTCTAACTTCTTAAAATAAGTATGTGGTGGATTTATATGATCGATAATTTATGTAATTTGGTTTCAAATAACTTAGATCACTAAAATCAACTAGATGATTTCGAAAGCTAAGCTTCCCTGTCCGGGGTATAGCCGTAACAGGTCCGCGCTAGGCTTTAAAAGTAGGTGTCTTGGAGATAAAAGTCGCTGTTTTCGTAACAAATTATTATTAATATTAAAAATTAAAATAAAATTAAACAAATTGAGGAAAGAAATTCAAATAATCTATAATACTATATATTATTAACACATAACATTAAATCTTATATTGAATTTTATTTTTACCGAAAATATTTTTGTCGTGCATTTATTAATAATTCTTTAATTTCATTAAAATTATTATAATTATAATAGATTACGCGATAATTAAGTTACATTTAAACTAAATTAACTATTTTTATAAATATAATAAAATACGAATTAAAAATTAGAAACGTTTCGTTATTTTTAACAGTTATGAAAATTATTATAAAATTAATAATATTTATATTTTATTTGTTAAATATTTTTATCGGTTTTAACTTTTTAACGTATTTTGTTATTCGCATTACAATGTATTTATTCATTATATATTAAAAACTTTAAGTAACGTTATATTATTTATTTTATTAAAACAGGTTTTTCTCCGATTTCTATAACGCATTTAAAATTATTAGAAAAATGAATAATATTAAATCCGGGTTTTTAAACCGAGATTTATTTTACACATTTTTAATACTAATGTTTCCGAATTATAAATTCTAATTATATTTATATGAGCCGTTTTAGTTCTATTTTTATTAAATTTGTGAATTGATTGTTTTACAAAAGCTTTGAACAATATTATTATAACGATTTAAAGAGAATGTTATTTATAAAAAGATGTTAAAATTGTAAAGATAATTCCCTTATAAAACCAATTAAGTTAGTTATATTTTTACGGAAGAATAACTTGATGTTTTTATAAGTAATTGTTTTTTTTTCGAAAGAAAAATAATTAGCTTTGTGAAAATAAATTGAGTTTTTAATAAACTACGAAAAATTAAAAATATACGTTTCAAAAAGAAAAGATATTAATTAAAATACGTATAAGCTGTTATAATTACAAGAAAATAATAATAAATAATTGCAACTAAAAATAATTTCAGATATTTATTGTAAAAAGTTTTAATCAAAAAAACAAAAACATAAAGTATTTAGCTGCAAGAAATCTGATTAATTTAAATTCGTTCATTGCGTAATATTTAATTTATTTAAGTTTATTATCTCGAAGTATTAAAATTTACGGCGCTTATTCGTATGTGCTGTTCGTTTATAAAATAAGTTATGAAATTATTATCTAATAAAATTAAAAGAATATTACATTAATTATAATATCATTACGTTTTATATTTTCGCGTATTTTTTTCGGTTTTAAATTTTGATTTATTTTTTTATTTTAAAACGCGTTTATTTTCTATGTATCGAAAATTTAATACGACGTTATTATATTTATATTATTAAAGAAATATTTCCTATTAATTTTTATAACGAGCTTAAAATTGTTATAAGATTCGATAGTATTAAATTCGGATTCGCGAAAATTCGTTTCGTTTTATTGTTACGACCTGACAAGCCACGGCCTCCAGGAACGGTCGCAACGGAGAAGGCCAAGAAAACCATGTGGATCAGGTTACGTGACGGATCACCAATTTACTGGTAGTAAGCCAGTGAGCCGGATTACTAACTTACTAGTGGTGAACCAGTAATCCGGATCACCAACTTACTAGTAGTAATCCAGCTAAAGAAATAAAATATATACGTTTATTAATTCCATAATTGAAATATTTTAACTTGCGATACTTATTAATATTAATCGTTATTAATAAGGTATTTCCGGTATTAAAAAATATAATATAATAATTATATTTATTATTCAAATTTTTACGATATTTCTATTAATATAAACCCGTCGACTTAAGGTTTAATAATTAATTAAACTGTTTAGCCGTTATACGTTATAAGCTTTTATTTAATAATACCATTAAACTTTGAATAATACTTAATATTATTAAGATATTAACTAATATTTAAAAAACCCTTATTTAATAACTTTAAGTTTTAATTCGGGAGCTAGAAAAAAAATTTGACAATTTAGAGTTATGCCACCTGCCTAACCCTTTTTCGCCTGTATAAAGCTAAAAAAACCAGAACCTTACGATAAAAAAAATAACTCTTAGATTTTCTTAATTTAAGTACGAATTTATTTTTGCTTTTTAAACTTTAACGATTTAGCAAATATGGATTTAGTAATAAAAATATACTTAATACGAAATTACGCTAATTAATTTAAACCTATTATAAGAAACTTTTTAGAAACAAAAAAGGTAAATAAGGAGGATTTGATTAATAAAAGGTTTTAAATTTATATTAGTTTAAAAACAAAATATGCGATAATTTCGGTAATCCGGATAAAAAATAATTAATAATTTAATATTTTTTATAATTCCGATAAAAAGGATTGACGTCCAAATACGCTGTAATTTTCAAAAATCTTGCGGTTAAGGCAGGATAGGAAAACGACGAAGCCGATACCTTTATTGATATATTTTATAAGGGATTAAAAGATAATATAAAAAATAAAATTATTCGGATTAAATAATTAGTTACCCTAAATTAATATATTGTAAAAATAATTAAGATCAACAATTAACAATTTAAAAAATAATAAAAGAAAAGGATAATATGCTTTACGTTCGGGATATAATAAGTTTAACCAGGGGAAAAAACGAAACGTATTCTTTATTTTTTACGGAACGGCGTTAGTATTTATGGAATTCGGCGTTACCCATAAACAAAATTGGAATTAAATTAAATATTTTAATGATGGTAAAATGGGATATAAGGCCTATAAGTACAAAAAGCTTAAAAAGCCATAATAGGATAACTGGACCCCTATATTAAAGGGATAATCCAGGAATAATTAAGGAAACGATAACAAAATTATTAACATAATTTAAACTAAATATGTATCAGGCTTATAATAAAAAGTTTAACCGGGATTATTACGATACAAAATTTAACGAAAAATACGAAAAACCAAGAAGCTAGTTTAGCAAGTATTGCGAATATAGCAAAAAATATTATAAGGATAACTATGTAAATACCAAAATTAAATAAAAAAGGTTTGTTCCGAAATATTTAATCGATATAGCAAAATATACGTTATATACTGTCAATAACGAAAATATCCTAATTATAAGAAATAAAAATAATATATTTATGTATAAATTACCTATATATATTATAAAGAATTCGATTTTCTAAACCGTACCGGGTATAATAAAAATAATAAGTAATAATATTAACAATTTCAAATTATAGCCCTAAGAAATATCCAGTAATTAACCAAAGTAAAAAGTTAGCTTAAAGAAAAATAATACCTGCAGGAAAACTTTTTTTGTTATTATAGATGATATAATTATTAAATAGAAAAAAAGTTAATTTAGCGTACAGTAAAATAATATTATTATTACGAACTTTTATTTTTAATTAATATTTATTATAAATCCTTACGAAAAAAAAAGTTATTAAAAAAAGATATATTAATATATAGGACATTTTTGGAATAATAGTTAAAACGACGTATAAAAGGATATAATTATAAACATAAGAAAATAATTTATTCGATAAAGAAACAAATTGTAAAAAACTTAGGAATAATTAATACGGCTCGATAGAATAATATGTTAATAATAACGATAAATATAGCAGTTTAATACGTTAAACGAAAAAATATAAGTTAAGCTTAATATATTCGAATAAAAATTAAAAGAAAAAAGTTATTTATAAAAAAGCCGTAAAATTATAAAACCTAAAAAAGTTGAAAGGAATTTCTGAAAAAAGTTTTAAACGTAACGATAAAAAATATTAATAACTTTATTGCTTTAGAAATATAAATCGGAATATATTATTATATCGTAATAATGGATTACGGAATTTTGGGCGGAAATTATATTATACTGGATATAATTAATATGTTTAAATTATTATAAAGATATAAGTTGGAACCTTATATAATGACGAATACCGAAAATTAGGAATTCGTTTACGATAATGAAAAAATTATATGCGAAATTAATCATTTCGAAATTTTTATTAAAAAATAATATTAAATAATTAATTTCGATATCGTTTTATTTAGGAATTACGATATAATCTTCAAATTACTATAAATACGCCAGTACGAAATTTTGATTAACGGTAGAATAAATTAAATAAAATTTATTTTACTTTTTATTAATAAATAAAAAAAAGAAAATTACGATTTTAATATTTGATCGATAATAACGATAAATATAAGCATAAGGATACGATAAATATTTTATTACTTAAAAAACTAAGATATAAAAATAAATACAGATATTAAAGAAAAATATAACGTATTATTATTATTATTGAAACGAAATTAAAATAACTAAATAACGATTTAAAAAAATAAAAATAATAATTTTAAAAGTTAAAAATTCTAATTAATATATTATTAAAATATTACAGATATAAGTAACTTTTTAAAAAGGAATTTGATATAAAATTATTAAAATAAAACGAATAAAATTATAAGATAATTTTTAAGGAATGATTTTCGATAAAGTTTTACCTTATTTATAATTTTAATAAAAATAAGTTACGTATTTTTAAAAAATACCTAAAAAATCGGTTACAAAAAAAATAAATATAATTTTTAAAGTTATTAATAGGATATCTAATATTTTTCGTATTAAGAAAAAATAAGAAATTACGATTTATAGTTAATTATCGATAATTAAATGATATTATTATTAAAAATCGAATATTATTACCTTTAATTACGGAAATAAAAAACCGATTTTACGGAACTAAATAATTTACTATATTTGATTTTAAAGATAAATATAACTTTATTAGGCTTAAAAAAATACAAATAGAAAATAATTTTCAAAACGAAATACGAATTATTTAAATATTTAATTATATTAATAAGATTTACGACCGTATTAATAACTTTTTAACAGATAGTAAATTATATATTACGAAAATATTTCGATATTTTCGTTATTTGTTATTTTAACGATATTTTCATTTTTTCGGAAATAAAAAAAACATATGCAAAATACGTTCATAAAGTTTTTTAAGCTTTATAAGACATAAAATTATTTATTAACACAAAAAAAAGTTAATATTATATATAAAAATGGAATATCTAGAATATATTATTATCTCAGGATATATCAAAATAAACCTTAAAAAATAGTTATAATTACAAAATAGTAAACGCTAATAATGGTTAAAAAAGTACAGATATTTTTTGGATTTGCTAATTATTATAAGAAGTTTATTCGAAACTTTAGCAAAATAATTATACCTTTAATAAATCTTACGAAAAAAAAAGAATTTAAATAAATAACAAATACGGAAAAAATATTTCAGGATATTAAGAATATAATTATTAACGAACTAATATTAATTATATATAATGTAAATCGTTCCGTTAAATTAAAAACCGATATTTCGGATTATATACTAAATATAATAATTAAATAACGAAATAATTAAGGTAAATTATATCTTATTATATTATTTTTATATAAGTTAAAAAAAGTTAAACTTAATTATGATATTTTAAATAAGGAATTTATAGATATTATTATAGCATTTTAGAAATTTAGGTATTTTTTAAAGGGAAATTTGTACCAGATTAAGGTTTATACGGATTATTAAAATTTTACCCGATTTATTATGACTAAAAAGTTTACAAAATAATAATTTCGTTATACGAAAAAATTAGCAAATTTCGACTTTGTTATTATTTATAAAAAAGGTTTAAAAAATAACAAAGTAAATACTTTAAGTAAATAATTAAACCTTAAAAAAAATTAATTAAAATTAATTATATAATTTTTAATATTACTATAAAAGATTTTTATGTTTACGAAAGATTACGACGATTCGGGTAATACCCAGTAATATATATTAGAAAATTTAATAATATAACGATAATCTCCTAAAAACTCAATAAATAAAATATAAATACCCGAAAAATATTAAAAGGATTTACTAGAAAAATATATAAATATTAATTATATGGATATCTAAAAATTTATAAAACTCTAAAACAATTTTAACGCATATATTCCTTTTTTAAAATAAAATTAATAATATAAAAAATTATACGGCAATATAATATTTGCATTAAAATAAAGATTTAACGATATAAGCCATACGGAAAATTATAATTATTATTAATCTTAAAATAACTATAATATTTAATTATATTTAATTTTATTATTAAGTTTTTTACATTAAAAGATTTAATTACCGGAATATATTATAATAGTATTTTCGTAATTGTCGATTAATTCATGAAATTCTCTTATCTTTTAGTATATTACGAGGATATAAACGCCGAATAACTGGCATATATTTTCTTTAAATATATTTTTAATATATAGGAATTATTAATAAAAATTGTATTAAATAAAGGACTAATATTTGTAATTAAGTTTTAATAAGGCCTTATAACATAAATCGGCCTAAATTATAAATTATTTAACGTATTTAAACTTTAAACGGATAAATAAATAAAACGAATAAATTAAACTTTATAAATTTATTTACGATATTATATTAATTACGAATAAAATAACTGGATTACAAAATTATTAACTACTTAATTAGCTTATAATATTAATTATTATAAAAACATTAAGATAATATTTACGAACGTAAATTTTGGTTTTATTTCAAAAATTTATAAAAAAATACGTAATAACGGTTTAATTAATATTAAAATAATCCTTATATTAAAATAATTACAATAATTATAATAAAAGATAAATATAAAACTGGAATTCGTACGAAATCAAATAAATAAATATTATAATTAAAAAAAGTTAAAAAAATTAAATTTCAAAAAGGGGAAAATATTTTTCTTCGTTATAAAAAATATTTAAATAAAACGACCTAATGAAAAATTCGATTTTAAATATATTAATCCATATAAAATCGCTAAGAAAATCTCAGAAACTAATTATTAATTAAACCTTTTACCAAAAATTAAACTTTATTTAATTTTTTATATTTCCTTATTCGAATTAGCAATAAATATAATTAAAATATATACGGTATAAAATAACGTAAAAATAAAAAACGAATAAATATACGAAATAGAAAAAATATTTGACATGCGAAAATAAAACGGATTTACTTAATACTTGATTAAATGGAAAAAATACCCAAATTCCGAAAATACCTGCAAATCCGTTAAGAATTTTATTAGCGCCTAACGCCTATTAAAGAACTTTTATTAGTAACGGTGGAACCACCCGAAATAATGGTATCCTAATTTACGAGATTTACGGAAGGAAGCCTTTGGTTTACCGTATTCCAATTAATAACGTTTACTTTTTTTAAGGCCTAAACTTCGATTACGGATTCCGATTCCAATTGCGTAAGGTTATTAAAATTATTTAAGGATTAAAGGGCATAATTAATAAGTTTCGTACCTTAAAACTAATAATGCTAACGTTAACGACGTATACGAAAAAAACGCATAAAAACTTTAGATAAAAATTTTTCGGCCGTTAATTTTTTTTTTTCTTTTAATTTTTTTCGATTTTGCGATATGGCGATTAATTATGGAAATAAGGATTTTTATTCCGTTATACGAACGACTTTGACGGACATATTATTTATAACGAAAAACCCTATTTATTATTTGGTAATTAAACTGCCAAATAAAACAAAAGAAATAAAGCATTACGTTAAAACTTTCGAATTTAATTAAATTAATTAAGGTAAGTCGTTATTCGGATTTGCGAAAACGATATTTAGATATACCGGAAAACATGTTAAAGGTATATAGAAAAAACTTACTAGGAGAAAAGAAATCTTAAAAACAAGATTTTGGGGAAAAAAAGATCGTATTACGATTTGACAAATTACGGCCTTCAGGAACGGTCGTAACGGAAAAGGCCAAGAAAACCATATAGATTAGGTTACGTAATGGATCACTAACTTACTGGTAATGAGCCAGTAAGCCGGATTATTAATTTATTAGTGGTAAACCAGTAAGCCGAATTACCAATTTACTGGTAATAATCCAGCTAAAGAAGAAGGATATATATGTTCATTAATTCCATAATTTAGAGAATTTCAGCTTGCAACATTTATTAATATTAATCGTTTGTAATAAAGCATTTCCGGTATTAAGAGATGTAATACGATTATTATATCCATTGCTTAGATTCTTACGATATTCCTGCTAACATAAACCCGTCGACTTAAGGTTTAATAGTTGGTTAAACCGCCTAGCCGTCACATTTATGTAATTATAAAAACGTTTTTTTCAACCTAGAAACCTTTCCAGTTATATTTACGGTAACGGTTTTTTTTCTTAATTTTCGTCGGTTTTAGTTTTCGTCGAAAAAAGCTTTTTTAAAATATTCGTAAAACAGTAATATAACAACGTTATTTGTAAAGAAAAATTAAAAACTTTTAGAGTTATGTGTCGATCAAAATTTTTACGTTAGTTAATTTGCAATAAAAACATTATATATTATATTTATAGAAAATTGTTTTTCTTTCAAAAAAAGATTAATTACGTAAAATGTAAATATATTTAAAACAAACGTTAAAGACTATAAAGTAAATATATTAAAAAGGAAACATTATTTACAATATAAGAAATTAAGTATTTCTGGGCGACAAAAAGAAATTAATAGAAATATGTAATTAATAACATGTAAAAATGATTATCATAACAGGATTTAGATAGAGGAACGCAATTTTGACATTTACGATAAGTTCGAATATAATATGCGTATTTGTAAAAAAGTTATAAAACGTTTAGTAAAAAAAATACGATAAATTTTAATTAATTTAATTCTATAAATAAGAGATCTTAAAAAAGAGTTCGTTTAATAATATAATTCGTTTAGTAATATGAAACGTTAATTAAGTTTATTCAAAAATTATATTTAATTGCGTTATAAATTAAAACTTAAGTTAAATTTATATTAATAATGTTATAACCTAACGGTCTTGGCTTCTGGAAACGATCGGGATCCTGAAAAAACCAGACCCCGACCCAGCCAAGAAGTCACGTGACTGGCTCAAAAAGGCTCAAAAGCCCCGATTGGTCAAACGGGCTTAAGTCGGATAAGCACCAAATGGGGCTTAAAGGAGCTTAAGGGGACTTAACCAGAAAAGTGTCGTTAAGCCGTAATAAGCACCTTAAACCAAGACAAGGATATATATACTTATTAATTCCATAATTTAAATAACTTTAACTTACAATATAACATCATTATTTAAGGTATTTTTGGTATTATAAGACGTAATATATTATTATATTTATTACTTATATTCCCAAGATATTTCTGCTAATATAAACCTGTCAACTTAAGGTTTAATAATTGGTTAAATTTTATAGTTCGTTATACGTTATAAGCTTTTGTTTAGTAGTACCGTTAGACTTTAAGCAATACTTAATACTGTTAAAATATTAACCAGTACTTAGGAAACCTTTACTTAATAGCTTTAAGCTCGAATTCGGAAGCTGGAAAAAAAGTCCGATAATTTAGAGTTACGTTATCTGCCTAACCTTTTTTCGCCCGAATAAAGCCAAAGAAGTTAAAACCTTACGATGGAAAAGGCAACCCTTAAACCTTCCTAATTTAGGCACGAATTTACTTTCGTTTCCTAAACCTTAATAACCCAGCGGATATAGTTCTAACAATAAGAGCATACCTAATAGGAGATACGGCTAATTAATTTAAGCCTATTATGAAAAACTTTTTGGAAATAGGAAAAACAAATAGGAAGGATTTTACTAATAAGATTTTTTTAACTTATATCAATTTCGAAAATAAAATACGCGATAATTTCGGCAATCCGGATAAAAAACGATTAACGGCTTAATAACTTTTACAACTCCGATAAAAAGAATTTGCGTCCAAGTACGCCGTAACCTTTAAAAGTTTTGCGGCTAAGGCAGGATGGGGAAATAACGAGGCCGATACCCTTATTAATATGTTTTATAAAGGGCTAAAAAACGATATAAAAAATGAAATTATTCGGATTAAACAATTAGTTACCCTGGACCGATATATCGCAAAAGTAATTAAGATTAACAATTAACAGTTTAAAAGATAACAGGAAAAAAAGGATAATATGCCTTACGTTCGGGATATAAGTTTAATTAAGGGGAAAAACGAAACGTACCTTTTACTTTTTACGGAACGGCGTTAGGACTTATAGAACTCGGCGTTATTTATAAATAAAATTGGAACCAGATCAAGTACTTTAATTACGGCAAAATGGGACATAAGGCCTATAAATACAGAAAATCCAAAAAGTTACAATAAGATAACTGGACCCCTGTACCGGAAGAACAATCCAGGAATAATTAAGGAAACGACAATAAGGCTATTAATATAATTTAAGCCAAATACATATCAGGTTTACAACAAAAGGTCTAACCGGGACTATTACGATAAGAAATCCGACAAAAAATACGAAAAGCTAGAAAACTAGCTTAATAAGTATTGCGAACATAATAAGAAACGTTATAAGGATAATTACGCAAATACCAGGATTAAATAAAGGAAATTTGTTCCGGAACCCCCAATGGATATAGCAAAATACATACTATATATTATCGACGACGAGAATATCCCGATTACGAAAAATAAAAATAACATATTTACGTACGAATTACCAGTATGTATTATAAGGGATTCGATTTTTTAAACCGTACCGGGTATAATAAAAATAACGAATAATAATATCGATAATTTCGAACTATAACCTTAAGAGATATTTAGCAACTGGCCGAAACGGAAAGTTGGCCCGAAAGAAAGTAATGCTTATAGGAAAACCCCTTTTGTTATTATGGATGATACAATTATTAAACGGAAAAAAAATTAATATAGCGTATGGTAAAAAAATATTATTAAAAAGTTATTACGAACTTTTATTTTTAATTGGCATTTATTATAGATCCTTACGGAAAAAAGATTATTAAGGAAAAGATACGTTAATTTATAAGAGAATTTTGGAACGATAACCAAAACGATGCATAATGGGATATAATCGCAAATATAAGAGAATAATTTATTCGATAAGGAAAAAAATTATAAAGAAATTAGGAATAATTAATACGGTTCGAAGGAATAGTACGCCGGCAATAACTATAAATATAATAATTTAACGCGTTAAACGAAAAAATACAAGTAAGGCTTAATAAATTGAAATAGAAATTAAAAAAAGAAGGTTACCTATAAAAAAGCCGCAAAATAACAAAACCTAAAGGAATTAAAGGGAATTCCTAAAAAGGGCTTTAAACGTAATAATAGGAAACGTTAACGATTTTATTACCTTGGAAATACGAATCGGAACGTATTGGTATACCGCAATAATAAATTATAAAGCTTTAGGCGGAAATTACATTATATCGGATATGGTTAATAAGTTTAGATTACCATGAAAATATAAGTTAAAACCTTATACAACAACGAATGCCGAAAGTTAGGAATTTACTTACGATAACAGAAAAATTATACGCAAAATTAATTACCTTAAGATTTTTGTTAAAAAATAATATCAGACGATTAATTTCGATATCGTTTTATTCGGGAATTACGATATGATTTTAAGATTACTATGGATACGCCAGTACGGAATTTTGATTAACGGCGGAACTGGCGAGGTAAAATTTATTTTATTCCCTATTAATAAATCAGAAAAAGGAAAATTAAGATTTTAATATTTGATCAATAATGGCGACGAATACAGGCATAAGGATACGACAAATATTTTACTATTTAAAGGAAGAAAATATAAGAAAAAGAACAGATATTAAAGAAAAATATAACGTATCGTTATTATTATCAGAACGAAATTAAAACAATTAAATAACAATCTAAAAAAATAAAAACAATAACTTTAGGAATTAGAAAATTTAATTAATATATTATTATAATACTATAGATATAAGCAGCTTTTTAAAAAAGAGCTTAATACGAAATTACCGGAATATAACGAATAAAATTATGAAATACTTCTTAAAAAGGATTTTCGATAAAGTTTTACCCTATTTATAATTTTAATAAAAATAAATTACGTACTTTTAAAGAATATCTGAAAAATCGGCTACAAAAAAGATAGATTTAACCTTCGAAGTTACCAGTAGGATATCCAATATTTTTTGTACCAAAAAAAAAAACGGAAAATTACGACTTGAAATTAATTATAGATAACTAAACTACATTACTGTTAAAGATCGAATATTATTACCCTTAATTACGGAAATAAAAAACCAACTTTATGGAACTCAATAATTTATAATATTCGATTTCAAAAATGGATATAACCTTATCAGGATTAAAAAAGGATACGAATAGAAAATAACTTTCAGGACGAAATACGGACTGTTTAAATATTTGGTTATATTAATAGGACTTATAAACGTATTAATAACTTTTTAACGAATAATTAATTATATGTTACGAAAATACCTTAATATTTTCGTTGTTTGTTTTTTCGATAACATTTTTATCTTTTCGAAAATAAAAAGAATATACGTAAAATACATTTATAAAGTTTTTTAAGCTTGATAAAATATAAAATTACTTATTAATGTAAAAGAAAGTTAATTCTATACATAGGAAATAAAATATCTAGGACATATTATTACCCCAGGACATATTAGAATGAACCCTAAAAAAATCGCTGCAATTACAAAATGGCAAACGTTAACGATGATTAAAAAGGTACAGGTATTTTTTGGATTCGCCAATTATTACAAAAAGTTTATTCGAAACTTTAGCAAAATAACCATACCTTTAATAAATCTTATAAAAAAAGATTTTAAATAAACGCCAAATACGGAAAAAATATTTCAAAATATTAAGAATATAATTATTAACGAACTAATACTAATTATATACGATTTAAACCGTTCCGTTAAGCTAAAAACCGATATTTCGAATTACGCGTTAGGCGTAATAATCGGATAACGAAATAATTAAGGCAAATTATACTTTATTATATTTTTTTTAAATAAATTAAAAAAAGCTAAATTTAAATACGGTATTTTAGATAAGGAATTTATGGCCATTATTATGGTATTTCGAGAATTTAGGTACTTCTTAAAGGAAAGTTTGCACCAGGTTAAGGTTTATACGGATCATTAAAATTTTACCCGATTTACCATAACCAGAAAGCTTATAGGATAATAATTTCGCTATGCGGAAAAATTGGCGAACTTCGATTTCGTTATTATCTATAAAAAAAATCAAAAAACAATAAAACAAATACCTTAAGCAGGTAACCAAATTTCGAAAAAAATTGGTTAAAGTTAGCTATATAATTTTTGATACCACCATAAAAGGATATTTACGTTTATAACAAATTACGACAATTCGGGCAATACTTTTCGATATATATTAAAGAATTTAACAGTATAACGACAGTTTTTCAAAAAAACCAAAAAATAAATAAAATATAAATTTTAAAAAAATACCAGAAGGATTTAATATAAGAAATATACGAATATTAATTATATGAATATCCAGGGATTTACAAAACCTTAAAACGATTTTAACGCATATATTCCTTTTTTAAAATAAAATTAACGGTATAAAAATTTATACGGCAATATAATATTTGCGCCAAAATAAAGACTTAACGATATAAGCCATACGGAAAACTATAGCTATTACCAGTTACAAAACGACCATAATATTTAATTACATTCGATTTTATTATTAAGCTTTTTATATCAGAAAATTTAATTACCGGAATATATTACGATAATATTTTCGTAATCGTCGATCGATTTACGAAATTTTTTTATTTTTTATTATATTACGAGGACATAAACGCCGAACAATTAACATACATTTTTTTCAAACATATTTTCAGCATATACGGATTACTATTAGAAATTATCTTAAACAAAGGATTAATATTTGCATCAAAGTTTTGGTAAGGTTTTATAGCATAAATCGGCCTAAATTACAAAATATTTAACGTATTTAAACCTTAAACAAATAAATAAATAAAACGAATAAACCAAACCTTAAAAGCTTATTTACAATATTATATCAATTACGAACAAAATAATTGGATTAAGAAATTACCGATTACTTAATTAACTTATAATACCAGTTATTACGAAAGCATTAAAATAATACTTATAAACGCAAATTTTAATTTTACTTCAAAAGTTTACAAAAAAGCGCGTAACGACGGTTTAATTAATATTAAAGTAATCTTTACGTCAAAATAACTACGACAGCTATATCAAGAAATAAAAATAAAACTGGAATTCGTACGAAATCAAATAAATAAATTTATAACCAGAAAAAGTTAAAAAAATTAACTTTCGAAAAAGGGGAAATAGATTTTTCGCCATAAAAAACATTTAAATAAAACGACCTAGCAAAAAACTTAATTTTAAGTATATCGGCCTATACAAAATCGCCAAAAAAATCTCAGAAAATAATTACTAATTAGAATTTTTACCGAAAATTGAATTCCATCTAATTTTTCATATTTCTTTATTTAAATTAGCAGCGGATACGATTAAAGTATATACAGTACAAAATAATATGAAAGTAAAAGATAAATAAATATACGAAATAAAAAAAATTTTTAATATGCGAAAATAAAACGGATTTACTTAATATCTAATCAAATAAAAAAAGTACCCGGATTCCGAAAATATCTAGAAACCTGCCAAAAGCCTTATTAGCGTTTAGCGCCTATTAAAGAACTTTTATTAACAACAACGGACGCATCCCAATTAACAATTAACTAATTAATAATCGGGATATCGGGCCAGTTAACTGCAGCCTGTATTAATATGGCAGCCGTAACGGCGGCCTCTAATTGCTTTTATTCCCGACGCTTTTGTTCCTTTAGCTTATCTAATAACTGGAACCCATATTATATTATGGTAACGCCTTTCGAACGAATCAGCGCTTTTTGTTATGTAAACGAATAAGACGAAAAAAAACTTTATTTATTTTTTTCTGATATTTACGTTAAACCTCGAAATAAAGCCGTTAAAGCTTTAATAATCGCTTTTCGGTAAGCGCTTTTTCGCGTTCTAATTATTAATGTTTACGACGAATATTTTGTAAGGAAGAAATAGGTATACCGGTACTATTATAGGATCGACCCCGATTAACATATTCCTCATACCTTAAAACGTTTTCCATTATTTTATATTTTATGTTTTTCGAAAAATAATAAAAAGAAGGTATAATTTCGTAACCAAATTCGTTAAAAGCTTTTACGAGGTCAATACGATGAACGGTAAAAGAACGGGAAATACGACGAATTTTAAAAATGCAAAACGATATAATTAAAATAAAAAGAAGGGATACTTATTAAACGAAAAAAAAGAAATTTTGAAAACAAGATTTGGGGAAGGGGGAAATCGTGTTATAACCTGATAAGCTCCGGTTTTAAAAAATAATCAAGCAAAAGCATAGGGATTACCTTCCGGGTTACGTAATAATGATCACTGCCAAGCCAATAATTATTAGTAATTAAAGGTAATCTTAAATAATTATGATTACTATTAACGGCGTAATCACAAGTGATTAAGCCAAAAAAAGAAAAATATATACGCTTATTAAATCCATAATCCAGATAACTTCAGCTTGCAATATAACATCGTTATTTAAGGCACCCTTGGCATTATAAAACGTGATACGTTACTGTATTTATTGCTTAGATTCCCACGATACTCCTGCCAATATAAACCCGTCGACTTAGGGTTTAATAGTTGGTTAAACCGCCTAGCCGTCACATAAAACTAAAGCGGTTAATCCGTTCTGAAAAAACGAAAGTATTAATACGTTTACGAAATCTGGACTTTTTAATACGGCCCGATATAATAAATATAAAAAAAAGGTTATTTACCGAAAATTAACAAACGAATAAATTTGATCTTTAGGGACAAAAATTCTGGAAAAGGGAAAATCGTATTATGACTTAACAGTCTTGGCTTTTGGAAACGATCGGGATCCTAAAAAAACCAGACCCCGACCCAGCCAAAAAATTACGTAACTGGCTCAAAAGGCTTAAGAGCCCCGATTGGTCAAACGGGCTTAAGTCGGATAAGCACTAAAGGGGGCTCAAAAGAACTCAAGGGGACTTAACCAGAAAAATGTCGTTAAGCCGTAATAAGCACTTTAAGCCAAGATAAGGATATATACGTTTATTAATTCCATAATTTAAATAACTTTAGCTTGCAATATAACATCGTTACCTAAGGTACTTTTGGCATTACGAAACGTAATATATTACTATATCTGTTATTCAGATTCCTACGATACTCCTGCCAACATAAACCCGTCGACTTAAGGTTTAATAGTTAGTTAAACCTTATAGCTCGTCATAAATAATTATTTAATCGTGTTTAGGATTAGAAGATTTATCGTAAGTAGACCGAGTTATAAATTTAATATAATTATCAATTAACCCCAGATAATAATAAATAAGTTAAAGGTATTTTTAATTAGTGGAATAGTAAGCCTAATATAAGTAAATGTCCTTATCTCCCCGTTATAGATATTATACTGATAACTGCCTGAATAGGTAACGTCGGGGAGGAATAAAGCTAGCCCGGGTTCTATCACTTGATGGCAGTCGAGCTAATGATCAACCTAGCGGGGTATGGGGTTTTTGTCATTAAGGTTGCCAACATTGCGGAAACCTGTGGGAGTGCTAAGTTTGGTGCCTTGCAGGGAGGCAATGTTGCACCTGCTAGGGTGAGGGGAATGGGTACCCATCGATGTGACGGCTAGGCGGTTTAACCAACTATTAAACCTTAAGTCGACGGGTTTATGTTGGCAGGAGTATCGTGGGAATCTGAGCAATAGATACAGTAACGTATTACGTCTCGTAATACCAAGGGCGTTTTAGGTAACGAACTGTTAATTACAAACGATTGGTATTAATAAATATTGTAAGTTGGTATTATTTAAATTATGGAAATAACGAGCGTATATATTTTTTTTGGTTTTTTATTGGCGATTATTACCGATTATTTCTGGTATGGTGATTATAATTGTTTTTGATCGTAATTGTTTTAAAGTAATCACTGACCCGTTAGTGATCATTTTTAGTTACGTAACTTGTAAGGTGGGTTGTATTATCCTTATTGCGATCGTTTCCGTAAGCCTAAGCTTGTTAGGTTGTGATATGATTTCCCTTTTCCTAAAAATTTTGCTTTTAAGATTTTTTTCCTGGTAAGCTCCTTATTTTTTTATCATGGCTTCTTGTATTTCTAAAATTCGTTGTAGGCCTTGCCTTTTTATTGTTCGTCGTATTAACCTAGTAAAGGTTTTTGAAGAGTTTAGTTTCGAAGTTATGCCTTATTTTTGGTATTTTTCGAAAAGTTTAAAATGCGAAATAATGGAAAATATTTTTTGCTATAAGGAGTATGTGGCCCGTGGCCGATTTTGCGATGGGACCGGCGTTCTGTTGTTTTTTTTCCAAAATATCCGCCGCGAATATTAACGTTTTAAACGTAAGGAAATTTTAGTAAAAGAACGTTTGTTTAAGTTATAACGTCGTCAATTTGAGATTTAGCGTCGTTATTAGGAAGAGATAAATAAGGCCCTGGCGTAGCTTATTCGGTTATGCAAATAAAAATCTTTGGTTTATTTTAAAGGTGTTAAAATGGTATAACGTAATTTTTAATCTTTAAACGAGTTAAAGGAGCAAGAACGAAAAAAGGAATAGGCTGCCGCTGAGGCTGCCGTAATTGCATTAACGCAGGCCGTTATTCCTTTCGACTTATTTGGTTTTGGCTTATCCGATTGGCTTATTATGGAGGATTTCTGGAATCTTAACGACCCCGCCGTTATTGGTAAAAGTTTTTTAATAAGTGCTGGGCGTTAATAAGATTTTTGGTGGATTTTTAGGTGTTTTCGGAATTTAAATGTTTTTTTTATTTAATTAGGTATTGGGTAAATCCGTTTTGTTTCCGTATATCAAAAATTTTTTTCATTTCGTATGCCGTTTCGTCTTTTATTTTTATGTCGTTTTGTGCCGTTCGTACCTTAATTATTTCTGCTGTTAATTCGAATAAGGAAACGTGAAAAATTGGGTAAAATTTGATTTTTAGTAAGAGTTTTAATTGGTAATTGTTTTTTGAAATTTTCTTGTTAATTTTGTATAAACCGATATATTTGAAATCGAATTTTTTGCTGGGTTTTTTTGTTTAAATGTTTTTGGTAACGAAATAAATTATTTCCCCTTTTTCGAAGGTTAATCCTTTTAACCTTTTTTCGTTATAATATTTGCTTATTTGGTTCCGTACGAATTCTAGTTCCGTTTTTATTTTTTAATGCAATTATTATAATTATTCCGTTATAAGGATTATTTTAATATTGATTGGACCGTCGTCGCGTACTTTTTTGTAAATTTTTGGAATAAAACCGAAATTCGCATTAAATAATGTTATTTTAATGCTTTCGTGGTAATTAATGTTATAAGCTAATTAAGTAATAGGTGGTTTTTTAACCCAGTTGTTTTGTTCGTAATTAATATAGTATCGTAAATATATTTTTAATATTTGGTTTAATTGTTCTGTTTATTTATTTGTCTGGGGTTTAAATGCGCTGGATAATTTATGATTTAGGCTTATTTATGTTATAAGGCTTTATTAAAATTTAAATGCGAAAATTAATCTTTTATCTAAAATAATTTTTATTGGTAATCTGTATATGCTAAAGATATTTTTAAAAAAAAATGTACGTTATTTACTTTACGTTAATATTTTTATGGTAAGGTAAAAAATAAGAAAATTTTATAAATCGATTAACGATAACGAAAATGCTATTGTAATATATTTTTGTTACTGGGTTTTCGGATAAGGGAAATTTAGTAATAAAATCTATAATAATCGAATTTTATGGTTTCTTTGAGATTAGTAATGGTTATAACTTTTTATAAGGTTTATATTATTATGCTTTGGCCTTATTACAAAGGTTATATTATTATCGTACTTTTTGAATTATCGTTTTTATCTTAGGAAAAAAATATATGCGTTAAAGTCGTTTTAGGGTTTTATAAATCCTTAGATGTTTATATAATTAATGTTCGTATATGTTTCGTATTAAGTTTATTTGATATTTTTTTGGAATTTGTACCTTGTTTGTTTTCTAGTTTTTTGGGAAACCGTTATTATATTATTGGATTTTTTGATATATATTTAAAGGTATTGCCCGAATTGTTGCAATTTGTCGTGGGCGTAAATGTCCTTTTGTAATGGTATCGAAAATTATATGGCTAATTTTGACCAGCTTTTTTTCGAGATCTGGTCGCTTGCTTAGGGCGTCCGCTTTGCCGTTTTTTACGTTTTTTTTGTAGATAATAACGAAGTCGAAGTTCGCCAATTTTTCCGCGTATCGTAATTATTGTCCTGTAAGTTCTTTGGTTATGATAAATTGGGTAAAATTTTAATAATCCGTATAAACCTTGACCTAGTACAAATTTCTTTTTAAGAAATGCCTAAATTCGTAAAATGCCATAATAATAGCCATAAACTTTTTATTTGGAATGCTGTAATTGAATTCGGCTTTTTTTAATTTATATAAGAAAAATGCAATAAGGTATAATTTGCCTTAATTATCCCGCTGTCCGATCACGGCGTTTAATGCATAATCCGAAATATCGGTTTCTAGTTCGACGGGGCGTATTAAATCGTACATAATTAATACTGGCTTACTAATAATTGTATTTTTGATTTTCTGGAACGCTTTTTTTGTTTTTAACGTTTATTTGAATTTTTTTTCCTTTTTAATAAAGTTAATTAGGGATATGGTTATTTTGTTAAAGTTTCGAATAAACTTCCTGTAATAGTTGGCAAATCCAAGAAATATTTGTATTTCCTTAACCGTCGTTAACGTCTGTTATTTTGTTACTGCAGCGATTTTCTTTGGATTTATCCTGATATATCTTAAGGTAATAATATGTCCTAAATATTCCATTTCCTGCTTATGGAATTAGTTTTTTTTTGCGTTAATTAATAGCTTGGCGTTTTGTAAAGCTTGAAGAACTTAATAAATGTATCTTGCGTATATCTTTTTTGTTTTGGAGAAAATGAGAATATCGTCGAGGTAGCATATAATAAAAATGTTAAGGTATTCCCGTAGCATATAATTTATTATTCGTTGGAAGGTTGCCGGTACGTTCGTAAATCCTATTAACATAACCAAGTATTTAAATAGTTTATATTTTATTTTGAAAGCTGTTTTTTATTCGTATCCTTTTTTGATTTTAATAAGGTTATATTTATCCTTTAAATTAAATATTATAAACCATTTGGTTCCATAAAAACGGTTTTTTATTTTTGTAATTAAAAGTAATAATATTCGATTTTTAACAATAATGTTATTTAGTTGCCGATAGTTAATTACAAGTTGCAACTTCCCATTTTTCTTTGGTACGAAAAATATTGGATATCCTGCTGGTAATTTCGAAGGTCGAATTTATCTTTTTTGTAACCGATTTTCCAGATATTCTTTAAAGGCGTATAATTCGTTTCCGTTAAGGTTATAAATAAGATAAAACTTCGTCGAGGATTTTTCCTTAAAAATTATTTTATGATCTTATTCGTTATATTCTAATAATTTCGTATTAAGCTCCCTTTTGAAAGGCTGCTTATATCTGTAATATTGTGGTAATATATTAATTAAATTTTTTGATTTTTGGGGTTATTATTTTAAATTATTATTTAGTTGCCTTAGTTTTGTTTTAATAATAATAACGATATATCGTATTTTTTTAATGCCCGTTTTTTTTTTATGTTTTATCCCTTTGGGTAATAAGGTATTTGTCGTATCTTTATGCCTGTATTCGTTATTATTTTTGATCGAATATTAAAATCTTATTTTTTTTTTTTTATTTATTAATAAAAAGTAAAAAGAATTTTACCTAACCAGTTTTTCCGTTAATTAAAATTCCGTACTGGCATATCCATAATAATCCTAAAATTATGTCATAATTCTTAAGCGGAACGATATCGAAATTAATTATTTGGTATCGTTTTTAAATAAAAATCTCGAAATAATTAATTTTGCGTAAAATTTTTCCGTTATCGTAAGCGAAATTTTAACCTTTAACGTTTATCGTTATATAAGGTTTTAATTTATATTTCTATAATAATTTAAGTTTATTAATTACGTCCGGTACGATATAATTCCCGTATATAGTTCCGCAGTTTATTATTGCGGTATATCAATATATTCCGATTTATATATCCAGGGTAATAAGGTTATTAACGGCTTTTATCGTCGCGTTTAAAACCTTTTTTAAAAGTTTATTTTAATTCCCCTAGGTTTCGTTATCCTACGGCTTTTTTACAGGTAACCTTTTTTTTTTAACTCTTATTCGAATCCGTCGAACCTGATCTATGTTTTTTAGTATAGCGCATCGAGCTGCTATATTTATTGTTTTTGCCGGCGTACTATTTTTTTAAACCGTATTAGTTATTTTTAATTTTGCTGTAATTTTTTTCTTTATTAAATAAATTACTTCTTAATATAGTATATAACTTCCTATTAGGTTTTATCCCTTTCCTACTGGAGATCTCGTATAAATCGTTAAATTTTTTCCTTTAAGGCTTATCGCTTATTAGGATTTGTAATAAATACTAATTAAAAATAAAAATCTATAATAGTTTTCTGGCAATATTTTTTTACCGTACGCTAAATTAACTCTTTTTTTATTTAATAATCGCATCATTCGTAATAATAAAAAGGGTCTTTTTGCAAATATTATTTCCTTTCTGGCTAATTTTCTGCTGTAATTAATTAAAGAAAATTATTTTTAAGGGTTATAGATCGAAAGTATCGGTATTATTATTCGTTATTTTTATTATTTCCCGTTTTATTAGGAAAATCGAATCCTTCGTAATACATTCGGGTAATTCTGCTATGGATATATCGTTTCCATTCTTTACAAGCAAGGTAATTTTATCGTTTGCAATAAATAGCATATATCCTGCCGTATTAATTAAGGGTTCCAGGACAAACTTTTTCCGTCTAGCCCTAGTGCTTTTTTAGCCATCCTTTAAAGATATTCCGTTTTTCCTTAATTATTTACTAAGCCAGGTTTTTGGCTTTTCGCATCCCTTATTATATTTCTTGTTACGGGGGGCCTAATATATACTTAGGTCGAATCATATTAATAAATTTGCTTTCTTTCTTTTGATTCCCCTTAAATTATTTTTCGGATATAGGCTTCCAGTTATTTTTTCATAATTTTTTGGATAAAGGGCATTTATAGGCCTTATACCCTTTTTTTCCGCAATTATAATACTTAATCTGGCTCCAGTCCTTTTTATAGGTAGCTCCCAATTCCATAAAGCCCGGTTTAATACCGTAAAAAGTATTATTGCGCCGAAAAGCATTAATATTGGCCGTATACTGAAATTTGTTATTATGTTTTCCCTTGGTACTTTTCGTACGCCAAATATATTGTCGATTATTAATTTTAACTGCCATAGTGATATAATTTAACAAATAATTAGGTTGGTTTAACTTAAAAAAATTTTTTTATATTTCCTTTTTCAGGCCGTCGAAAAACTTAGTTATTAATACTTTTTGTTTTTAATTTAACTTAAATACTAATTAAATAAGTATGTTGCCGTATTTGGATACCGATCCTTTTTATCGTAATTATTAGATTTATATTTCGGCTTTTATCTTTTCGTTTACCATTTCGAATATTTTCGTTAATGCTTATTCGAATTATTCGTAATCGTTATAAACTTGCATTATTTCTGGGTTTCGTTTTTCGATTAATAAGGTAACGTATTCTTTTATGGCTGGCTTAAACCAAATAGCCGCATTTCCGGTAAATCGTTTAATTACGAATTTAATTCGTAAAATAAACGTAACAAATCAAATAAGAAAGTACCTAAAATATATTCGGCATTAAATTAAAAACAGTTATAATTTAATGGAAATTTTATTAAAAGGTTCCGGCTTAAGGGGTTTAAGGACCTTTTCTGGTTTTTTGGTGGAATTCAGCTAAATAACCTGGCTTAACCGAAAAGGTTTTCCAATCTCGGAAGCCTTTTTTTTTTCCTCGAGCTTCTTATAAGCAGCTTGGAAGGACGTAGTAAAATCATTTTTATCTTATTCCAGCTAAAGGATACGTTTATTTATAGCATCTAGGCGTCGAAGAATTTCTTTTTGAAAAAAGCGAAACTGCTCCTTTTCCTCCTCGGATTCCATTCCGGTATTAAGGTCTTTAAGGACCCGGTAAGTAGGCTGTTCGGGTTGCTTGCTGGTAAATATAATATTGGCGATATTGCTCAGAGTCTGACGGTACTACTAAATAAGAGCTTATAACGTATAATGGCTAAACGGTTTAACTAATTATTAAACCTTAAGTCGACGGGTTTATATTAGCAGGAATATCGTGGGAATCTAAGTAATAAATACAGTAACGTATTACGTTTTGTAATACCAAAAATGTTTTAAATAACGAATTGTTAATTACAAACGATTAATATTAATAAGTATTACAAGCTGGTATTATTTAAATTATGGAAATAACGAACGTATATATCCTTTTTATTTTTTACTGGCGATCACCACCGATTATTTTTGGTATGGTGATTATGATTGTTTTTAATCGTGACTGTTTTGAAGTGATCACTGACCCGTCAGTAATCACTTCTAGTCACGTGACTTGCAAGGTGGGTCGTGTCATCCTTATTGCGACCGTTTCCGTAGGCCTGAGCTTATCAGGTCGTGACAATCGACTACTTATCCAAATCGGTGGGTATCCGCAGGTACCCATCAGATTTGCCAAGGACCCATTAGGTACCCATTGAGTCTTGCCAAGGACCCGCGGGTACCTAATGGGTTCTTGGCATCGATTATTTCATGATTATTTCATTATTTTAAAACTTTATATTATATTTATAATTTGAATATTATAAATATATTTGATATTTTTAATATATTCATCGCCAAAATTAATTATATATAAATTTAATACATTTAATAATTATATATTTAATTATATATTTAATTATATTTTGAATATTTTGAATATTGTGATGGGTCTTGATGGGTTCTTGGCATTACCCACTGGGTACCCAATGGGTAATGCCAAGGACCCATTGGGTACCCGCGGGTAATTCTGACTCGCGCCAAGGACCCATGGGTGACCCATGGGTCCTTGGCACTACCCGCGGGTACCCGTGGGCCGTGGGTAATTTTCGGTGTGTGGTTCCTCCCTCACCCTAGCACCTGCCAACGGCGTATGGAACGGTAATGACCGAGACCCCCTTTTTCCTGCGAGGTTCGGATCGCGTAGCGAAGCTGCCCTGCATCAACGCAGTATCTAGCACCTCACCTGGATTTCGGTCCAGGATCCGTCTAAAATACTCAGGGATCATTGCAGTTAGCGGCATGCAAACCCCATATATCTGGAGTGTTGCTGGTCTGGGTTGGTTATTATATCCAATTATATTACGACGCACCAAAATTAGCAGAAAAGATACATGATGTCAACGTCGACAGAAATTATCGCGTTATAAAAATCCTACGAATTCGAAAGCTTAACGTACATACGTTCGGACCGACGTTATATACCGGATACCGTACTTAGGTATTACTTCCTAATAAACTATTACAAATACATAGGCCACCCTTAAGCTAAATCGTATCTTGCCGTCAAGAAAAAACGGGTCTTGTACCGCGCTAACTGCAATAATCCCTGAGTATGGGTATACTGGTACGCCATGCATTATGGAGAATTTAAACATTAGTAACGTCGAGAACGATACAATCCAGATGCCGTGTATTATAAAGTATGTAAGCGTTGTTATTTCAGCACATGCAACCCCGATCCTACACAAACTGAAATACAACTCCACTAAAGGATTTTTTCACATATTTCTCTACCGCCCATTTCTTCCTCCCCTGACCGCCCTGCCTCCCCTGACAGCCGCTAACCTTCCGGGCCTAGGCTCACTCGGCAGCCCGCACTTTTTATTGCAGTGGCGAAACATCAGAGCCGGCTCAAAGCGCGGCATTAAGCCCAGCTGTGTCTGTACCCATGGGTGCTCCCTGTTGAGCTCTCGGCGAGTCCAGTTAATGTGCCGGGTTGGAAAAGCAGGAAAGGGGAAGATGAAGGGAACCTCGGTTGGCCTGTTTGAGTCTGGCCAAATTTCAGCGCGAGCATCGTCTCGGACGCTGAGCTCGATGCACTTGTGCCACATCCACACCTTTTCCAGATCTTGGCACCACTGTTCCACGCTTGCGCAGTATGCCTCGGCTAAGTCAATCGTGCGGGAGAAGAACTCGGCGAGATCTGGCTCCTCCGAAGGCAGCCGGTGGCATCTCCAGGCATCTCGAAACCTGACCACCGTTGCGGTATCTCTCGGATCGACCAGCTTGATAGGTTCCTCGCCCAGCGCACCAAACACCTGGGCTTGGGCGGCCTCGTAGTCCGACATGTGGATCTCGACGATAGCTAACACAACGTAGTAAAGAACATGAGGACTGAAGTATTTGACTTCTTCATGACCGATCGTAGTAGTGGGAAAAAATGTATTGTCTTGGTTACGGTCGAAGGGATGCAATAATTCGGCACTGACGGACGCCGCGGCGGCTTGGTTGGCCAGCCATCGGAAAGATGGTAACGGATTTGGGGCGGCGGGGAGCCAGACATGGTGGTCGTAGGATCTATGCCAATGGAGATGCACGACGTCGAAGCCCTTGCGGAGCCGTACTGGTGGGTTTGCGTTCCAAGTACTCCATCGCGGGTAAGACACGCCGTCTTCGTCCGTCTGAGCCTTTTCGTCAGTCATATATAAATGACATTTCAGCACAGCCTCGCGCGCCTCGCGACATACGCGAGAAATCACTGGAATCCGACCAGACGGCGATGACCAGAGCTCGCGTGGACGGTCAGCTCCGGCCGGGAAGGTGACATGATTGGCCGACAGCGGTGCGTCCATCTCGTACACTCGGCGACCGGGGATGCAGAACGACCATATCTTCAGTCGCAGTTCCGTAGGCAAATCTCGAAACCTGGGGAAGTCGTTTATGGACATAGCGGTTGTTGTTTGTGGTTTAATTGTTACTGTCATAATAAATATGTTGAGAAAGTATAAGGATGCTTGATTTAAGGTTTGTTCGAGAAATCTTAACGGCCGCAAAACTTATAGCTATTCGCTATTCACCCCATTTAAACTTAAAAAATCATAACGTTGTTCCTTATCAGGGAGCGATTATTACGAGATTTTATAAGCAACGGCTGTAAAGCGTTAAATAATATATACCTAGCAACCAGGTAAACGAGCTAGCTTATTACAATTGCTAAAAAGCGACAATAGCTTACATCAGCTGGCTCAGGCGTCTTTAGCTCGTTTTCAATGTACTGATGTACTTTTTGAAACTAATTATATGCCGTATCTCCGTAATGAGCTAGCGAGGCCTAAGTTGGAGTTGTGCGAAAAAGAGTCCGTCCTAGGCGCCGTTAGCAAATTATTAATTTTTATTTTATTTTATTTACAAATTAAAAGACTTATATAAATAAAATGTTTTGCGCAGTTAAATTAAGTTTTATAAGCTTGTAACTTGATGTATACGTCAAATATAAGCTATTATACATATAGAAATTTTTTAAAATTTAAAATAAAAATTGCAGCTAATGTATTTTAAGTTAAAGATAGGAAAATAAGCAACTTTGACGTTTTTTAAGGTTTAGGAAAAGGCCACTGCAACGGTTCTATAGCTACGACAATATAACTACCGGTCGTATTATCGTACACCGGACGTTTCTAGTATATTTTTATAGAAGACACTCGTTTAGCAATTTTTTTAGCTATACGAATTTTCGTTATTACGTCGCAACTATAAGAAAGTTAAAATTAGCTCAGTCAAAAACGCTTTTATAGTTACGATGTAGCAATTATAACTCGTACGAGTAAAAACATAATTAGACGGGTTTTTTTATATTAAATTACTCTTAGAAAACCTATGGCGAAATGTTATATACGGTATTATATTATCGCAGTTATAAATGTGTTCCAGATAAAAGGTTTGCGGAAAACGAAAACTTTATTTTTAATTTTTAATATTTCTATCGAATTAGATCCAATTAAAATATGTGATATCCAGTTAAAAGGCTATTTTAAAATTGTATTTAACTGTATTTTTTATTATTATCTATTGCTATTATATTTATAAGTTTTTAAAATAATTTTTCGAAAATTTATTTAGAAATGTAAAACACAGACCTAAGAAATTATAACTTGCTATTAGGTCTTAATTTATAGGTTTGTTTATTTTTGTATGGTTTTTGTGGGCTGGACTTAGTAAAATACAAAAAGTAACAAATTTTTAAAAAGTTTTAGTTATAGCTGCGCAGCAATTATAACCATAACTTTTTAAAATAGGACCTGATTATAATAAAGCAAATAATAGCGTAATTTTTAGTAATGTTTTTTATTATACATTAAATTAATTTCTTTTTCGTTTAGTAATTATATTATGAATAATAACAAAAAAATTTTTTTACGGGGATTATTTTTCTTCGAACTAGTTTTCTGTTTTGGCCGGTTATTAAATATTTTTCAAGGCTATGGATTAAAGGTACCGATATTATTGTTTATTGTTTTTATTATTTTCGATACGATTTGAAAAATTAAATCCTTTATAATAGATACAGGTAATTCGTCCGTAAATATATTATATCCATTTTTCGTAATTAGGATATTCTCGTCGTCGACAATATATAGCACATATTTTACCTTATCGATCAGGGGTTCCGGCATACATTTCTTTCATCTAATTCTGATATTTACGTAATTTTTCTTATAATGCTTTTTAGTATGTTTACGATATTTCTTAAGTTAATTTTCTACCTTTTCGTATTTCTTATTAGATTTTTCGCTATAAGAAATGTGATATATATTTAGGCTAAATTATATTAATAGATTTACCTCCGTCATTTTGACTTTTTCTGGATTATTTTTCGGGTACAGGTTTTTTATTGTTCTAATAGGGCTTTTTAGGTATCTTATATTATGTTGCCTTATGTTCCATTTTGTTGCAATTGAAATATTTGATCTGGTTCCAGCCCTTCATATAAATAGCTCTTAGTTCGATGGGCTTTAATTTCGTATTGTAAAAAATATTGCTACGTCGAAAACCGCTGGTATTAGCCGTATATCGAGATTTATTATTATTTTTTCTTTCGGTGCTTTTAATACGCCAGGCGTATTGTCGATCGTCGATCTTAACCGTTATTGCGATATATTCGACAAATACTTAGACCGATTAAACTTAAAAAGGTTTTCCTATATTTCTTTTTTTCGACCGTCGAAAAATTTAATTATTTATATTTTTTATTTTTAATTTAGTTTAACTGCTAATTTAACCAACGTATTACCGTAACTTGATATTAATTCTTTCTATTATAAATATTTGATTTATATTTTGGGTTTTATTTTTTGTTTATTATTTCGAAAATCTTTATTAATATTTATTCGAATTATTTGTAATTATTGTAAATTTGCATTATTTTTGGGTTTTATTTCTTAATTAATAAAATAACGTACTTTTTATAATAGGTTCGAATTAAATAATTATATTTTTAATAAATCGTCCGATTACGAATTCGATTCGCATAATAAACGTAATAAGTTAAATAAGAAAATACCCGAAATATATTTGGCATTAAGTTTAAAAGAATTATAACTTAATTAAGGTTTTATGAATAAACTTTTGCTTAAAAAGTTTAAAACTTTTTTTAAAATTTTTAATAATATTTAATTAAATAACTTAGCTTATTTAAAAAAACGTTGTAATTTCGAAAAGTTTTCTTTTTTTCTGAAGTTTTTTATGGGCGGCTTAAAAGTACTTTATAAGATTATCATTATTTTTCTTAAGCTGAATAATACGTTCGTTTATAATATCTAAGCGTCGAAGAACTTTTTTGCGAAAAAGGCGAAGCTTTTCTTTTTAAATTGTAGTTTAATGTCCGAGAAATTAAGAACTTAATAAATAAGCTGTTTAAGTTGTTCATTAGTAAATATACTATCGGCGATATTATTTAAAATTTAATAATATTATTAAATAAAAGCATATAACATATAACGGCTAAAAGATTTAATTAATCATTAAATTTTAATTATCTGGCTGGATATTAATAAAAATATAAAAAAGAAATTAAATAATAAATATAATAATCATATTATATTTTATAATACTAAAAATACTTTAAATAAGAAATTATTATTATAAATTAAAATTATCTAAATTATAAAAAAAATAAACATATATATTTTTATTTTAATTCAAATTATTTAAACGGTTTGAATCTTTAAAACCGTTAAGCCCTTTGAGCTTTTTTGCCGGCTTAAGGGGCTTAAGGAACTTGGCACCTTAAAACCTTTGAGCTGGTTACCTAACATCTTGGCAGTGGTCGGGGTTGTCTTGCCTCATCGTGATCAGGACCCCATTTTGGAGGTTGTGGCTGCGCCTGCGGCGCAGCAGCCGTTGCCACAGCTATAGCTTTTGATCAAGAAGTATCTGTCAGGGGTCCAATATATCAGCTAAATTCCTTTAAGAATAATACCCACAAAAATAACAAAACCTCCAAAATAGGGCCTAATAATAAATTGTGATTTTTTCGTTCTGTTTGGTACGTTCCTATATAAATTTGCAAAATTTATTAATATTAATTTTAATAATATATATTAATTACGAAATTTTGAATATTTTAACATATATAATTTAATATCAAATTAAAACTTTTATTTTTTAATATAATAATAATTTTAATTAATACGAAATAAAAATTATTATAATAAAAAATAACCCAAAATTATAATTAATATATATTATAATTTTTATCTCCTTTAAGCTAATACGATAATAATATAACCTTATAAAATAAAATAATAATATATAATACGTAAATTTATATATAAAAAATTTTAAAATATATTTTTTTTAACTTATTATATATCGGTAATATATTCGAAATTTTAAGATAAATATTCTAAATTTTTAAATATTGAACCTTTTTAAAAAATACGTTTATTTTTATCTAATATTTTTACTTTTTTTGCCGATATAAACATAATTAACCTATATATTAATGTTATATATACGGTCGATAATTTTACGGAAACCTTACGCCGTCAATTTATTCGCTTTATATTAAGCGTTATATTTAACAGGTAAGGCCGTATTATACGAAAATAATAAATTAATATAATATATAATTAAATTTTCGAAAAACTTAATATTTTTTTATTATTAAATTAAATTTTAAAAAAGTTTTAATAATTTATATTTTTTTAATAACCGATTTAATTATTATTTAAATTATATTATAAATTAAATTAATAAAAAAATAATGAATTTTTATATTAATAATTTTATATTTTATTTTTATGTTAATATTTGCAAATATTAAAACATTTAATTTAAAAATATTCGACCATATAACTGCCGAACGGTATAACCATATTATTTTTAATTTTAAATAAATATCGAACGATTATTTCGAAATTGCCATATTAAATCTTATTTTCAAACGACGATATGGTTTAATTATTATTAACGAAATATATTTATTATCGGAATAAAAAAATTTCCGGTTTAAATATATTAATATCCATAATTTGCGTTTTATTTTTTTTGCTTATACATTTTAATTTACCAATATAATAATTATTAATAATATCATAAAAAAGAAAATTACAAAATATCGTAATTTTTATTAAATTAACGGCTTAATTAAATATAATTATAAGGCAGAAATCCGGCATTTTAATATTAATCGTCCCAAAATCGATATTATTATTTTTCTTATACACAAATATTAACGTTTAAAT
The DNA here is from genome assembly GCA_004154925.1 of Monosporascus cannonballus. NCBI lineage: Eukaryota > Fungi > Ascomycota > Sordariomycetes > Xylariales > Monosporascus > Monosporascus cannonballus. The sequence goes on along the minus strand of QJNS01000183.1, from coordinate 89,515 downwards.
TAAAAATATTAAACTCTTTTAATAATTAATATATCCGGGTAATTAAATAATAATATTTTAATTTAATTTAGTAATTTACATTTAATTTTAAAAATTATTATTTATATTAATAATAAAATAAAAATTAAAAATATCCTTAATTATTTAATCAGGATTATAATAAACAAAAGATATTTATCAAAAATTATAAAAAATATTATTAAATTTTATAATTTTAAAATAGTTTACGAAAATTAAACTTATACATATAATAATTTAAAATAATCGGATAATTCTAATTTTATTATCGTATTTATTATCCTTTTTAAATTAAATATAAATATTCCGGATATTAATTAAATAATATAATAAGATATACTATAAAGCTTTCCGATTAAAAATATATAATAACGATTTAATTAAATAATTCGTAATTATAAACGATTAAATATACTTAGCCATAAATAAATTATATTATTTATATTATATTAAATATTTCATAAATATAAAATTAAACAGTATATTTCAAAAGAATTAAAATAACGAAAAAAATCCAGGCCCGGCAAATTAAAAACCATATTACCTATAAAAATATAAAGGTTGCAATGAAAAATAACGTAACGGAATCGGATAATAAAAAAACGATACGATATATATTACAAATAATTCTCATTAAAACGAAATAATTATTAAATTTTAATCTTAACTTTTGGCCAATTAAAATGTTATTTTTAAACCATTAAAATAAAATAATTTTAATTTGTAATACCGGATATAAATAAGGCCTTAATAATACGTATTATTTAACGGCAAATATATACATAAAGTAATATTAATATATTTTAAAAAAAACAAAATTATTATGTTTAAAGAAATTCGTAATAACCTAATTCCGGTTAAACTTTATTATAATATATATATGTTTAACTTCTTTTATATACCCCAACCTTTAAATTCAAAAATATTTATATAAAATAACCAAAAACCGGTTCGATAAAAACGGATATTTAGGAAATAATAAAGTCCTAATATAAATAATAAGCGAATAAATTATTTTTTACGTAATTATTTCCGTTTAGTAATAAAAAAATAAAATAAATATTTATTTTTATTATATTTAAATAGTTTTTATTTAATACATTTTTTAATAAGTTAAAGGAAATTAAAATTTTATAATTAATTTAATATAATTAAATTAATTAAGGCGGTCTTTAATTTTAATAAATAATAATATTATAATATTTTAAGAAATCGTTTATTTTTTGCATTATATACAATATACCAAAATATTATATTTTTAATTTTATAGAAAATATAAGTAATTTTCCGCAAACGGCGGAATTCGCCTAATTGGAAATAACGGCATTATATCCTTATAACGTAAACCAATTTATATAAATTACGGATTATTATTATATTACAAATTTAACAAATATCGGAAAAAATTATACAGTAACTTTAAATCGTATGCCGTCCTAATTAAAATATATTGCATATAATCGTTTGGCTTAAATTAATAATTAATAATTTAACAATAATCCTAATAATTTAAATATTAAACCGATATATAATTTATATATTTTCGTAATTTAAAATTATAATTTCGGTTATAATAATACCTATATTTCTATACGTAATTTACAACGTAATAAGTAATTTTAATTAAAAACTTATTTCGTTTTTTTTATTTATAACGTCGGCACAAAATTTATTATTCCTAAATATTTTTAACCTTTTAACTTTGCCCTTATTACCGTACCCATATTTATATAATTTGTTTATTTTTATATCGTTACCGGAATCGCCGACGTCGCCAAAACGTAATAATTTGCAACCCAATGTTATAAATAATATATCGGAAAAAAATCGAAATAATAATCTTTGTCGAAATTAAAAAATTACGTATTAAAAATAAACGGTATTTAATAGATAATAACATTAATAACAAATTAAAAAATAATCGCGATATTAAGTTAAAAATAAAAAACGATATTTTGCCGGTCTTAATTAAAGCCGATAATAAAAAACGTATTCGTTTTTAATATAATATCGCGGTTATAAAATATAATAATTATAAATATTTACATAATATTAACTAAAATTATTAATATCTTATTTATTTATTAAATTCGTTATTTTTATTAATTTTTCATTCGTTAAGGTTTATACGAAATATTAATTCCTTTTAATCCGAATTAATTATATGTCGTAATAAATATATAATAAATTTTCTTAACTAAGACAATTAACGGAATTTTATATTATGTAATTTGAATTATAATATATTACGGTTAGTAACAAATTTCTTTTAAATTTATAGCTTTAATTAACGATATTGTATTAAGATATTTAAAATTTAGTTTTTATTTTTTTTAAATTCGTTATATTAGCTCCTAAAATATTTTTATCCTTTTTAATCTTTAGAGGATTTTAATTCAGGTCGAATAATTAAAATAAAAAATTGATTATGCAGGTAAATAAATAATGTAAATAATTTTTAGCCAATATTAAAAAAGTTATTCTTTTAATATATTTATTTTAACGTCCCTTTTTTAAATATTAATTTAAAATGTTTAAAATGTTAAGTTTGCAATAAACGGTTATTAATTACGCTTTATAATCTTATCCTTTTATAATTAAATTTAATATCTATCGGTATATAATCCTAATTAATATTTTTCGAAACCGCTTATATACCTTATCGTTATTTTATTAAAAATTTTAGTAATTATTTTTTTTTGAATTAGAGCTTTTTAATTCCTTTAATAAAAATTAACGGCCGGATTTAACTTTCTTTTCGCCGCGTTTTCCTTTTATTGGCGTAATTAAGTCCTTAATTGGTTTTACGGATTCCTTTGTTTTTTCCCTAATTGGTTTTAGGAATTCCTTTATATCAAAATCTCATATAAATATAATAATAATTAGATATTCCGGGTAACCGTCGAAATCCTTAGTATTAACATTAAATATACCGCAATATTTAAAACACTAAATTTTATATAAAGTTATTTGTTCGGCAGCTAATTACGTATAATTACAGATTTTATTTTCACTTAAAATTATAAAAATAATATTTACATAATATATACTACAAAATATATTATGGTTTAATATTTTTCCTAATTCAAATTATAAAATTATTATATCTTTAATATTATTTATATTATGCAAATTATTATAAATCATAAATTTACAAAAATGACTAATAGCCCGAATTATACAGTTTTTTTAAAAAATATGTGTCGGCTAAATCTGTAATATAAAAAAGGTTTATTTCGCGGTTCCAAAAACTTATTATCCAGTAATCCGTATTATCTGTATTAATAATTTTATTATTATATTTTAATACATGGAAAAAACGAATAATATTATATATTATTTAATAACCTTTTTGAGATTTAATAAAAACGAAATCTAAAAATTATTAAAATATATAAATATATTTTTTATTAATTGTTTATATATTATATATATATAATTAAAATTCCGGAATATTTATTTAAATATTTTTACGAAATTATTGTAAATAAAATATGTATTAATATATATATAATAGTAAATAATTTACGTTTTTAAATATATAATAATAAAATCTACCTTATAAAAACTTTATAATATTAAAGTTTTATCGAATAATCGTTTAACGTAAAAAAAAGTTATTTTATAAATTAAGGTAAAATTTAAAAAGGCGGTATATATAATAAGAAATAAAATACGGAAAATAATATTATAATTAATATAATTCGTACCAAAAATTAACTTAACGTTATTACGATTTTTATATACGTTTTAATTCTTCGTTAAATTGCTATATATTTTCCAAATACGATTATCACATTTTACGTTATTAAATAGTAATAATACTATTATAATAATTATATAATATTAAATACATATAAATAAATATTTATAATTAAAGAATTTAATAATATTATAAATTTACCGATATAAATTTAACTTAATTAGAATTAAAAATACAAATAAAAAATATAAAATATAACAAAGAAAGGCAAGTTTGTATATTAAATAATTAGCGAATATATTATTAATATAAGTAAAAAATAGTTAAGGATTTAAAATATACGAATAAAATTTATAAATAATAAATAAATTATAAAAATATGTTGAAAATAATATATATAATTAAAATCAAAATATATAAAAATTTTCGGATTATATACTTATAAATATATAAATTATTAAATATAAATAAAACAAATCAATGTTATTTTTTCTTATAACGAAATAATAATATATAAATTATATAAGGTTTATATATTGTTATAAATATTTTAATATAATTTATAAACTTACTTTAATTAAATATATATTATATATAATTATTATAATTATTTGATATATAATTAATATTGTTTATTTAATTGTAATTTCTTATAATTCTAAATATTTATTATATTTTAATATATAAAATTACATTATTTACAATATAATAATTATAAATTAGTTTTTCTTTATTTAATATCCGAAATCTATATTATAATATATATCTTTATATATTTTACGATATTATAAAGGGTAAATAAAATTTTTTATCGCTATAATAAAGGTAATTTCCGTTATAACTCCTAAAAATATACTTTAAATAAACCTAAAAAACCTTATTCGCTCGGTTAAAGGGATTAGATTCGCTAATAATATCCTTAAGGAATAACTTATTCCTAAAAAATAACTTGCCTCTAAAAAATAACCTTAAAAACAGGTAATAAAATTTCGGACCAAAAAATAACCGGAATAAATATCAAAATAAAAATAATTTGCCCCCGAAACATAACCTTAAAGATAAATAATAAGATCACTAATTAAAAAATAACCGGAACCGGTATTAAAATAACTTGCGATAAAACGAAACCGATAACATAATCCCGATTAAGGCATTTTTATATTAACTAAATAATATTTAATTATCTTAAGATATAAGATATTTTTTACGAAAAATTCATATTATACGTAACCGATTCTAAATGCCAAATATATTTTATAAAATTATATTAATATAGCCGAAAATTGGAAAAAAATTATATACCTTACATTTTAGTATTAATATGAATATATGTTAATCAAAAAAATCTTATAATTATTAAAAATTTATAAATTCGGTAATATTACGAAAGGTTTATATTACGAATAAAACTTTTTATTATAGAAAAATACGGCATTTATATAAGTATTAAATATTATTCATATAATTCGGAATATTTTGTATAATAATAACCGGCAGGACAAAATTTATGTTATAACAGATTATGCCAGTTTTGTAAATTATTAAATTATTAAATTAATAACGGATTTTCGATTAATTACGGTTTTCGTAATTTAACGAAAAAATTATATAAACCGGGTACTATATAAATAATACGAAAAAAAATTTATAATTTTATAAACCAATCTGTTTAACTAAAAAATAAATATTATATGGTTATTTTATGGATATTATAATTTACGGAATTATATAAATAATAAATATATAAATTACGTATAAAAACGCGGTAAAAAGTATTTATACGCGATCTTTAAATATTCGGCATTATTATATAATCCGAATAAAAATTTTCCAAAAAATTTAAACCCAAATATTACGCTTAAAACGAACAGAGTTTTGGGACCCGAAAACGTAAAAAAGTTTATTGATATATAAGTTATAATAACGTGCGAAAAAAGGCAGAACGGAAGGAAAAAATCTTAGAAAATATTTAAAAACGTTAATTAATAACTTAATTACAAACGAGATATACGGATTAATCCGAAATTATATATTATATTTAATTATAGACAATACGATATTTTTATATAACTTTATAAAAAATAAAACGTTTAAATAAAATATCATTAATAAAAATTATGCAAATTATAAACTTAATTATTTATATTAATTTTATTAATACTTATACTGCATATCGTATCATAAAATATTATTTTTTTTATTTACGGTTTTATTACCGGAAATAAGCAGGCCATATTACTATAACGATTAAATAATTTTAATAATATATAAAACAACCCTAAAATTAATTAATTAAAATTACGTAAATAACAACATTATATTAATATTAAAATTATAATATAAATATTATATCTTTTATATAAAAATGTATTACAAAATAATAAAAAGGTAAAAAATTATATTAGCAGCTTATTTTCGTCCAATAAATCTTTATTTTGCTTATTCGACGATAACAATAACGATAACGGACCGCCTTAATCAGGACCATTAATTAAATTATTAACAATTTGTACCATAAAATCATAACTTTTTTCCGTATGCGGGATATTATAGTTATTTTAAACCAAATTATCCTTAATGAATTTAATATTAAAATTATTTGTAAGTTAATTTTCGTTTTTTGCCGTATTTAGCTCATTAAGCTTATTTACGTTATTAATAATAAGTACGGTATTATTAAAATTAATAAACTTAATTTTTATAATTTTACGGCCCATAATTAAAATACTTTCGGATTTCCAGTTATTCCTTTTAATCCGAAATAAATATCATTTAATGAATTAAAAATTCCGAAATAAAAAATAAATACGTTTAAAAGTTTCGTTATAAAAATCCTAAATAACGTAACGCTTATTTTGCAAAAAAATATAATAGGTATAAAATTGGTATTATAAGGATATACGATATTGAATTAAAAACGAATTTCGGAAAAAAACAGTATTAATATTATATGTATTATTTTTCGACCGGCGGAATTCGCAAGCAAATTACAGATTATAATATTTGCCTTTTCGATTAAATAATTTTTATATTTTTTTTTACAATTTATTAAAACCAAATTTAATGTTAAAAGTAAATTAATAAAAACTTAATTTAATATTGTAAAATATAATATTTAATCAAAATAAAACATTTTTTTGCAGTAATTAAATTAATTGGCCTTATGAAAAAAATAATAATATCGGTATTAACCGCCTAATATATTTAACGTCGCCATATCGTATAATATATAAAAAACCTAAATAAATCTAGGTTTTTTAAAAGAAATAATAATAACTTTATAAGTTTTTATCGATAAAAACTATATTGATCAATAATTAATTATTATTTTTAATAAAATTAAAAAGTTATTACTTTATAAAATATCGGCCGTACTAAAATTATTTCCGGCTCCATAATTATTTAATAAAAAGGTCTTATTTAATACATTTTAATTAAAATAATACCGCTTAATACATAATATAAATAAATTATATTCCAGAAGTAAAAAATAAGATATTTACGAATTAGCTGTTAAATTATTTATATTATTGAAATAACATATTATTAATAAATAATAACAAAAAGTTTTCGTTAAAAAAATCCTGATTTATTAATATATTTTAATTAAAATCCCGTAATAGTTTCCTTATTTATCCGGCCCAATTAAGGTATTTAGAAATTATATTATATGCAATAAATTTAAATTCGGCAACGATTAACCGGAAATATATATACTTTATAAATTTGGTAAATTTAAATTTCGAAAAAGAATTTTCGATCGACATATTCCGGGAAACTTTATATATATTAAATAATTTTGTTATAAATAAATAATATCGGATATATAATTTTTACAAAAATAATATAAATATAGAAATATTATATATAAAAAAAATAAAAGGTTCGAAAAAATAAAATTTCGGTAATTCTTGATATAATTATATTATTTTATTTAAGAATTAAAAATCCGTTTCCAAAATTATTTATATTTTATACGTCCCGGCTATATTATCGAGCTAATAAGTATATATAATTATAAGCAGGAAATTTATTTATATATGGAATAAGGTAAAAACAAAAGAAAACTACCTTTTTTTATCGTATAAATCGGTTATTTCGGCTTAATTAACCTATACTTTCCAAATATAACTAATTATTTTCTAATTTTTATAAATAAAATAAAAACGTTTCGAAAACCGATAAAAATTTTTTTTAAAAATTTATATATTCCTTAAAAGAGCTTTCGATAAACTCTATAAATACCGTCGATAATACATTTATTTTTGTTAATTATACCTAACGAAATTAAATGGCACTTATTATACGGTATACGTTTTAACTTAGGAAAACTGGGGAATTTTTCCTTATTACGTTTATAAAACGTATTAATAAAAATCGGAAATAAAATCCGGATAATATTAATTACGAATTAACAAGAAAGATTAGGCGGTACCAGATATTGTTACAATGTTTCATAAAATTATTTTATTTTATAATATTAATCAAGTTAAAATATGGATTATTTTAAACCTTTTTTAAAAATACGGTTATAATAATGGGCAAAAACGATAATAATATTTTGCATAACAATACCGTATCGAAACGTTATATTACTAATATAATTTTAAATATTAAAGTTATCGCATTAAAATATAATATTACCTTATCGTACTTAATTATAAAACGTAATTTATCTTAATTAAAATTATATTATTATAAAATAATGAATACGGTTATTTTAATTTTTTTATTAACCGAATTATATTTTTATTTAGTATATAATAATTTTAATTAATATTTAACCTTTTTAATATATCGATATTATTCCGTAATAAACCCGAAAATAATAAGAATATGCTTAATAAATAAAGTAGGTAATAGCCGTTAATTTTAGAAATTATTTTAACTATAATAATTAGAATTATGAAAAAAATATATAAAAATATTTAAATCGATATTATTACGAAATAATTTCGTTTTCCGTTTCGTATTATACGATTATTATTTTTTCTTAAATATATAATTATTTAATTTAAAATCTTAAATTAATTAAAGGCAAACGTTTTTACAAAACGTTAATTTTTGTCTAAAATAATATGGATTACGTTAATTGCAAATAATAATTTTTTCGACAAATAGCGGAATTCGAGCCCTTTTACAAAAGTTATAAGTTCCCCATATAATATATTATGGCATTTATATATAACTGAATCCTAATTAACAAAAATTAAAAATTTTTACTAACTTTCATATATTAATAATTACATGCGTATTTATTTTTTTAATACGTTAATTAATCGGTTAATCCAAATGGTCGAATTAATAATTCGGCTTAAATTATTATATAGAACTTAATTACAAATAAAATTTTTAAACCTTATATTAAATTTTTATATTAATGCAAATCATTTAAGATATACGTATATATATTTTGTTTTAAGGGCATAGCCCGGTAAAACTAAGAAAATTCGGATTTATCGTATTTTAAAAAAAGGGGATAATAAGGTAATGGGCTCGGGTTATAGCTATTATATACGTTAAGGTTTAAGAATAACAAATAGATCCTGATTAGGATTATCATAATATTAATAATAAACCATAATTAAGGTAATTATATATATATATATATATTTACAGAAACGTATTATTATTAAGTTATTACGGATTTTTGTTTTTTTTAAAAAAAGTAAATATACTAAACGAAACCGTTTTTACGTAATTATAACTTAGGCCTCGTTAGTTAGTTGCGGGAATTTGGGATTTGATTAGTTAATATTTAGCGTTATGGAGCGGTACTTGAGTGACTTTGAAGAAATTGGGAAAACGAGCCAGGGAGGCCTGAGCTAGCTGAGGTAAGGGTTGTCTTTTTCGTGGGCCCGACCGTCCGCAAGGAAGCCCAGATCGTTAAGTTATAACATTATGCAGTTTTCATTTATTAAGTGATTATAATATATTATATCAGAAACTTATTAAATTAAAATATATCTATGTATTTGGTTTTAAAAATATGTTATTATTTAAAAGTATATGAAATTATAAATAAAAGTAATTTAAAAGAAATTTTATTAAAATTAATTTCTTAAATTATACTATTTTAAAAATATTTTATATCTTTATTTTAATTTCAGGTATAAAATATTCAAAGTTTTAATTTAATATTAAATCCCGAACTTAATATTTTTCGAGATTAATAAATCTTTAAATTTCGTTATTATATTTAATTAATTGAAGAAAAACTTGGGCTGAGTTTTTGAAACTATTTAAACAACATTTAAATATATTAAGAAAAATATTTTGATTTTAAGAAAAATATTTTAAATATAATCTTAATATCTATTAATAATAAACATTACTATTTATAGATATAATCACTTTTTTCGATATTTGTAAGATTAATTAATATTTTTAATTATATCGAAAATTCGTTTTTAGTATATAATATATTTATTAGTGAATTTCTCTTTACTGAAAACATAATATTTAACCGGTATAGAATCTTTTAATAATAGTTTTTTATATAAAATAAACATTAAGCAATTCAATCAAAGTCTAAATAATTTCAATATAAATATTATATAATATTATCGTTAAAACGTATTAATCTAGCTATTTTTAAAGAATTGTTTTATTTACAAATCGTAAATATTTTATAAAACATAATTACGTTAATATTTAAAAATGCGAACTAATTAAAGGTATATAATAAAGTAATAATAATTATATTATATTAATTTCAAATGTAATTATTAATTTGTTTGTTATACTACTAATATTTCGTTTCCAAAATTTTGGAAAAAATAATATATTTTCCGCGAACATTTAAAATATAATATATAATATAAACGTAACATTTGGATGCGTTAAAAAGTTCAAAATAATATATTTACTTTTTCGTAACCGTTAATTAATATAGAATTACTATTTATATATATATTATTATTTTATTTTATAGCTGTAAAATTAAAACATTTATTTAGTATATTAAAAATATATATAGTTAACCCTAGATCTAAAATATAAAAAAGTTTAAAAAATAAAACGAAACATTTATAACGTTATACGTATAACTGATTCAAAAATACATTAATATTTGCTTTATTTTTTAAAACGAAAAATTAACTGAAAATAAGTTATCAATAAATTCTATTTCAATAATTTAAAAAACTACTAGTTATCTTTTAATAATTAATTATCTCGTTATTAATTTCAGTTTTTCTACTCATTTAAAAAACATTACATAGGGTTTCAATAATAAAACTTAATATTATATATATATTATTAATTTGTATAATTATTATTTTTGCTTTTAATACACTATATCTTTGTTGTAAACGTATATCTTTTTATTATTTTCCTATTTATTCGCTCACATTTTTCGATAACTTTAAAATTTATTTCAATCGTTCGTTATATTTCTATTAAGTATTAATTAAAAACTTATTATTGTATATTTTGTTTTAATGTGTCTAATTTAACGTCTTGTTTTTCTATTGTTTTAATTATTAGAAATACCAATTTTGACATGCATTTTATTACATCGTTATACTTTTTATAAAGGTTTCCTTATTTGGGATTCTTATAAACATACGCCGTAACATCTTAATTATAAAACTATTTAAGTTTTATTTTTTAAAATTATTAATTAATTTAATTGTTTATTTAATATTTTCGAATTATATAATGCTTTTAATATATAAAATGTTGTTACGCGTTTAAAAGAAAAATCGTTTTTTCGAATATAAAAATATATTGAATTTTATCAATTCAATAAATGATAAAAATAATTAGTTAAAATCGATATATTGTTATATTGTGTGTACGTATATTTTATATTACATTTTGCCTTTAAAATAAATTTAACTTTTACGTTTTGTTTTATAAATAAAGATAAATATTAATAATATAATTACTATTAAAAATCTTTAACAAATATACTTTCAGTATTAATATATAACTTTTATTTTTTTAATAATACTTAATTAATTAATATTTAAATTATTAAACTTTTCAATTATTAAATATCAAAGATATCAATTACGTTATTATACTTAATTACATACATTTGTAAAATAATGGATAGCTGTAAGCTGGGATAAGGTGATTTTTGACCAGTTGTAAAGCAGATTCCAAGAAATAAATGTATTAACTTATTTCTATCTGGCGTTTCCTATTAGCTGCCAGATGGTAGATTTATATTAGTAAGTAAGTTGGTAATTGATCGATAGCTGGTCGGTTACCAGCCTTATCCTTATAAGGGCTATACTTTTATAATTATTCCTCCTTTTTAAATTATTAATTCCTAATAAGATTATTATTAATCTGATATAACACGTTTTACAAATCTGGTTACGTATATTTACCGATAGTTTATTATTATATTACGTTATAATTAACTGTTTTAATAATTAATATATATTATATTACAGAATTAATAATATTTTACCTCATTTTTTATTATAATCCGTTTTTTATCCTTATTTTATTTATTTTGTTTCTTTTTCCTTTTGTATTTACATTTTTATTCTTTTTATCTCCGCCTTTCGTTCGGTTTTCCGTTTTTTCATATTTTTATTTTGTTTTTTCCGCTTATTTGGTATGTTATTTCTGTTTGCCATATTCTTTTTTCGTAAGAAATTCTAAAAAAATAATATTTTGCTATTAATAATAATTAGAATCTTTTCTAATATTATTTTTTCGACGCCGGCGGTAAAATGAATCTTAATTGTATTACGGGCGATAATAAACCATATTATATTTACGTAATATAACGTTATTTCGATTACTATACGAGTAATATTCAAATTCCGGGCGCCTTAAATTACGTTATAATTAATTATTATTATAAATCTTTTTGTATAATAAATAATTATATTTAATATTATTAATATCCTTATTTAATTTCCGTTTAAATTTTAATTATTTTTAAAATTATCGCCCAAAAGGTTTTTTTAATTCGATACCGATAATTAGGAATTAATTAATAAATTCGAAAAACTCTGTTTTATAAATACCTAATATAAACGTTCCGACGTAATTGCGGTCGGTTTTTAATTCGACGTCCTTCGTAAGACCGAATTCACTCTTAACATAATTATTATTAAAAAATACTGTTATTTTATTATAACGGAAATTAATTTCCGATCGTCCGTTATGGCTACAAAGATTTAGCTTTAACGCAATTTTATAAGTTTGTAAATTTAAGATTTTTTCTTTAAATATTACGAACTTTTTCTTATTATTCTGCAATTAATTTTCGATTAGAAGCAATTTTAAGGTACCCCTATAAATAAGGCGATTTTCGAAAGCTGTTATACTGTTACGTTTTTCGTTTACAGACATTTTTCCGCTTATTTTTAACGCCTTAACAAAATAATAATACTTATTAATAATTATAATTAAAAAACGGTTTTATTAAGCAAGATTATTATTAAACCTAAATACGTTAAATGTTTTAAGTATGGCGCCTTATTTCTAAGTAATAACAAATTGTATTCCGAGTATTTAGACCTTATTTTTCGTAAAAAAAATAAAAGCTTTTTAAATTTCTGTTTTCGGATTTTACGTTTAATAAATTTAATAAATATACGCGGTTTTTTCGGTTATATATTTTCTAATCGTTTTCCGATATTCTTATAGTAATTTCCTTAATACGCTTAGTAACGATTAATTCACATAAACGTAAATAATTAAACGCAAAATTTATTTTCAAAATAAAAATTCGATTTTCTTTTGCGTTGTTTATAAGTTTTTAATTAGTAAAAGATAAAGTAATTATTCGTCAAAAACTTAAAAATAATTATATAACTAAGTGATATTTTAATATTAATATTTTAAATTTATTTAAAAATTATATTTTATAATTATTATAATTATTAGACGATTAATTTCCGCTTAAGCTGGTATTATCTTACGATCTTTAAGTCGTTCTATTTCTTCTATACGTATTTAATCTTTTTCTTATAATATTATAATATTTTAAACGTATATTCGAAATATTTTTGGTGTTCCTATATATTATATTTAACGGGCCAGTTTTTCCATTTGCTTTAATATTCGTGTTGCCTCCGGTTATTTCGGTAATGGATAATATCCTTTATTATTTATTTTTCCTATTCCTTTATTAGGTCCGGTAACGTTATTTGGACGTTATTCGGTTCCCAGTTATGTTACGGTTTTAATAAGGATATTGAAAATATATTATATATTGGTTAATATTTAGTAAAAAATGTTATTTTATGCGCCTAAGAGCTTATTTGTTTTTTAATCGTAACCTGAATATTAGTAAATACGAACTTTTTATTTTTAAATTTAAAACTTTTAATTAATAAATTCACTTATTGCCCTAATTAAAATTCTATGAGCGTATAACGTTAATTATAATCCTTTTTTTAGGTTGTCGTTATATTCTCCTAATATTTGCATATTATTTAATAAATAACCGTAATCGTTTCGAAACGTTTTTTAATTTCTTATATTTATATTTTTATGCTTTATTAAAAATATTTTATTAGTTTTAAATAATATCCATATAAAGTTTCGAACGGAAAACAGCCAATAAATACGTTCCGCATATTATTATATATAAATTTTATATTTGGTAACAATTTTGTTTGATTACTTTGATATTTACTAACGTAATTACGAAAATAATATTTTAAAATCTAACAAATACGTTCCGTTTATTTATCGGTTTACGGATAATAAGCGGTTAATATTCGCCGTTTTATTTTTCGTTCCTTATTAAATTCGGCTCAAAATTAATTTGTTAATAATTTGTTTTTATCGTTAATAATTCCAGCCGGTATATCGAATTTATGTTTTAGCTTATCGTAAAGCAATTAAGTTCATTCGGCTGCAGTTAAGTTTTTAACCGCAAAAATAAATAATCCCAATTTCGTAAAACGGTCGACGATAACCAGAATTACATTATACTTTAGCGCGTTTAAACCTAGGCTTTCGGGAAATCCCGTAATAAAATCTAACCAAATTTCTTTTTTAAAAAAGTACTTAAATAACGGTAAAGGTTATAATTATCCGTATAATTTATAACGTAGCTTTATTATACCCTAATAACTCGGATATTACTTGGTATATTTTTGGATATCGTTCGTTATATTTTTCTAATAAAAACTTTTGATTATTAATTCTAGCATACGGATATATCCCATATATTCTGTGTTTAGATAATTATAATACTAATTAATCAATTACTTTCGTAAAGCGCTTTATAAAGGGATTACGAATTTATTCAGATAATATAAAATCCTATTTAAATCCAGAAAATATGCAGCTTTTATTTCGGCTTAATATTCGACTATCTGTATCAACTTTATAATATTTAAAGACTTAGTTTGTAGCTTTCGAACCTAATCGTAAAATTATCGAGAAGTTTTCGGTTATAATACCGTTTCGTTTTTAGCTAGTTTTTTTGTCAAGAAACGTAAAACGTATTAGTTATAAACAATAATTTTAATATCAATTTAATCTTTTCTAGATTTTTCGGAATCCGATAGTAATATAATTATAATTTACGGTTATTATTATTTAATCGCTAATTATGTTATTATTGCGATTTATACTTATATTATTATTCGCAAATAATAAGTTTGATATATATTTAATTTTTTATTTTCTTTTTTTTTTGAAAATTCTTTATAATTATATAACGAAAGTTTTCCGTTTTTTTATGCGGATGGTAATTACCTAAGCTTTTGCCAGCTAAAATCTGTTTGGAAATTTTGTAGCAAACAAATTTTGCGTTATTTTTATAAGGCCTTTTACCCTTTTTGTTATGATCTAACGGTCTTAGCTTTCTTACTAACGATCGGGGCTACGAAAAAACAAGCCCCGACCACCGCCAAGAAGTTACGTAATCGGCTTAAAGGTCTTAAGGTGCCAAGCACCTTAAGCCCTTTAAGCCGGCAAAAGAACTTAAAGGGCTTAACGAGCTCAAGGGTTTAAGCCGCTTAAGTACTTTGAGCCAGAATAAGGATATATACGTTCATTATTTCCATAGTTTAGATAATTTTAGCTCGCAATATAATATCGTTATTTAAAGTACCTTTGGAATTACGAAACGTAATACGATTACTGTATATATTGTTCAAATTTTTATAATAAATTTGATAATATAAACGTGTACGATTAAAGTTTAATAATTAATTAAATCTTTTAGCCGTTATACGTTATAAGCTTTTATTTAATAATACCGTTAAACTTTGAATAATATCGATTAATATTATATTTATTAGCAAGTAGCCCGAATAACTTGTTTACCAGGTCCTTAATTACCCGGATATTAAAATGGAATCCGAAAAACAAAAAGAAAACCTTATTTTTTTTCGCGAAAAAGTTTTTTGACCACTGGATACCATAAACGAACGCATTTTTCAGTTCGAAAAAAATAATAATAATTTTATAATTTCGTTTTAAGCCGCCCATAAAAAACTTTAAAAAAAAGAAAGTTTTCGAAATTAAGAAGCTTTTTCGAATAAGCCAAATTATTTAGTTAAATTCTACCAAGGAACTAGGAAACTTTGTAAATTTTTTAAACCAGAATTTTTCGACAAAACCTTAATTAAGTTATATTTATTTTTAATTTAATACCAAATATATTTCGGGTATTTTCTTATTTGATTTATTACGCTTATTGTACGAATCGAATTCGAAATCGGATAACTTATCGGAAATACGGTTATTTAGTTTAAGCCCGTTATAAAACAATACGTTGTTTTATTAATCGAAAAACGAAACCTAAAAATAATACGAATTTATAACGATTACGAATAATTCAAATAAGTATTAATAAAAGTTTTCGGAATAATAAACGAAAAAATAAAAGCCGAAATATAAATTTAATAATTATAATAAAAAGGATCCGTATTTAGTTACGGCAATACGTTAATTTAATTAATATTTAAGTTAAACTATGGATAAAAAATAATAATAACTAAGTTTTTCGATAGCCTAAAAAAAGAAAAACAAAAAAACCTTTTAAATTTAATCGGGCCGATTATTTGTCGGATTATTTTATTATAATAATTAAGATTAACGACCGATAATACGTATAGCGTATTAAAAGTACTAACAGAAAAAATGATAGCAAATCCCGATATATGGTTAATACCAGCGTTTTTCGACGTAACAACATTTTTTACGGTACAAAACCAGGACTTATGGAACTAGGAGTTACGTATAGAAAGAACTGGAACCAGACCAAAAGTTATAATTGTAATAAGATGGGACATAAGGTAGTATAGTATAAAGCATCTAAGAAATCTCGTTAAGACGATTGGAAATTAATACCTAAAGGATAATCCAGAAAGAATTAGAAAAACGGAGGTAAATCCATTAACATAATATAGCCTAAGTATATACTAGGTCCCCCATAGCGAAAAATATAACGAATGTTATTACGGCAAGAAATTCGGCGAAAAATGCAAAAAACTAAAAAGCTGGCTTAATAAATATTGCGAATATAATAAGAAGCATTATAAAGATGATTACGTAAATATTAGGATTAGGTAAAAAACCTTAGTCCCGGAATTTCTGATCGATACGGCAGAATATATACCATATACTGTCGACGACGAGAATATCCCGATTATAAAAAATGGAAATAGTATATTTACGAATGAATTACTTATATATATTATAAAGAATTCGATTTTCCAAACCGTACCGGAAATATTAGAAACGACAAGTAATAATATTAATATTCTCGATTTATAACCTTAAAAAATATTTAATAACTAGCTGAAATAAAAGGTTAACTCGAAAAAATAATGCCTAAAAGGAAATTTGTTTATTATTATTAATAATATAATTATTAAACGGAAAAGAAGTGAATTTAGCGTATAATGAAAAAGTATTACCAAAAGATTATTAGGGATTTTTATTTTTAATTATTATTTATTATAAACCTTTACGAAAAAAGGTTAATAAAGGAACAATATTATAACAAAATTAAAGATAATTAATAAAATTCAAAAGAATAATACGTTAGTGATAATAATAAAGACAATAGCTTAACGCGTTAAAAAATATAAAAAAGGTTCGATAAATTCGAATAAAAATTAAAAGAAAAAAGTTATTTTTAAAAAAAGCCGTAGGATAACAAAATTTAGAACAATTAAAGAAAATTTTCGAAAAAAGTTTTAAATATAACAATAAGAACCGTTAATAGCCTTATTATTTTGGATATACGATTTGGAATACATTAATATACCGTAATAGTAGATTACGAAATTTTGGGCGCAAATTATATTATATTAAATATAATTAATAAGCTTAAATTATTATAAAAATATAAGTTAAAACTTTATATATTAAGGAATACCGAAAGTAAGGAATTTGTTTACGATAACGGAAAAAGTATACGCGAAATTGATTATTTTGAGATTTTTATTTAAAGACGATATTAAATAATTAATTTTGATATCATTTTATTTAGGAATTACGATATTATCTTAGGATTATTGTGGATATGTTAACATGGAGTTTTGATTAAAAAGAATTTGTTAAATAAAATTTATTTTATTTATTATAAATAAACGAAAAAAAAGAAATTAAGATATTAATATTTGATCGATAATGACGACGAATGCAGATATAAGAATACGATAGAAACCTTATTACCCAAAGGGACAAAAGATAAAAAAACGGATATTAAAGAAAAATATAACGTATCGTTATTATTATTAAAACGAAATTAAAATAATTAAATAACGATTTGGAATATTAACAAGAATAGCTCAAAAAGTTAAAACGTTTAATTAATATATTATTATAATATTATAAATATAAGTAATTCTTTAAAAAAGAACTTAATATGAAATTATCAAAATATAATAAATAAAATTACGAAATAGTTTTTAAAGAAGGATTTTCGACGAAGTTTTACCCTATTGACAATTTTAGCGGAAACGAATTACGTATTCTTGGAAAATACTTGAAAATCAGTTATAAATAAATGGATTCGACCTTCGAAATCACTAGCAGATTATTTTATGTTTTTCGTACCAAAAAATAATAAAAAATTATAACTTGTAGTTAATTATCGATAATTGAATAATATTATTATTAAGTATTAAATATTATTATTTTTAATCGTGGAATTAAAGAACCGACTTTATGGAAGTAAATGGTTTATAATATTTAATCTTAAGGATAAATATAACTTTATTAGGATTAAGAAAGGATATAAATAGAAAACAGCTTTTAAAACGAAATACGGATTATTTAAGTACTTGATTACGTTAATGGGATTTACGAATGCATTAGCAACTTTTAAACGGGTAATAAACCACATATTACGAAAATATCTCGATATTTCCGTCGTTTATTATCTCGACGACATTTTTGTTTTCTTGAAAACAAAAAAAAAGTATACGTAAAATACGTTTATAAAATTTTTTAAGCTTTATAGTACGTAACGTTATTTATTAATATAAAAAAAGAAATTAATTTTACAAATAAAAAGAAAAATATTTAAAGTATATTATTACTTTACGATATGTTAGGATAAATCTTAAGAAAATTGCCGCAGTTATAAAATATTAAACGTTAACGATAATCAAAAAAAAATATAAATATTTTTTAAATTCGTTAATTACTACAGGCAGTTGATTTGAAATTTTAGTTAAATAATTACATTTTTAATAAATTTTATAAAAAAGGAAAAAAGGTTTAAATAAACGCCAGATACTAAAAAGGTATTTTAGAATATTAAGGATGCGATTATTAATAAGTTAATATTAATTATATATAATTTAAACCGTTTTATTAGATTAAAAACAGATATTTCGAATTATGCGTTAGATATAATGATTGGGTAATAAAATAATTAAGGCAAATTATACCTTGTTGTATTTTTTCGTATAAATTAAAAAAAACCAAATTTAATTACGGTATTTCAATTAAGGAATTTATGGCTATTATTATAGCATTTCGAGAATTTAGATATTTCTTAAAAGGAAGTTTGTATCAAATTAAGGTTTATACGGATTATTAAAATTTTACCCGATTTATTACGACCAGGAAGCTTATAGGATAATAATTAAAATACGTAAAAGAATTGGCGAATTTCGATTTCGTTATTATTTATAAGAAAAGTTTAAAAAATAACAAAGTATATACTTTAAGTAAATAATTAAACCTTAAAAAGAAATTGGTTAAAGTTAGTTATACGATTTTTAATATTATTATAGAAAGATATTTATGCTTACGATAGTTTGCGATAATTCGGGTAATACCTTTTAATATATTGTAAAAAATCTCATAATATAATAATAGCTTTTTAAAGGACCAAAATATAAACAAAATATAAATTCCAAAAGAATACTAAGAGGATTTAGTACGAGAAATATATAAATATTAGTTATACGGATATCTAAAGATTTATAAAACCTTAAAACAGCTTTAACGTATATATTTTTTTTAAAAAATGAAATTAACGGTACAGAAAGTTATATGGTAATGCGATATTTACGCCAAAGTAAAGATTCGACGATATAAGCCATACGGAAAATTATAGCTATTATTAATCGTAAAGCGATTACAATATTTAGTTATATTTGATTTTATTACCAAATTTCTTATATCAAAAAATCTAATTACGGAAATATATTATGATAGCATTTGCGTAATCGTCGACCGATTTACGAAATTTTCTTATTTTCTATTATATCATAAGGATATAAGTGCCGAACAAATAGCATATATTTTTTTAAAATATATTCTTAATATATACTGATTATTAATAAAAATTATTTCAAATAAAGGATCGACATTTGTATCAAAATTTTAATTAAGCCTTATGGCATAAATCGGCCTAAACCATAAATTATTTAGGGTATTTAAACCTTAAATAAATAAATAAATAAAAAGAATAAATTAAATCTTAAAAGTTTACTTATGATATTATATTAATTATAAATAACATAATTAAGTTAAGAAGTTGCTAATTCCATAATTAACTTATAATATTAGTTATTATAAAAGTATTAAAATAATATTAGCCAGCCCAAATTTTGGTTTTATTCTAGAAATTTATAGAAAAGTACGTAACGATGGCTTAATTAATATCAAAGTAATTTTTATATTATAACAATTATAATAGTTATATTAAGAAATAAAAATGAAAAAAGTATTCGTACGAAATTAAATAAACAAATATTATAATGAAAAAAAATTTAAAAAAAGTAATTTTCGAAAAAGGAAAAATGGTTTTTTTATTATTAAAAACATTTAAATAAAACGACCAAATAAAAAATTCGATTTTAACTATATTGGTCTATATAAAACCATTAAGAAAAGTTTAAAAAATAATTATTAATATCAACCTTCATTAAAAATTAAACTTTATTTAATTTTTTACGTTTTTTATTCGCATTAATAACTAATATAATTAAGGTGTATACGGTATAAATCGATGTAAAAATAGAAAACAAATAAATATACGAAATGGAAAAACTTTTCGATACACGAAAACAAAACAAACTTACTTAGTATTTGATTAAATTGAAAAAGTACTCGGATTCCGAAAACACCTGGGAACCGCCAAAAACCTTATTAGCGCCTAGCGCTTATTAAAAGGTTTTTATTAATAATAACAGACGCGTCTCAATTTATAGCCGACTAATTAGTAGCCGGAATGTTAGGCCAGTCGGCCGCGGCCTGTGCCGACATAATAGCCGTAACGGTAGCCTTTAATTATTTTTGCTCTTTTTTAAAACATTTAAATTTTTTTTATAATTTTTGCATTTTTAATAGTTTGACTAAGTATTTCGATATTACGATAACTAAATAGCCGCCTTTGTTTTTGCAAATAATCTAGCTTATTGGCAGCTGTTCGCAACGTTTCGTAAACTTATTTTTCTTTACGTTTTAAACGATTCTTTTTATCTAGAAATTTTTGATATTTAATTTTTGAAGGCCTAAAAACATTATAAGGACCGCTATAATAGATATAACGCGCATATTTTAAAGAATTCCGAACAATCTTATATTTTATACTTTTTTTATAACGAAAATAAAAAGATATTTTAAAATCAAAACCTTTAATACGTTTTAAAAAAAATAAAAGCGTTAATACGTTTACGAAAACGAGATTTTGTTACGCGATTTGATATAACGAAAGTGAAAAAGAAAAGGTTACGTACCAGGAATAATAAACGAATAATTTGATTTTTAGAGATAAAGATTTTGAAAAGGGGAAAATCTTGTTATAACTTAACGGTCTTAGTTTCCTTATTAACGATTAGAGCTACGAAAAAATAAGCCTCGACCACCGCCAAGAAATCACGTAATCGGCTTAAAGATTTCAAGGTGCCAAGTACCTTAAGCCCCTTAAGCCGGCAAAAAAGCTTAAAGGGCTTAACGAGCCTAAGAGTTTAAGCCGTTTAAATACCTTAAACCAGAACAAGAATATATATGTTCATTATTTCCATAATTTAGATAACTTTAGCTTGCAATATAATATCGTTATCCAAGGTACCTTTAGAATTATGAGACGTAATACGATTATTGTATTTATTGCTTAGATTCCCACGATACTCCTGCCAACATAAACCCGTACAACTAAGGTTTAATAGTTGGTTAAACCTCTTAGCCGTCACACTTTTATAATACTTTAAATCGCGTTATATATTTACAACCGTTTTCCGTACGTTTTCGAGCATATTATTCGTAAGTCCGAATTTTTTAAATCATATAAGGATTACGTTTTTATACGCGATTTTTCTTAACATATAATCCGGGCATCTAAATAACCCATCCGTCGGATTAACGGCGTTCGGTTAGTATTAAATCTTAAAATCAAATTATATAAAACGGTAAACCCATTAGGCTAATCTCTCTTTAAAATTCTATATCGGCGCCTTTATTATATCCTTTAATGTTATATGATCGGTAAGCATTACGAAATTTTTTTCCGTACCTTTAAGATATTGTTACTAATATTCCAGATTTTTTTATAATCGCCAATAATTTCTATTGCTTTATAACTTACTATTTTTCGGTTATATATAGCTTTCGTAACCAATATATAATTAGGCGTTAATATTTTCCGTATTTCTGTAAAAATACCCTTTATATGACTTTTATTAAGATATTTCTTTCGACTTTAGTATTTTTGGCGTTATTCTAATATCGCAAAATAATTGCTAATTAAAAAATATTTTTTAAATTTCGGAACGCTTTTTTAATTCTTTCGAGTTATCGGAATTTTATTACTTTATCTTTGCCTTTTGCTTTTTTAAAAGCCTAATAATAGGTTCGGTAATACTTAAATAATAAGCAATAAATTTTCGATAAACATTCCCGAATCCCAAAAATATTTAAATATTATAAATTATCTTTAATTTTAGCTATGTTTTAATAATATCAACTCGTCGGCGGTTTACTTCCAAGTTATCGATATTAATTACAAATTTTAAGAAAGTTTTTTAAAACAAAATACATATATAAATATTTTAGCAAATAATTAATATTATAATAGCCGTCCGTAAATTAACTAAAAGTACTTTGTATATTTCTTTACCTAATCCGAATATATAATTATATTATTTAAATATATTATGTATATATAATTAATTAATTTAATTAAAAACTTATATACATAGGCTTAAAATTTAATTAACGGGTTAATAATGTTAAGTAATATAATTATATATTTAAATAACCTATATTATATTCGGAACACGATTTTTTATTAGTCGCCCTTTTTAATCCTAATACGATAGTAAATATGTTTAAAATTAATTTTCGAAAATATCTTTATTAACTTTAGGCGATTTATTATTTTTCAGCTTAAAGGTAAAGGATATCGGTTTTTTATCGTTACCCGATTTAACCCCTTATAATCGACGTATAATAGGAAACTGCCGTCCCTTTTAGGTACGAATAATATTAGTACTATTACGTCCGTTTTCGAATAACGTATCCGGCTTGTCTTTAGGTTTTTTTGGATATATTTTTCGGAAACTTCTTTTAGGCTTCCGAAATATGGTAAATTAGGCTGAATAAGGGCGTTTTCCCTGGGCTCAGATTTATTGTATATTTTGTCTTTAATAGCTAAAATATTTTTTTCGTTATTTTTTCGGAATACGTTCGCCGGAAATTCTTTAGGCATATAAGGAGGTCGGTTATCCCTTATTTTTGTTATTTTCCGAATTCCGAGATATTTAACTTTTTGGCTAAGTTTATCAAGTTAACGGTATAAATTTACTTACCGAAAAGCGTTAAGTTTGCGATTTCTTGCCCGTTAATCTCTTATAATAATTTATTTAACTATTAACATATGGCTGCATTTAATAGAACGCTTAATTTGCTTATTTTTGGTCTAAATAATAAAAAAGCGGATATCTTCCGGTTACGGCGTGTTATTAAATAAATTTACTTAAACTCTCGTTCGTTCTCGTTATTATTTATTATATTATCAGGAATTTCGTAAGTCCCATAATACTTAATATATGCGCTATTAGTGCCGATAATGAAGTGGGGCGGGGTGTTACACCCATGATCAGACTCGGCTGATCAAAAAGCCCGAGTCTCGCATATATATTAAGAAGTTCTTTTTCGCCATAGGTTCAACCCCTAGACATCATCAGCCACCATCACCACTTAGCACATTTTTTGTCATTTCAGTCATTGAGGTTCAACACCAGTAATACAATCGGAATAAGTTCTTCATTTCGACAATCCCATTCCGTATCGTGACATAAAATGGTTACCCGCACTGATTAAGACCAATTCTCTCCCTACCCCAATTTAATAAGGCCCGGAATATTTACGAAAATTAATTGGAGATTAAGTTTTTTTGCCAACTTTCTGCTTACGATATTTACCTGTGTTCCGGTATTTATGTTTATTTGTATTGTTATATCCCTCGTACTTCTTTTGATAAATGTCCTCCTTTTAAAGGGCGGTTTTGTTCCGACCGTCCTGCAATTATTAGCCGAAATGGACTGGATATATACGCCTATTCCGGCTCCTTTTTTAAGTTTACGTTTAAGAACTGGTTTGATTTATCGTTATATATTATGACGTTTTATACGGCTTTCGGAAGTCGGTTTTTATATAGCCGGAATAACAAGGTTTTCGTATTTCTTTTGGTTTTGTAATTTACGTTTTTATGGCCTGGTTTTCCATAGGTAGAATATTTAAATTGACCCTTACAAAAATTAAAGGTTTTAAGTCGTACGGACTTACTTTGATCGGAATTAAATCGGCAATTATTTACCTTCCGAATATAAGAACGCCTGCGGTCTCTATTATTTTTATGCGGCACCTTTAATTTGCTTTAGGGATTTCTTTTCTTGAAAACGTTAAAATAAAATCGTTTATCTTTGTTAATACTTTTAGCGAAAAATAATCGGTTTTCTTTCGCCTTTTTTTAAGCGTTTTAATAACGCTTTACCTTATTTATTACGTTATTAACTTTTTTTAGCTTAATGTTTTTTTATAATAAGGTATTTCGTGATCTTAATATTAATTTATTAAAATAATTAAAGGTAAAATATTTATTATTTCGATCGTTTTCCGAGTTAAAAACGTTTATAAGTTTTATTTTATAAATTAAACGCCTTTATTTAACGTAAAAATCCAATAACGATTAATCGAATTATTATCGCAATTCTATAAATTATTCACTATATTCCTTATTGAAAAAATTAGAATTTATATAACTTTTTCTAATAAAAATTCATAAATTTTCTAGTTTTAATTTTTTTATAATTAAAATAATTAAATTTAACGCGGTATAATCGCCATATATTCGTAATAAAAACGTTTATATAGCCCGTGGCCTATTAAATATAAATAAAAATATTTCGCCTTGGTCTTTCGGTATAAGTTTCTGTAATAACTTTTATTTAAATTTTTTTTAATCGACATATGTTCGGAAAGTTTCGAGCAATTATAATATGGTATTTATTTATCGCCTTTAGGTTTTTGCAACGATATTGCAATTAATTTATAACACTTTGTTTTTTCAGCTTATATTATTATTTGTTATTCGGCCAGCTATCGAATTAATTTCGAATACTATTCGTTTTGCTAACGAATAATTTCCAAGATCTAGTTATTACTAAAAGGTTTAACCTTTTTTTGCTTTGAATTCTGGGACGCAATTATTATATTACGTTCGTTTTCCGACCGTTTAGCTAATAATTATCGGGACGCATCTCTATTATATATATAAGGTAATTCGGGATCTCGAGGACCATAATCCTTTGCCCGTTAAGGTTCCGTTATAAACTTTTTCGCCTATTCCCGTACCATAATCGATCGCTCGTCAGTTAAGTTCCGAACGGCAGTCTTTTCGATTAATATATGACGGCTAGGCGGTTTAACCAACTATTAAACCTTAGTCGTACGAGTTTATGTTAGTAGGAGTATCGTAGAAAACTAAGCAATAGATACAATAACGTATTACGTTTTGTAATATTAAAGGTGCCTTAGGTAACGAATTATTATTATAAGCTGATATTATTTAGACTTATAGAAAATAACGAACGTATATATTTTTCTTAGTTTTGGTTTAATTATTTATAATTACGCAGTCGGTAGTAATTATAATTATTGGAAATTACTTTTAATTATTAATGATTATTGGTTTGGCAATGATTACCGTTACGTAACCCGATAAGTGGCCCGTATAATCCTTATCTAATTATTTCTTAAGGCCGAAACTTATTAGGTCGTAATATAATTTTCCCTTTCTAAAATATCTTGCTATTAAGAATTCTTTCTCTTCTTTTTTTCGTTTAATAAATACCCCTTTCCTTTTTTGTGCTTTTAATTATATCGTTTCGTATTTCTAAGAATTGTTATATTTCTCGTTTTTTACCGTTCGTCGTATTAATTTCGTAAAAGTTTTTAACGAATTCGAGTACGAAATTATGCCTTGCTTTTATTATTTTTCGAAAAACTTAAAGTATAAATAATGGAAAACATTTTAAGATATAAAAAATATATTAATCGGGATAGGTCCTGCGATAATACCGATATACCGCTTTTTTTTATAAAATATTCGCCGGAATTATTAACGTTCAAAATGCGAAAAAAAACGCTTATCAAAAAGCGATTATTAAAGTTTTAACGGCTTTATTTGGAAACCTAACGTTATTATTTTAAAAAAAAATAAAGCTTTTTTTCGTTTTATTTGTTTATATAAACACAAGGCGTTAATTCGTTTCAAAAACGTTACCATAATATAACGTAAGCTCCAGTTATTGGACAAATTAAAGGGACAAAAACGTTAAGAACAAGAACAGCTAAAGGCTACCATTACGGCTGCCACGTTAACGCAGGCCGCGGCCGACTGGTCCGACCTTTCAGCTACTGACTAATCGACTGTTAATTAGGACGCGCCCGTCGTTATTGGTAAAAGTTTTTTAACAAGCGCTGGGCGCCAATAAAGTTCTCAGCAGGTTCCCAGGTATTTTCGAAATCCGGATATTTTTTCCACTTAATTAAATACTGGGTAAATCCGTTTTGTTTTCCCATATCGAAAATTTTCTTTATTTCGTATATTTGTTCGCCTCTTATTTTTATATCGTTTTATGCCGTATACATTTTAATTATATCTGTTGTTAATTCTAATAAAATAACGTAAAAAATTGGATAAAGTTTTACTTTTGGTAAAAGTTCTAATTGATAATTATTTTTTAAGATTTTTTTAGCGATTTTATATAAACCGATATATTTAAAATCGAATTTGTTAATAAGTTATTTTATTTAAATATTTTTGGTAATAAGAAATTATTTCCCTTTTTTCGAAAATTAATTTTTTTAGTTTTTTCTAATTATAATACTTAAATATTTAATTACGTACGAATTTTAATTTTATTTTTATTTTTTAATATAATTATCGTAATTATATTAACGTAAAAATTACTTTAATATTAATTATACCGTTATTACCTACTCTTTTATAAACCTTTATCATAAGACCAAAATTCGTATTTATTAATATTATTTTAATATTTTTACAATAACTGGTATTATAAGTTAATTAAATAATTAGTAATTTCTTAACCTAGTTATTTTATTTGTAATTAATGTAATATCGTAAATAAGCTTTTAAAGTTTAATTAGTTCGTTTTTTTATTTATCTGTTTAAGGTTTAAAAATATTGAATAATTTATAATTTAAGTAAATTTAGGTTATAAAACTTTATTAAAGTTTTAATGTAATTATTAATCTTTTATTTAAACTAATTTTTATTAATAATCTATATATGCTGAAAATAAGTTTAAAGAATATATATATTATTTATTTTACGTTGATATCCCTATTATATAGTAAAATTTAAGAACATTTCGTAAATTAATTTACGATAATAAAAATGGTATCGTATTATATTACTATATTTTGATTTTTTTTAATATAAAGAATTTGGTAATAAAATCGAATATAACTAAATATTATAGTCGCTTTGCGATCAGTAATAACTGTAATTTTTCGTATGACTTATATCGTCGAACTTTTATTTTGGCGTAAATATCGTGTTATTATATGATGTTTTATACCGTTAATTTTATTTTAAGAAAGCAATATATGCGTTAAAGCCGTTTTAAGGTTTTATAAATATTTGGATGTTTATATAATTAATATTCGTATATGTTTCGTATTAAACGTTTTTAATATTCTTTTAAAATTTATATTTGATTTATTTTTTGATTTTCTGGGCGATCATCGTTGTATTATTACATTTTTTGATGCATATTAAAGAGTACTGCTCGAATTATCGTAATTTATCGCGGGCGTAAATGTCTTTTTGTAATAGTATCGAAAATTGTATAACTAACTTTAACCAATTTTTTTTCGAGGTCTGGTTATCTGCTTAGGGCGTTTGCTTTGCCATTCTCTAAACTTTTCCGTAAATAATAACGAAATCGAAATTCGCCAATTTTTTCGTATAACGAAATTATCGTTTTATAAATTCCCTAATCGTCGTAAATTAAATAAGATTTTAATAATCTATATAAACCTTGACTTAGTACAAACTTCCTTTTAGAAAATGCTTAAATTCTCGAAATACTATAATAATAGTTATAAATTCCTTATCTGGAATACAGTAAATAAATTTAGTTCTTTTTAATTTATACGAAAAAAATATAATAAGGTATAATTTGCTTTAATTGTTTCGTTATTCGATTATTACGTTTATCGCGTAATCCGAAATATCGATTTTTAAATTAATAAAACGTATTAAATTATACATAATTCATACTGGCTTGCTAATAATCGCATTTTTAATATTTTGAAATACCTTTTCCGTTTCGGATATTTACTTGAACTTTTTTTTTTCGTAAAATTCGTTAAAGGTATGGTTATTCTGCTAAAGTTTCGAATAAACTTTCTGTAGTAGTTGGCAAATCCAAGGAATACCTGTACCTTTTTGACCGTGGTTGGCATCTGCTATTCTGTAACTGCAGCGATTTTCTTAAGGTCCATCTTAATATGTCCTAAGGTAATAATATATTCCAGATATTTTATTTCTTATACGTAAAATTATTTTTTTTCTGCGTTAATAAATTACGTTACATCCTATAAAGTTTGAAAAACCTTATAAACGTATTTTGCGTATATTTTTTCCGCTTTAAAAAAGATGCAAATATCGTCGAAATAACAAACAACGAAAATATCGAAATATTCCTGTAATATATAATTAATTATTCGTTAAAAAGTTATTAGTACGTTCGTAAATCTTATTGGTGTAATTAAGTATCTAAATAATCCGTATCTCGTTTTAAAAGTTATTTTTTATTCGTATCTTTTCTTGATCCCAATAAGGTTATATCCATTTTTAAGATCGAATATTATGAATTATTTTGCTCCGTAAAATCGATTTCTTATTCTTGTGATCAAAAATAATGGTATTCGATTTTTAATAATAATATCGTTTAATTATCGATAGTTAATTATAAGTCGTAATTTTCCGTTTTTTTAGTACGAAAAATATAGGATATTTTACCGGTAACTTCGAAAATCGAATCTATTTTTTCTGAAACCAATTTTCCAGGTATTTTTTGAAAATGCGTAACTTATTTCCGTTAAAATTGTAAATGTGGTAAAACTTCGTTTAAGTTTTTTTAAGGATTATTTTATAATTTTATATACTATATTTTAGTAATTTCGTATTAAGTTCTTTTTTAAAAAGCTGTTCGTATCTATAATATTATAATAACATATTAATTAGATTTTTTTAACTTTTGAAACTATTATTTTAGATCCTTATTTAGTTGCTCTAATTTAGTTTTAATGATAATAACGATACGTCGTATTTTTCTTTAATACTTGTTTTTTTTTTATGTTTTATCCTTTTGAGTAATAAGGTTTTTGTCGTATCCTTATATTTGCATTCGTTGTTATCTTTAATCGAATGTTAAGATCTTAATTCTTTCTTTTTTTTATCCGCTAATAAGGTATAAGGCGAACTTTACCTAGCTAATCCTTTTATTAATTAAGACTCCGTACTGGCGTATCTATGGTAATCCTAAAATTGTATCGTAATTCCTAAATGGAACGGTGTCGAAGTTAATTGTCTGGTATCGTCCTTAAACAAAAATCTCGAGATAATTAATTTTACGTATGATTTTCCCGTTATCGTAGGCGAATTCTTAATCTTCGATATTCGTTGTTATATAAAGTTTTAGCTTATATCTCCATAGTAATCTAAGCTTATTAACCATATTTCGTGCAATATAATATCCGCCTAGAATTCCGTAATCCACTATTGCGGTATACCAATACGTTCCGATTTGTATATCCCAAGTGATAAGGTTATTAACGGCTTTTATCGTCGCGTTTAAAGCATTTTTTAAGAGTTTTCTTTAATTCCTTTAGGTTTCGTTATTCTGTGGCATTTTTATAGGTAATTCTTTTAATTCCTTTTCGAATTTGTCGAATTTTATTTATGTTTTTATATTTAATGCGTTAAGTTATTATAATTGTCGTTATTGTCGGCGTAATGTTTTTTCGAACTATATTAATTATTTTTAATTGTATTATAAATTTTGTATTAAGTAAATTGTTTTTTATGTTTATAATTATATCTTATTATATATCTTATTAATTATAGTTTTAAAGTTCTTTTATAAATTAACGTATTTTTTCTTTAATAACTCTTTTTTATAAGGGTTTATAATAAATACCAATTAAAAATAAAGATGTATAATAACTCTTTAATAATATTTTTTATTATATACTAAATTAACTTTTTTTCGTTTAGTAGTTATATTATTAGTAATAACTCCAAGGTTTTTTTTGCGGATATTATTTTTTTTTCGGGCCCACGTTTTGTTTCGGCCAGTTGCCGAATATTTCCTAGGCCTATAAATCGAAAATACCGATATTATTATTTATCGTTTTTGTTATTTCCGATATGGTTTGAAAAATCGAATCGTTTATAATATATACGGGTAATTCGTTCGTAAATATATTGTTTTTATTTTTTATAATCTGGGTATTTTGGTCGTTAATAATATATGATAAATATCCTATTATATTAATTAAAAGTTCCGGGATAGATTTTTTTTATTTAATTCTAATATTCGCATAATTGTTTTAGAATATTTCTTATTATATTTACGATATTTGTTATGCCAGCTTTTCAATTTTTCGTATTCTTTATTAGATATTTCGTTATAGCGGGCCTAGTACGTACTTAGGCCGAATTATGTTAATAAGTTTACTTGCGTTTTTCTGGTTTTCTTTAGATTATTTTTCGAGTATAGGTTTCCAATTATTCTAACAGGGTTTCTTAGGTGCCTAATACCACGTTATCTTATGTCCCATTTTGTTATAATTAAAGCATTTGGTTTTACTTATGTCCTTTCTATAAGTAGCTCTTAAATCCATGGGCCCGGGTTCCGTGCTGTAAGAAATATTATTACGTCGAAAAACGCTGATATTGGTCGTATATCGGTATTTATTGTTATTTTTTCCTTTAGTACCTTTAATACGCCAGGCGTATTATTAATCGTCGATCTTAATTATCATAACGATATAATCCGATAAATAATTAGGCCGATTAAGTTTAAAAAGTTTTTCCTGTATTTTTTTAGGCCATTAAAAAATTTCATTATTAATATTTATTATATTTAATCTAATTTAAAGATTAATTAAACAAATGTATTACCGTAATTAAATATTACTTTTTATCGCAATTATTAGATCTATTTTTTTATTTATTATTTTAAAAGGTTTTGTTAATACTTATATAAAATATATATAATTATTACAAATTGGTATTATTTTCGGATTTCGATTTTCGACTGGTACAATAATATACTTTCTTATAATGAGCTCCAACCAAGTAACCGTATTTCCAGTAAATTATCCGACCGCGAATTCGACTTATATAGTAAATACAATTAATCGAATAGGATAATATCCGAAATATATTCGGCATTAGATTAAAAATAATTATAACTTAATCGAGGTTCTGTTAAAAAGTTTTAGCTTAAAAGATTTAAGAACTTTTTTTAATTCTTTGGTAAAATTTAGCTAAATAACCTGGTTTATTCGAAAGGGCTTCTCGGTTTCGAAAACTTTTTTTTATTCTTAAGCTTTTTATAGGCGGCTTAAAAGGATATCGTTAGATTATTATTATTTTTCTCGAGCTAAATAATACGTTCGTTTATAACATTTAAGCGTTAAAGAATTTCTTCGCGAAAAAAGCGAAATTTTTCTTTTTTTTCGGATTTTATTTTAATATCTGGGTTATTAGGGACCTGGTGAATAAATAATTCGGGCTGTTTGCTGGTAAATATAATGTCGGCGATATTTCTCAAAGTTTAATAGTATTATTAAATAAGGACTTATAACGTATAACGATTAAATAATTTAATTAATTATTAAACCTTATTTATACGGGTTTATATTGGCAAAAGTATTATAAAAAATTAAATAATAAATATAATAACGTATTGCGTTTTGTAATATTAAAAATACTTTAAGTAACGAAATATTATTATAAGTTAATATTATTTAAACTTAAAAAAAATAACGAATATATATATTTTTCCGGTTTTAGTTTAATTATTCATAATTACGTAGCCGGTAATAATCATGATTATCGAAGATCACCTCTAATCATTGATAATTACTGGCTTAGCAATGATTACCGTTATGTAACCCGGTGAGTGGCCCGTATTATCCTTGTCTAACCGTTTCTTGAGGCCGAAGCTTGTTGGGTCGTAATATAATAACCTAGATTCATCTTGCAATCGGCGAACTCTGCTTCTGGTAGTTATCGTATCATTTTCCATGGTAAAGATAGAAAAATTATAAGATAATAGATAATTATAAGCTGGAGTAAGGTGATTTCCGACCAATCGTAAAGCAAATTCCAAAAAGTGAATATATATTAAGTTACTTCCATCTAGCGTTTCCTATTAGCTGCCAAATAGTGGATTTATACTAGTAAGTGGGTCGGTGGCTGATCGGTGGCTGGTCGGCTACCGGTCTTACCCTTATAGGGGCTGTATTTTCACAATTACTAATTGAAATTAATTTGGAGCATTTTTCGTAAAAAACGTGTTTGTAACAGAAATTCTATTTGCAAATATATTTATATGTAAATTAAAATTTTTTAATTGTTTTTATTTATTTTACTGTTAAAATCTTTTGATTTGATGTCTTAACGTAATTAGGCGAATTAAAGTAATTATTATTCGATTTATAAATTATTTAATTTATTTTGCGAATTTTTTAATTCTGGCTTAAAATTATATAATAATAAACACTTAACTGTTAATTAGTATTTTAAGTTAAAAGAATATTATTTAAAATTAAGTAGTAGTATTAAATAAACATTTGTAACTTATAATAATTTAAGATTAAATTAATTATGAGATTTAAGTCGTACCGGTTAATATTTATAAAAATATTATAAATTCGAATAATAAAATAATTTCATTATATTTATAATATTAAAAATATTTTATATAACGAAGTTATATTACAAATTAATATTTTTTAACTTATTAAAATAATAAAATATATGTATTGCTCTTTGTTTAAAGTATTTAAATAATTTAACTCCTTAAGTTCCTTAAGTCTTTTAATCTCTTGATGTCGTTCGGAGAGCTTAAGGCGTTAAGGCTCTTAAAAGCCTTAAGCCTATTACGTGATCGGTTCTCGTGTCAAGTTTTAGTTTTTTTCTGCGCCGATCGTTTCTTGGCCTGCCAAGCTTGTTGGCTTATAATATGTATTATGATTTAATAAGCTTAACGAGTCTAAAAACGGTCGGAACAAAAAAATTAAACCTCGATACAAAAATAAATTACGTAATCAGCTTAAGGTTTTTAATGCTTTTAATGCTTTAAACCTTTTAAGTAATACGGAAAAGGTTACAAAACTTTAAATATTTTTTAAAAAAAATTAAGCTGTTCAAATTTGTTAAAAACAAAGTATCAACGTTTATTATTTCTATAATTTAAATAACATTAATTAATAATATAATTTCGTTACCTACAATACTTTTAGGATTACGAAACATAACTAAATTATGTTATTGCTCGGATTTTTACGATATTCATGCTAATATAAACCCGTACGACTTAGGTTTAATAATTGGTTAAACCACTAGCCGTTACATAGGGAGGTGGAGCGTTGATGGGGGGTCATCTTATGCGCCATTTATATGCACATTTGTTATGGCTGCACCATACCATCACGTCACCAGGGCAAAAGATCGGTGGAATAATCGCAATTGTGGCAATCATCCTGGTGCTTACAGCTGTATATATGTACTCGTATATGTTGAAAGACATTACGGGTGACCAGGCCGTAACAACATTATGTGATGATATATGTTCTGTAAGGGTTAGTTGTAGTATAAACACCTATCTAGAGGACTTTGTCTAGAGGTCGGATATCAGTACGTCCACAAAAGAGATGATAGATTGTATTAGATGAATCCCAACCACTTATGGCGGCCCCTTTTCCTAGATTACTTCTCCCCATGCCTAGGCTTCGTCCTGCCAACATAAGATTAGTAAATATAACCGTAGATTTTCCCATGCTTCCTACAATATGACGCTGCCACCACACACTGAAACATTTATTTTGAGAAGGGTTTTTACTTCAGCTACAGAGGAAACACTAACAACACCAGTCCAAGGTGTAGTGATGCCTCTTTACATCGATGTGAAGGCAACAGAAACCGGATATTCAGCTACCACAGTCGGCTGTTATTAGATTGTGCGTTGCACATAGAACTGATATGTAGTGTTACAGCTGCATCCGATAGACGGAAGTCAACGCCAGGAAGTACGACACAACTGTCATCGACGCCTCGCTTGTAGATGAGGAGAAGGCCCTGGAAGAGGACTAAGTCGAAATTTGATGAAGCAGTTGAGGTACGATATCATCAACGCATCGTAACGACGCATGAAGAAACGAGCCACTCATCGATACCCATAGTTCAGCCTCAGCGAAATTCAAGAAATTGATTTCATAACTCGTTTGCAACCAATGTGACTGCTATCTAGATTACTGACTACACGCCGTACTATGGTCAACCACGGGAAATTGACTGCCTCTTTTGTTCATTTCACAAGAATCAGTGACCATCCCCCCACCTCCCTCCACCACCCCCGGTCCTCGAAATATCTCGGGACCTTCGCAGCGCATTGATAAATCGCGGATCATCTCTTCCTCTTTATACTAGACTAGCCGTAACATTCAGGAAGCTTCCACCCTCCCCGGGCAGCGTGCGCAGAAAATCTTCCTATTTTCTTCCTCTACGACCACTCAACTACTTCCCACCACCTCACGTCTCAGTCCTCTCGCCATATCTACTACTACCTCAAAAGTACGAAATTATCATGCCTTCCCTGCATCATTTACCTCGCGAGCTCCTGACGGAGATTTCCGCCTACCTACCATTGCATGATGACAAGAAATCTTTCCGATTGGTCTGCCGTGAATGCGCAGATGTACCTTCTCGGGACCTCTTTCAAAGAATTCGACTCTCACGCTTGAAGCAGGACAGGGAAGCCTTCGAGCAAATCGCCACACACCCGCATCTTGCGCAGTATGTGCGCGAGCTCGTCTGGTACGAGCTACATCTGGAAGCCTGGCCGGGTCACGGCCTTTCGAGTGACATGCCGGACAACTTTGTTAGTCGTGGGGATGTGTTCGAGTCAATGCTTCAACTCCAGGTCGACCTGGCCTCTGATCGTGCAACTTTCTGGATCCCAAAGCTTGGGGGATCCAACTGGGAAAGTGCCCAAGGAGCGCGGGAAATCATCAATGAGTTTAGAGGTCACTTCTATCAGCT
The DNA here is from genome assembly GCA_004154925.1 of Monosporascus cannonballus. NCBI lineage: Eukaryota > Fungi > Ascomycota > Sordariomycetes > Xylariales > Monosporascus > Monosporascus cannonballus. The sequence continues at coordinate 53,516 of QJNS01000183.1, read as the reverse complement.
GCTAAGACGCATGCCCAATCTAACCACCTTCACCTCCCGTCCCATGCCCGCCGACCGGCTCCTACCATATGGAGGTTACCCGTTTCAAGCCGGCGCTTTCCGCGCAATGATAGATTCGAAGCTCTATTCGGGTAACCAAGGCCTATTTTCCTTCCTGTTTCCCGCCTTACGCCAAGGAGCTTCTACCATTACCACTTTACGTTGGGCCGAGGAGACTGTCGGCCCGGAAAGTTTGGGTATGCAAAACCTCAGTGCAGACGCTTTCAAGACGCTCACGACCATTGACCTCTGCCTCACAAATCTTTGGGGAAGAGATAAGCCCATAGTCCCAGAGAGAGCTCGAGTTGCGACAGTTGAGCTGTCAGCTTGTCTTCGCGCTGCTGACCAACTCTGTCATCTTAAGCTATGCTTTGAAGGCACCTCGGACTACTACGGTATGGGTTTCTCAAGTTCTCGCATTATGCGCAAGCTTGTTGGTGTACGTTGCCATTTCCGACCAATGTAAAAATACGGTGCCCGCTAAGCTGATACTCCATAGGAAGCCCTTTGGCCTCGACTTACCACTTTTCATGTGTCGGACGCCCCGTTACGCTCGATGAATCTTATGATCGGCTTTTTCCAGAAGCACGCCGGGACTCTGCGGCATCTCGAGTTTGACCACTGCCAATTAACATACCCACAAATCAAGAAATTGAAGAGTGCTCACCTGCAGCTTGACTCCATCAGACTTGTCGATCCGGGCTGCGGTGCCGGTAGGATTAAAGTACCAGGAGAGCAACTATGCGCCTACGCCAACAACATGTTAGAGCAGTACGATACAGACAGCTGCAGCCCGTCAGAGCTCAGACGCTTCTTTATCACGACAGAAGACACGTATCAAGCCACCAATATTTCCTGAATCAGACTTTATACACACGGAGAGCGGGGGAAAGCCGAGGACGACCTCCTAGACTAACAGGATCACGGGGCCCGTCAAGGCAAGTTCTACTGGGACCGGAAACTCTGCGGCGGAGTACTATACTACTGGAGGGCAGAGGGAGTCAAGAGCGCGGTTCGGCATGGCTGGGGTCGCGGGAACGAAGCTTCGAAACTCAGTACTTCAGATGTCGTGCCCCAAGCACAAACAGTTTCTGAACAAAGCTAGCCCGTTCCATATTATGTTCCCACAGCCTTGGACAGTGAGGCCTCTGTAAGACAGGGGGCAAAGCGTTGGTTTGCAACACGGAGGGAAACCCCACAAGCAGGTTTTGAAGCGAATGACACTATATTTGGCGCATCAGAACCCCGGTGGCCTCGGCAACTTCAATACCGAAATGAGGAGGCCGCAAGGCATGGAATTTACCAAGGGGCGGACTATTGCGCTGCTGCTCTAGTATGGCCCGCAGCTCCGTGTTCGCGACAACTATTCACAATGACACTGCAACGTTGTCATGAGCCTCTTTCCCTCTCTTTGGGGAGGGTCTAGGCCAAATTCTTGAAGTTTGAGCCCATTACAGGTACAATCCCTTTACAACTGGCCTGACCGCAAGTTCAAGCCGAAGTTCTTCAAGGGGAAAGAGATGGAGAAATCCCAGCACCGTTCCTTACAGTAAGAACGAAAAACGCGTCATGTCTACTATTACCAACTTTGAGCTCCTTTCCGGCCCCTCTCTATTCGACATAGATCCGGATCAGAGAGTCATACAGTGGTCGAAGCAACTTGGCGGAAGCCCACCTGTTGTGCAACGGAAAAAGCACCCGGCAGCTATTGTGTTTCCAGTGAAGCAGACGGCCTCGAAGCAGACAGCATCCAGGCTACGAGCGCGTGGACCGGGATGCGCTGAACAGCCGGGCGCGGTGTATGAATGCTGCTGCCTTCGTCGGCGATCTGAAGGGCGAGCAGCAGAGAAAATTGCCTATCTATGGTCGTATATTAACCTCGAAGACTTAGCAAAAGACATACCGTTGACCTTGATGCTCAAGTCGAGAGGATGGAACCATCTGGTTCACTGGAGCAACCGCCCGGTTTCAAAGCCAACTCGGGCCCATTACAGGCGCAATCCCTTCGACTGACTCGATCGCGAGTACAAGCCCAAGGCATTCAAGGAAAGAGAGGCGGAGAGATCCCAACACTGATCCTCTCACCAAAACAAAAGGCGCCATGTCAATTTTCACCTTCGCCATGCTTTTATGAACTTATAAAGGAGCTGAATAGCGAGCATCCCGCTCGAGTGGATTACCTAAAACAAGGGTAGGCTGTCAAAAGACGATCTGAAACGGTTGGTATCAGCAGCACCAGGCCCATGTGGCAGAAATGGTGGCCAAATCTCGAAGAACACATACTACCGCACAGTAAGTCCAAATCACCCCATCTGCCCATATAAGCCGCTTTGTGGGAAACTTACGAGGCGTCTCCCAGGCGACAAGCGGCCGGTAAGGCCAATGGCAGCAAAGCCGCTACTACGTCTAGTGCTAGTGGCCAAAGAAAGCGCAAAGCTCCAGCTCCAGCTCCCGACCCCAATAGTCTGGAGCACCCCCCCCCCGGCCCCTCTAGACTCGACACAGATCCAGAGCAGAGAGTCATGCTTCGCTTTACTGTCACTGTTGGCGACAGACGGACAATTCGCTACATTGCCGTTGACCATGGCGTGTATCCTGAGGGTTGGCATCTTCGGCCACGTCTTAATGTTCGGCTTGTCGATCGTGCCAAGCGCAACATCCCATGGGGGGCGGCGTTGTCGCTGACGATGTTGGCTACGGCAAGACGGCTATCTTGCTTGCCTTGATGAGGATGCAAGAGCAATTCGATTGCGGTCCAACAGTCGCCCAGCGAGCGAAGGAGGTCGCTTCGTGCATCCACCTCAAAGCGACTCTGGTCATTGCACCCGACCGTCTCGTAGTGCAGTGGAAGACAGAGGCCATGGAGTACTTCTCTGTCGCAAAAGCGACGCCGCTATTGCATTGCTAGCAATAGCGTTGTGTATGGCCGATTCTCTAACCACGGTATGCTCTGACTTGGACGGCGACGCAGGTAGATAGTTGTTGTAGAATAAGGCTATCCCTGTTAGCCATCAAAAGTTCCCAGCACCACCGAACAACCTTATTCCAGAGAGCCCACAGTATATAGAGAGCTTCCTAGTCACCACTCCTTAGAGCTCGATTCTGGTCAGACAATTGTCACTTTCCACACCTTATACAACCTTCTCTTCCGATCAGCTTAACTGTGATAATAGTGAAACGGAGTAGAGATGTCTAGGGGTAGAGATGAGCGTATAGAAGCTGGATAAAGAGCCATCCCAAAGACCTAGGACCTGAGGTCTCCTTACATAAAGATTGACACCATATTCTGGAGCCGTCCATCCATGCACCCGTGAGCCCCGCATCAACGGAGAACAGAACTAAATATGCCAATATTTTGACCACTGGTCAGAAGGGGTTCACATATTTGGTGGCAGGACGTGATAGGTGGTCAATGTAGCAAAAGTTAAAGGGCAGAACGGACCCGTCAAGTGCAGTATCATAATTCAGGATTGGCCCATCATCGGTCGCAATGCTGAAATGCTGATGTGTTGTACGGACTATATCCCGTCTTGCACTAAGTTTGAAGACATATGTCTGACGAAGTTGACCAAAGGCAGGGCCTGTTACAGATAACATGACTGAGCTACGAATAAGTTTCGTAGGATTGTCAAGAATAGTCTTGGGAGGAAGCCCAACCATTCGAGGTCTAATTCTGAAAGATGTTCCGGTATAAAAGCTGTCTATATTACCAGTTTCTAGCATTAAGTCTTACATAGATCAATTAAGGAGGATGTCGTAATTGTCCCTCATGATCCGAACCTCTCCGTCCCCCAGGCCATACTTACGCCGGACAAGCTCGAAAATAATAAGCCCTGCGCTCGTGCTCGGTACCTGCCTAATGGTGTTCCACCAGAATCCCCGGTACAGTTGCGCCAGTGGACCCCTCCGTTGGGACGCCGCTTCTGCCGTGCATTGCGCCCACGTTTCCTGGTACGCATGGTAATATGCCCGAAGCATCCGCCACTTGCGCACGGGTTTATCTGGGTTGGCGACCGCTGAGTTCCTGAGCCTGGCGGCTTTTGCGTCTAGCTCCTCCAGGTGGTCCCAATGCTTGACCTGGATGTGGGTTAGGGGATGTAGAAGCACCTGCTGAGCAAACGAGGCGCTTATGCCGGCGAGCAGCAGAAACATCGGTTCGATAGCGTAGTGAGGCCGGATAACGGCCGGTTGGTGACTTCCATCGCCATGGTCAACGGACGGCCCAATACGGTTCGTTGGCCGTTTGCGGGTAAGGGCGTCGATGATGTCTTCATTCAGTCCACCGTAATACCATGTAATGAATCGGTAGTAGCCTTGCGCTTTGACATATTCGAAGGTGCTGAAGAAGACAGCACTTCCGAGGCTGTCCTTCACGAATGACAGGCCCCAACCAGCGAAGATGCCACGCAGGCCAATTTCTCGCAGCTTCTCGGCACTGAAGGACCACATGCTCCTGGGCTTGCCGTTTCCGTTTCCGGCCATGAGGTCACGATGGTCATATCTCGCTTGGATGGCATCCAAAGGCGCCGCCATTACGCTTTGGAAGCTGCCAGCCAAGAAGCCTGCCGTGAAAGTGTCGAGCGGATGCGGTGGTGGGTACACCCTCTTGGCCGACTTCGAACTTCCCTCGTGCAGATGGCCTAATATGTGGAGGTAGCTCGTGTAGAGGATCGCACCGACAGACACATTGGCAATGAGCGGGGGGAGAATCTGGTCGGGTATCACGCGCCAGCCCTGTTGACGTATGACAGATGCCAGCAAACCCGGCGTCGTTCCTCGCATCCAGAGCCATGTCTGTTTCAGAGTGATACCTAGACGTGACGCTGCGCGATCGTTCGCCACAGCTCGCATGAGCTGTGCGTTGTGTGCCTGATGGACGCTCCGGGCGTATGCAAGATAATCCACACGCGTCCGAAAAAACGCTTTCACGGGCGCTCTGAAGTAAAAGGCGATGGCTTGGGCGCTTAATGCCCGCACTCCTGCCGCCGATGCCGCCGTGGCCGCATTGCTTCTTGTCGGTGCATCCGTGCCTGGTGGAACGACTGGCAGTATCCCAGGATACGGACTTGACAGCACAGAGTTCCTGTCATTGTCATCGCGGCGGCCTGGTAGCATTGTTCCCACCTGTCATCTTGATTTTGGGGTTGGAGGCCTTTTGATAAAATTGAAGACTGGGCGGTTCACCGTCGGTTGATCGGATTTTATCGGGCTTAAAAGAATTTGGAGTCAACCCGGTTCCACTGGACGTTCGTAGATCACGCACAGCCATGTTGGCAGGTGCGTAAGCCCATTTCTAAGCCACATGACGCTTGGTCACGAATGACCCGTCTAACCCAACCACCCGCTGTCCCCCTGGTACAGAATAAATCAACCTCAGCTCACTATTTTGCGGCTGGGAAGCGCTAGAAACTCTTCCAGGCGTGGTTAAATGAACTGATTTTATATATGTCCTTAATCTGATCCAAATTTTCGATAAACCCCCGGATTAAAGTTCTCTACGACAGAGCTCCTAGGCAGCCGGGCTGACGGGCCACGCATCATACATACCTGTCAGGCGTTAGACAACAGCAATTGAGGCCACTTACAGCGAGACATAAAGTCCCAGGGGCTCGGCAAAATCAAATTATATTTAGCCTTCCATCATGTGAGTGCCTTTACTGTCTCAGGGGCATGACGAAACCTGTCGATTGACTCATCAGCTCAAGTTGCCGCTTACTGAATATCGCCTTGGACCCTTCCTGAGCCCATGTTCTTTTCAATGTTAACTGGTCTTAACTATTCAAGCTAGGTCCATATACCTTTCTGCATAGTCGTAGTCCTCCCTATACTAAGCGCATTCCTTATCGGGGAATGAGGTCCTGCCTACTACCATGTCTTCATCCTCCTTAACTGCCCCACAGTTGCGCGCATTATTCGACATTCTTGTCCATTACGAGACTTATTCTGAAGTTGAGTTCTTCAGAAGCCCAGAGGCAATTGACCATTATGGATACCCCTTTACCGCAAATGCGAAGAGTGGAGACAAGTCTGCGAATATCAAATCATCTACCCCTTTATTGCAGCTACTCCTCACCAGGCTCCTCCTGCCAATACCAGGACTCAGGGATTTATCGTCTGACTTCTGGAATGTGAAGTTTCGAGGAATTATGCTGAGATTATGCAAAGCGGACCTTTCAGAAAGCTATGATAAAGGGACGTTAGGTAGCAGGAAGCGACTAGCAACCGCGGCTTCGGTGATCCATGCAGCGATTACCAGGGGCTTACTCGCTGGTGTATCTCAAGGTGGAGAATCAACCCTTCAAAGCCAGTACGACTCTAGGACAGCCGACGGCGTGACCAATGCGTACCATGCATCCATCTATCAGCTTGTGTATGGCGACTTAGTCGACGACCTTTTCGACTATGCGATCAAGACAGATAACCTCGAGGACCACTCACCAGCTGTAAAGGCCGCCGTGGACTATGCGATTATCCATATTGCAGCATTATTGCATTGCATCTTCTCCCTGTCTGCTGAGGGGCCATATCTGCTTAAGCTTCTTGAGAATAGCAACAGTCTCATACCATATTCAGTCCTCGGCCAGACATTGCGGATCGGAAATGCAGCCTCAATGGTGAATGGCCTCTTTCGGTTGATTCTGGCTAAGGTTAGTGTCGGGGCTGTGACGAACTGGCTGGGCTTGACACAGAATGCTGCCGACGGGATGAACCTGTTACAGAGGTCAGTTTGACAGATCTGGCCTTGACAAAATGTTCCCGACTGAATATATTAGGATAATATCCTTGACCCTCGAATGGGATGCCAGCGATTTTCGCAAAGCAGTCGAGAAGATCAAGAAGGACAAAGACCGTGCAAGCGATGTATGTTTCGCTGCAATCGATCAACACATCCAGTCAGACCGGGTTCAGCATGATTCTATACGAGAGGCTAGCAAAACGCAAAGGCTATCAATAGTGGTTGCCATCCTCGAGCCAGCAGACAAGCAGCTACCAGACAAGTTAACAGACTCTCAGCACTCTCAATTATTGGAGTATTACTCTGCTCAGCTGGCAATCCGCGACAGAGAGATGATTGTCGATGCGTTGTGCCGTCAGAGTCCCGACTTCACCACATCAGTGTTGAAAGAAGTATTGGCAGTTTTTGACCCGATGATTCGAGCGATTCACCAGAATGTTGACTTGCGGAAACATCTCGGTTCGCTCCAAAAACTGCTGACTGACCTGATCAAGACCAGCAAGCCAAAGCAGTCCAACACCGAGAACAAGCGGCAAGATGCTGGACCCGTTCTCCCGTCCGTGGATGATTACGTTGATCTACTCCGGCGGAATCGCTATATGCTGTTTGAGTACCTTCATGACGTTGCAAAAGGCTGTCCAGGACTTAGAGAGACTTGGCGCGCCTGGGCCAAGCACGCTGTCAAGGCCTTCAGGCATGATGCTAAATCTACCGATGCTAGCGGGTCTAAGGAGGCTTCCAACGCTTCCCAACCCAAGACGCAAGACCTCAGTGCTGGAAGCATGAACATAGACTTGCAGAGACTATTCGACAGGATCCCCGCAGAGGCACGCAATAGAGCTCTGGCTGAAGTCGACGCCCACGCCAAATACCTGCAGAAGCTCGAAGAGATCTCAGCAGAGCGGATGCAGCGTATTCTAGACGGTTCAGCTGAAAGCAGACCAGAAACCGGCCGTATGAGCGGCCCTGGGATGTATCTCGCGCAATGGCAATCCCTGTTAGACAACACCATCATTACCCCGGAATCGAAACAATCCCCACTGAGACGCGGCAAGGACGTCAAGGGTTTGAAGGCGTCTGGTAAGACCGAAGCCGTGATGAGCAAAGAGAGTTGGGACCCGAACGTAATCCTGGCAGAAGAAGAGAAGTCGCTTCCGAAAGCACCTGATGTAACAACCGTTATCACTCACCTTGGGCCGCAGTTCAAAACACTGGCGGCTGAGAAGTCTTGCCAGGGGTTGGAGTCGTGACACAGGATATCGCAATAGACTACGAATACAAAGTCCATCATAGAGCATCACATATTGCAATACATTGCGTCGCCATCCGTTATGACGATGATCAGGGCCCAACCCGAGGGAAATCCAGGGGTGTAGGAAGGGGTCATATTGGTGTTTATCCTTAATCCAATTATGGCCTTATGATTATATGCTGTTATGTTCTCGGTCTATGGCAGTCTCAACTCACCGCAGAACGACAGTCGTACAGGCATTCACCATATCTTCCCCGTCATAGATATCACACCAAAGTTACAAAATCAGAGCAAGACTTCATAGTCTAAAGAGTGCGCCAAACCTGGTTTTTCTAATAAACCAGTTAGTCTCCGTCAGCATTTGATAGCAACCGCCCTTACCTTTGCGAACCCCCTATTTCACATCCAAACCTCTAGTCAGACCGCCGAGTAAGCCCCGCCGTTAGAAGAAGAAGAGGTGTCCTTCGGGGGCATCTGGTTGACGAAGTCGGTGAGCTTCCCCAGTGCCGGTGGCGCATGCTTTCTGACTTCCTCCATCGCCGCGTTGATAGGACCCATGTGAGGGTTGACGTCGAGCCCGACAGGGGCGGCCACGGCCAGTCGCGGCGAACAAGAAGAGAAGGGAAATCATGGTGAACTGCATCGTGGCGTTGAATTCAAAGAGTCGGCTTTTGTTTGGTTTTGGGGGCTTTAGAGTTTGGGGTGTAGGAATGACTGCGGTAAGGATACTGGATGAGCTTTGCGAGTGCAAATCGATCGGTAGAGTGGCTGGTCCAGGCACATATTTGTACACCGAGACGGCGTCCCGCTCGGGTGTTTTGAAGCTATGGAAGCGGGCCCTGGATTCCTGGGAACAGATGATTGGAGTGACTCGCAGTCCGGCCTAGCCATCCCGTGTTGCGTCGCGCAGAAAGCTTAACTGATTGACAGGGGATGGCATCTATGGTCAATGAAGCGCTGGCATTTTCGACCACGATTCGCAGCCCCATCGAGTAACAGCACATCTCGGCGTGAAACGTAACGGGACGTTAGCTATCCGGTGATATCTCAAAGTGCGGGTTGTCGATACTCGATTCGTTGTGGGCCAACCGCATCGAGTCCGTCTGCCGTGCCAATAGCACGTGGATTTCGAAGCTTTCGGTTCTTATGCGGGCACCGCATGCCGGTATCTCAAGAATTCCGGCGCCTGCAGGCGCAGTACCAGACAAGCCATAATATGAGCATGAGAACGAACGGCGCGCAGGCTACGAACCCGGCAAATAGGGCGACGCTCTGATCTTCCAGGGGCCACGTTAGGGGCGTCGGCGAGGATTCTAGTGGCGTCTGTCTTCCAAGCATCGTCCTGCGGTAGATTCTAGCGCCCTCCAGAATCCTCTATCCGCATATCCCTTGCTGTATATCGGGTGCCGATGTTCTTACTGGCCATTCCACATATCTGAGTACGGGAGCCAAAGTGTGAGAATAATGGCAGTTTGTAAATGACTGATTGTGCAATACTGACTCGCCGAATCCAATGACGGCAAAGCATTACGACCAGAGCGAAATGAGACTGGAAATAGAAGATTCTGGTAATGAGTTAGACTCTGGAACGGACGTGGCGGGCGGCATTGTGCCGGTGCTAAGGACCTCTGGAGAGAACAAAGCACGGTTCAAATAGATTGCTCGCGGTGCCAACGCTCACTCGGATTGCTTGCCCGCTGGGACAAAGGGGTGATCAGCTGCTGCTTCGGATAAACAAAGAAGCTCTGAATCAATGCATTGTATTCAAGTAGCTGAGCTAATCCCGAGCGTACACACACCCCTCCTCCCCCATATCCACAGCCGTAGTCCCACTGCTACGCTACAGAGAACCGTTTACGGATCGCCACGGAGCATCACAAGGCTTATAGGTACAGGAACCATCCTGATCTGGGAACGTTAAGTGTGTCTAGGTTGTTGTAATATGGATATCCTCGGTATGCAAATATTTTGTATTCTGTGGTGACCCTATGCCCGGCAACATGAATCTACCAATGGAAGAAATATAAAGCGCAAAAGTCACATTCTGATCACGTGGCAGCCTTGGCCCCCTGTATCGGTATTCACACCCCCTATGAGGTTTGCTTCGGATTGAAGGGCGTCTTCGCACTCAGACTTGCCGTAGAGGACACAGCTGTTTCTTTTTGCCATATTGGAGCCCTGGCCTTGACTGCGCCCCTTCGGAAATATCGAAACGTGGGTGGGCTGCATCTCATTGCTCGAAATGTAGCTAGTGCATTACAGTCGCCCGAGACGTCGCCATGAAAGCTGGACTGGACCCTACTGCTTGGTGTCTGGACACGTGGAGGAAGTGAATCTTCGCTAGGGGTACCGATATTCCCCTTTCCAACCCTGCAAGCACAGGAAGGCGTGGTAACATCGATGGCAGATAGAATGGACGACGTACCTAGCGTGCCTCGCACTACCCTTAAAACTTTCAGCACCTTACATGGGTTTCTGGTATATCTAGACGCAATTCATCTGCGACCGCTCTGCCGCCCAACTTCCGAGTTCAGTGATAAGATGAGGCTATCGTATGCCTGGCTTGGGCGCTAAAAGGATCGGCCCGGCTAGAAAACATTCCGCCCTGGTTTTTGTGGAAATATGGGGACCCTGATGACGATGTTCCCCAAAGATTTAGCTTGGATAATCTTAATTCAACTTTTTTGCCATTTCTTTACAGTGCCGCGACTTTCCTTCGCGTTTACTGTTTGCGCCGATAACGCTACCAAATCCACCACTCCCCCTTCATCAACGCACTAGCGACGCCAGTGTAACATATTCTTGCCCTCTCAAATACGGCCATTAAGGCCTAGTTGAGTGATGCGTCCATAGTCCGCTCAGACAAATGCCTAAGGCACCAAGGCAGAAGCTCGCGAGGCAGGCATGCGATGCCTGCAGGGTGAGGAAAACGAGATGTTCCGAAACATCGCCATGCGACGCATGCATTGCGTCCGATATACCCTGCAAATTCACGAAAGTCTTGTCAAAACGAGGACCGCGTAGCCTTCGGCCCCATACGCTGCAGCGGATATCTGCGTCGTCCCAGGGCCTTCATGGGGATGAGCAAGTCGAGGGCCATAGCCCTTCGCTAGGGGCTGGCCTTGCGGGGACGGACCCTGCAACCCATCAGTATAGCGACCTTAAAGAGCTTATCAGCTTCCTTACCATATTCCAGGAGAGGCTCTATCCGGTCTGGCCGATCGTCGATGTCGCCCCACTGATAAGCGAACTATCTAAGGAACGGACTGATCCACGGGCCCATATTCTAGCAGACTCTATACGACTGGCAACTGCCGCTCAACTGCGGCGAGATACGGGCGCATCTCTAGATGCCCTGTCAACACGCCTGGCAACATGCGACCACCAGATGGACCTTACGAGTGTGCAAACCTCGTTTTTCTTACATATCATTCATGAAAATGAAACACCCGGGGGAACGAAGTCTCTGATCTACCTCAGGCAAGCTATCACCGTGGCGCAGATGATGCGCCTGGACCGGGAATCGTCATATACTAGCCTGTCCGAGACGGAACAGCAGATGCGTCGACGCATCTTATGGCTTCTCTATGTGACGGAGCGGGGCGTAGCCCTACTTCACAGGTTACCAGTGATCTTAAAACCGACCACGCTCTTTCCATTCCCACAAGACGACACGCACGTGCTACCGGCATTCCTGGAGCTCGTCCACTTATTTTGGATCTTCGACCGGTCCGGCATCTTCGAGATCTTGGAAGATGCGGACTGCAATGGACCTACGGTACCGATGGCGCAGCGATGCCTGGACATCCTGCAAGATACACTCCAGGAGGACTCCACGAATTTCGAACCCAGCAATTACGTGCAGAAAGCCGATCTTTTTGTCACGCGCCAGTGGATGCGCACTGTTGTATGGAGAGCGGCTGCGAGCCTCGGTCTACATGCTACAGCCCTGAATCCTGTCCGCATTGGCAAAGAGTTCCTCTCTTTCATGTCTCAACTGCCGCGGGAGGCTATTGAATCTCATGGCCCCACAATTGTAAGTTGATTACTTGAGCCGTGAAACCGTATGCTTATAGTGATGCTCATCTTTACAGGAATACAAGACGTACGATATCGCGACAGCCGTTGTTGATTCCGTATCGAATAACTCACCGGAGGCTTCGTCAGCCTGCCAAGTCCTTGGGGGGCTACAGAGACTATTGTCTTCGTCTAGGAGAGAAAACAAACAACTGCTAGCCTCTCTCTGCTTTAAAATCTCGTCGATTCCGATAACTTTACACCCCAGCTTTCCGCTAGAGAGTGGTCAACGTGTCGAAGAAGTCCGTGACGAAGGTGATCACCAGTCGGCGGACAACTCAAATGATTTATTGACAATGAATAATCCGCTGGCGTGGGTTGACCTCCATGGCATATTGGCCAACGCGGGCAGGTTCCCCGAATCTACGGGTGATCAGTTCACGGCAGTTGACCAAGGCGATCTGAGTAACTCCTGGCAACCACTAGGTTATGGCATGCCTTTCAGTTTCGCATATTCAGCCTTGGCCGCTTCGGCTATCGACCAAGCTCAGACTGCAACTGAGGACCCTATGAATGCGCATACTATGCCGTGGGATGAGCACGTCCCTTGATAGTCGCGCAGGCGCCTTCCGATCTTAATTTCAAATACGGCCACAAATAACTTTGTGCCTCTTCCGTATCGCCTCGACCGAACCGCCGGGCGCTCACACCTTCGAGACGACTCGACAGAGAACGCAGTGTCGGAGGACGATCATGAAGACGAAACACCGAGCCGAAATGACGTCTAAACTTTTACGGGAATGCCTCGAGGCCACTGTCGACCCCTTAGTTTCCGGCGGGCTCCCCTCCAGAGCACTTGAAAGCCTATCGACCCTATGCTATGTCAACGGAAGGAGACCCTTGCGAACCCATACCCTCCGAACTACGATACTCAGAGATGGATACCAATTCGTGACAGTGCCATCAAAGGAAAGGTTGAGAGCTTCAGAGCATGGTACTAAATGCTATTAATACCACGGTCTACTCAAAGCCTTTCGGCCCTTGGTGCTTCTGCTGTTTAAGCTTTAACTCTAGTACCCCACCGTTAACTATGACTGCCCCTTTCTACCCGTCGGGCATGAACTTGCGAAGAGGACGATGGAGAAAACACGGAGCTAGTGTCCAATATAAGCCTACATACTTATAGCCGCTCTCTGACCGAGCTAGTGCTGCCCCATCTAGACATGAAATTATTTTGGCTTCGGATAAAATATCTCGGTTTTGAGTGTTGTGTTACAACGGGAAGCTTTAGCTAGACTCGACTAGATTTAATATTAACCTCATCCTGCTATGTATATTCACCCACCCCGTTTTCGTACCATTGAGCCTCGTTCTGAAACGCTCCTTCACAAGTGTATATCATCACATGATGCCCTTGAACCCGTACGGCAAGGCAACTCAAAGTGAGCGTGTTATGCGACAGTCCGCGTCATGAAGATATGTCATGTACGCTTGTACAACGTTTCAAGTATTCAACGAAAGGAATCCCTAGGTAGTGGTCGCAATCGCTTAAGGGGCAATCGAGGATATTCAAGTTGGATGAGGAGCTACCCTCTTGCCCTAGGGGACCTTGAAGTCCTCATATATAGACATTTATCCTATCACTGATCCTTCCATGTATACATCCTGACCGTGTGCCATTGGCACGAGGGCATTAATGTCACTATGGTCACAATAAAATGCAACTTATCTCTGATGGCCCTCCACAGCGACCTACTCTTGGAACTTACATCATGCTCAGGGTTCACTTACCGCCCACGCTAACCAGCTTAGCCGTGTGAGAGCTTATCGCATTGAAGGGCTTGTTCATTTGTTCGCTGATAGTCTCCAGGCTCACGATGAGATTCGCATGCTCATCGAGAAGTCCCTCGATAAACAAGGCATCCGCGTGCGAGGCCCTCTGTGCGAAGATCGCCTCTCTCCACGTTGACGGCTGCTCCGCCAGTGCGCACGGCCACGTCGCGGCCTCGTACGACAGCTTCTGGGCCCTGGCACGCTTTTGCCCTCGCCCCAGCTTCCGCGCCGTGCGTGCGAGATTCTCGAGCACCATTTACCCGTAGCGCGCGACGTTTGGTCGCTACGCGTGCTCTCTGGGTCTTGGAGCCGAGTCTGTCCCCCTCATCTCTACCCTGCATGTGGGACGGTGACTCACCTGGTCGCGGAAGAACCGGGGACGGCTTCGGGGGCTTTGACCACGCCGGCTCTCTCGACATTCGTGACGTGCCTTCACCCCCATGCCACGTGCTTCAGTCAGGGTTAGTCGTGGAGGGGAGCCCCCACGAAAAATTGGCTTGAGATGACTTTTTTTGGATAATGCTGAATCTTAACCGACAAAAGACTTTTGATGCCTTGGTTGCTAGTTGAAAGTGGTTGATCGAATTAGAATGGCGAAGAGGGGAGGAGCGCCATATAATTATATGCCCAGAGTAAACACAAAACAGCGCTTGCTTTCTTTTTCTTTGGTCCTGCATCGCGGTCAATGTCCATAATCACCAATATCCATCGCGGAGCTTTGTAGTGGTTCTGTCACACTTACTAAGGAGCGGCTGCACAGCTCTTGAGGTTATATTGACTTGTAGGAAGCTAGGAAGCGTTCATCCCACTTGCTGTGGGTGATCCACTGATATAGGGCTTTTGGGCTCCGATATTCCTGCCCAACAGAAAGGGGGGGGGGCCTTTCCACGACAGGTTCGGCGACATGTCTTTGTTGGGTCGACCAATGCTAGCCATTGTATATTAGTCTCACCGTGACAATGGATTGTACCACAATGCTCTAGTCGTTCTCAGGAGCAACACAAACCTGTTGTTGCTAAAGGATAGACAAAGGTAGCTGAAGCAAGGCAAGCGATCTAGAGTAAGAGGCTATATAAGATCCCTTGACGAACTGTCTCATATATCCGTTCAGTTAACTTGTCGCCTCAACACAATTCCCTGCTGTTGAATTCTCAGGTATGTGGAACCTTTGAACTTGATTACTATTGACCTTCCCAGTCGCCGTCCAATAGTATTCGCGGTGCCCGTTATTATTACCCGTAAGCAGTTCGGCTGTGGTGATAGCCTAGAGGCACGGTACAGGGAGGAAGGCGACCACGATGTCGTCCAGACCGAGACCCTACAGTCCCGGGTGCGATGTCTTCAATGCATCTGCCAGGAGCTTCTGGACCTCATGATCGACGGCCTGTCTTGCGCCCCGCCCAGCCAGGCTAGAGAGCTCGAGGAGCACTTCAAGGCGCTGGAGAAGGGCTTAAAGCGTGACATGGCGAAGCAAGTATTAAAACCGCTGAAGACCAAGGTCCTGCAACCGGCTGGCGCAGAGGAGTATCGCTCTGGTGTACTTGGGCTTGGCGGAATCCCTTTGATCAGTGGTCGATTTATTCCCCGGCCTTAAAGGGCGCTGGATTGTCATGCGAAAACAACTGCAGGGAGCGAATTCAACCTTGGTGTTGGAGATGAGGCTGAAAGCATGAGCTTTTCATGCCCTGATACATAGAAAGCCAATACTATGACTGCCTCTCTTCTTATTATTGTTAAATAAAACTATTATTTTTCTGCTGCTAGAGTCTCTACCAAATACGTTGAGTCACAGAAACGTAATTTGCCTGAACTAGGCCCCTACGTATGCGTTGAGAACATCCATGTGGCCAAAGGGACTATTGAAAACAGCGAAGAACAAAATTGGGGGCAGAGATTCGCTGTGCTAGTCAGATGCCCAGCTACTTCGCTATTCTATGTGAAGAACATATGGCCTTAGAATCATAGTCTCACTGGATCTTGATAGGCTCCGAAAATGACTCGATGCCACTGAGTCTGAGGCAGTTTATTGATCCTGCCAGCATATATGTTCTACTCCGAAACGAACAGAACCGCAACCCTAAGGAATATCTTTGCCAGTTCCTATCAACTGGGGCTTGATGCCCCATGCATCCAACATCCGTGACACCATATATAGCAAGCGACCATTGCTAGTTCGTCCTTACACTTCTCCTCCTTAGCACACACTTATGCCTCAATTGAAGTGTGGGACATCATCTCTCCCCTATCTATGAACGTCATCGTTTATCGCAGAGAACCTTTTAAATCAGGTATCGATATGCCCACATCTAGACTACAGGGCCCTTGCCTCCATTGTGGCGAGCAGACCCGACTGCAACGAAGCGGGCATCGAGGAGCATGGTGTAATTTAGTTGCGGTGACAAATATAGAAAGACAACCGTAGACAAAAGGAATTATTACATCTGGGCAAACGAGCCCCCAAACGATGACCAAACCCTCCATGATTTCTGCTTCAAGAAATTCTCCTCGGTTAAGGAGCAAATTAGGTCTACTCTCCGTATACCTCACAGTGACGGGCTAGTACAGGATTGCCCTGTCCCTCTGCACAAGTGGGGGCAGGAGCAAATCCTGCGCGAGAAGATCGAGGAATTGCTCCAAGACGACGGTGGCTACATCAGGGCGATGCTCGACTGCGGCTTTTCCCAGCAGCATACCGAGCTTTTTGAGCCATGAAACTGCGATAAGGACTACGACGAGGACGGTGGGCTTCATACCGCTCTCTTGGAGGACTGTGGCTCCTGAAGTCTCGTCGCCATAGTCGCGCTAAGTGTTCGGGGTAGAGACTGAGAGACTTGGCTCTCGCCCAGGGAGGCTTTTGTGTCGACGTAGCTCAAGCCTAGCAATACGCTCGATTCCATGTATCATTTAGGAACTTCTTCGGACAGGACGGCGTCATTAATAATGACTTCTGTGACATTCCAATTCTATAGCCTACTAGGTTAAGGTCTGTATCATTATTCTATGTCAATACTGAACGCTAGTCAAGAGGCCGGCTCAGTGAACTAATTCCTATGCATGGCGTTACCCCATTTCAAGTCATAGCTGATATTGCGTATAAGTGATGCTTAAGAAGCATGAAATCTTCTAAGACTGTAGGTGCTGGGATCCAAAACTGGCAGCCTCTATGCTAGACCAGCAACTTTCAACCGCGTCAAACCTATGCGGCCTCTCTGATCAATGCCGTTTCCGAGGCATTTGCTTCAATATCGTCAGGATGCCTTAACATGCATTTAAATACTTCCATTTCCTTAGAGGATGCTATAGTTTCGCCATCAAATAGTTTCAAGGCATCATTGTGAAACTTGAAGATTCAAGCGGTTAAGTGCGTGACGTAGGTGACTTTTCATAGGCTAGCCTAGTGCCGAGTATAACATTAGCTTCCACGTATCTAGGTAGTCAGAGACTCGACTCGACTCTAGCCCTTCAAAATCCGCTTCCATTTCCGGAGAGTGGTGGAAGAACCCGAAATTCAGGCTGAGCGCTTGGAGGGCTGACTTTGGGGTGAGGCGACCGGGCAGGCCCACTTCCGGCATGTATCACTGTGATATGGTCTACTAGATATAGAAGAAAGGTTTATTGGGACCTAAAACATACATTATAGTTAATTCAGAATGCATTGTCGAGGATGTCGTCATGTCCGAGTGAAGCCCCTCTTTATGTACAGATGATCCGCTTGCTAACGACAGTCTCCCAAGTGCCATTTACACTTAACCGCTGGTAAGCCAGTTCTCTAACGATGCCATCGTCTCCAAATTTGAGGGCAAATGAACCTTCTCTGCTGCCATCCTCATGAATGGACATTGCTTCTTTGGTTCCAGGGAGAGCAACGACCCTGTTCGAGTCTCCTCTAAGGTCGAACGCAGCACCATGCTTCGCAACAACTCGGACGGCGAATTGCCGCCCCACGGAACATCTGGCTTCGATCTTGATCGGGTACGTGTTCTTTGGCAAAGGCTGGTCAAACGTCGTCAGATGCATGCTAATGGCATCATCGGAGCCAAAACGGATAGCCGATTCGTTGAGCCTCATGCGCGTAGTGTAGATGGATCTATCGCGTGTCGTGGCGTTGCGGCCATGGTGGACATAAAAGAGCTCAGATCCCTCCGGAGTCCGAAGCATGACCTCCTGCGCACCGACCTTATCTCTCCTATTGCGAGGAGGCGATGCGACGATACTGCCGTGTCCAGTAGAGTAGACAGGGATCTCGGCGTCTGGTACTTGAGAGAGGACAGGGTTACGCAACGACTTGCGGAAGGGGCCAAAGGGCGACTCTGCTGTCGCAAAGCCAACACCGTAGTTGGATGCCTCGTAATTGTTGCCGCTGTAGGTGAGCAAATAGACAGGCTTGCCGTTCCTTTCAGGCCGTGTAATAGCCGTGCTTCCTTCCGCCCAGCGACGGTCTTTGCGCGTGCCGTTGTATTTCTGATAATCGTCAACGTGATAATTCTCCCAATCCTGAGGGTCGGCTCCATAGGAGATGACAGTCTTCCAGCCATCCTTCCGCAGAGGACGGCCAATCTCGCCAGTGCCGTTGTAGTGAGTGATGTTGCACGGCAGCTTTGGTGCATCTTTAGCGTGGATGTTCTTCTGCGAGGCCACGATCTCTGGCATCGTCGATGCGGTTGGGTCATCCCACCATTCTCGCTCCAGCTCGATCACAATGATATTGGATTCCTCGATGTACTTGCCAAGCTCATCATCCCAATTCCAATTACGGTAGGCATTTCGAGACAGGTAGAGGTAGATCCGGCCGTCTTTATCGAAAAGGATGTTAGGGTCGATGGTGGGAATGAACGTGCCTCTTGGCGCAGTCTCGCCTTGCTCCAAGCTTCTCGGCGGCAACATCTGCTCCTCATCCATAATGAGATTGACATCATGATAGTCAGGGTCAAACGGGTAGTAGTCGATCGGCTTTGACTCGATCTCCCTGAACGGCCCCGTCGGCGAGCGAGATACTGCTACGCCGATCTTGGACGGCTCTTCAAATGTAGAGTAGCGGAAGTGGTCCTTCGCCATGTCCTCGCGCAGGCGTCCAGCGAAGAAGAAAAAGTACCACCCCGTCTCCTCGTTGTAATATGTCTCGGGTGCCCAGTGCCAATCGCGAGCCCAGCACGCCTGCCCACCCTCTATGGGTATCATATCACCATCGTAACAAGCTTTCAACACGCCGCCTGGGTGCCTGTGCCAAGTCGAAAGGTCGGGGCTACTGTAGATAGCAAAGTTGTGTCCCTCGTCAGCACCTTCAGTGGAATACGTGTAGTACTGGCCACTGTTGGAGTCGTACAAGACGTAGGGATCTGCACCCCTGTGACGAGCTGAGTTGTGAAACTGAGGAACTCGGCCGTTCTGGTTGACTTGGTCAGAATCAGCCCGAACAGCGGGGTATAGCAATGCCACCCCGGCAAAGACGCTGGAGAGCCGCATCTTGAAAGCGTTTGAAGAAGGACAGCCCGAGACGGCCGCCTCGAAGAAACAGTGGAAAGGCCCGTCTTATAGAGCACAGCTCCACGACACGCCCATTTCGTCCCGTTTTCACGCGCGAGTCCTCTTTTCGGTCCGAGCAAGTCGCAAGGGTTCGACCCTTCATCCCTAATTCCCCAACCTCCAGGCTAGCGAGAGGCCCACAATCCCCCTCAAAACGGGAGATCTTCTGGGGTGGTGCTAATGATGATGAGGATCCTAGGTACAAGCCAAGCCTAGACTCCAGTTGAAATACCCCTCAGGTACTGTGTGGCACCTTCTGTCTGAAGTACTTGCCATCTCTCATAACGTGGAATTTAGTATTGTATGACCCCATTCAAAACCGAGCAAACCTGGAAGTTACCGTCCCAATTTTACTATTTCTCTAGACCAAATGCATGCCCTGACTACTCCGTTTCCGAAGCCCCGCAAATGTTACGTTACGCTACGTCAAAGGACACAACCTGGAAGATGGCGTACTATGGATAAACGTAGGACCGGATAATGAGCACAGTAGGTAGGAATACCTATTATCTGAATATTGTGAATGCCCTTAGAATTTTCGTGAAAGAAGCCAGGCATCCATCCACATTATAATTACATTTAATATTGAATGCCCTCGGCTTATCTAATCTAAAGTGCTGTGGTTGAATCTGTTTAGACGGTGATTGCAATCCGATTCGCTAGTGGTATCGATGTGGGGTTGAGATAGAAGACTTAGTTCCTGACGTACTCCTCAGGTTCCAGCTCGAGACCCTGGCAGTTCGCGGGAGCATTGACAGGATTGCAGACGGCCGCCTTGCCACCCTTGAACCTAACGGCGTAGTCCACATGCCAGCGGCTTGTCATGCCGTAGGCCGGGAAGTCGGTGCTAACGATCTGGGCGCCGCTCGCAAAGGCGGCGTCCCGCATGCCCGTGACATTGTCACCGAGGATGGTATCCACAGGTTCGTCAGAGCGGGTGCGCACCCAGTAGCCGGCCTCAACCTGCCTCCGGATGTTGGCGAGATTCTCCTCGCCCCGAGGGTCGTTGAGTTTCTGGAAAGCGCAGTCACTCTCACCTGGCTCGGAGTTGGTGAAGAGCACACGACCCTCGAGGTTCGGGCGGCCCACTGCGTAGGCTTCGCGGATAGGACCGGGCCCGTTGTCCATGAGGAAGAGGACGCGGCCTCGCGCCGAGTCTAGGTCCGGCCATCCGTAGGCAAGGACCGATTGCTCGAGCGTTAGGTTGCCGCGGCGTAGGTCGTCCGCCGTGATCAGCTCCTCTGGCGAGAAGACGGACCGGATCTCCTCGTCGAGCCCGTCGAGCAGCGCCGTGTTGTTCCACGGCAGAGGCGTAGCACCCCCCGCCTCTATGAAGCCCGTCTCCGCGGTCTTAAACTCGACCATGAACGGGATGGGCACGTGGTCGGGGTGGGCCTGCGACCACTTCTTCACCACTTTCAAGCAATCGATGAGAGTGTGGCAAGTATTCCACACGTCGGCGTCTGATACATGGAGGACCTTGACACCCGGCTGGTTCATGATACCCTCTGGTGGGGGCTGAGCGCTGGTGCGCTCCGTGATAAGAGGGTGGGCATACCGGCCTCCGTCCGGGTCGGCGAAGATATCCAGTTCGAAGTTACGGACGGACATATACTCCGCCTGGATATCAAGGGAAGGGTGGGAATACCAGTAGTTGGTGACGTTAGGAAGAAGCTCGGCCTGGACCTGCTTGGCCTCGACGGGCGCCTCAAGGTGGTAGCTGTTGTGAGTGCCAATGACCTGGATCTGGTTCATGCGCACAGCATTGGTCCACTTCAGGCCGTTCTTAGTATAACCACGGGCGGAGTCTCCGAGAGCACTGGCGATGAGAGCTGTTAACCTCGTTGTCAGCCGCTACCTTTCTCTCCACCCAATAAGATGCCGCTTACAGCAAGCCGCTACGATTTTCACGATATGGCCCATCTTCAATGCGTATCTTGTTAGTCATTGTGCGCCCTGTCGGATTTAGTTTAAATGCTCACTATTTTAGCCATTGATCATCTCGTTGGTGAATTGAAAGCTGGAGAATGAAGTTCTGAGCTTTGAGGCATCAGGAGCAGTCCCAAAAGCTCAGATACGATGCGGCTCCCTTATAGCAGTAATGTCGCTCCACACCAAGGTCTTACGCGGAAGGAGGATCGCAAAGAACTCTGGTACATGCGCATACAACTCGAGGCATCTTCTAAGATCTCCTCGTGTGCTATCCACTGAGTTCTTGCCACGACATATTGAGCTGAGGACGCTCCTAAATCGTCCAATAAGATAAAAGATGGAGCACATGTGCTGATACTTTCGACTTTCCGAGGTGGGGACTGGCCTCTTGCCAAGCCTGTTAGCAACCGGGACTTTGGAAATGCTTTCGCATGGTTATAAAATGAAGCCCACCAAGACCTGTTTGCTTCTAAGAATGTTCGGGGCCCTCCTTCGATGCCCGCTCTATATATGCTTCCTATGGGCCATGAATTTTCATTATTTACCCCTGTACTATGCTCCTTCATCCACCCGCAAACTCGGCATGCAGGTCTTCCGTCCTGATTTGATTCAAGGAGAAGATTAGATACCTCCTCCTGTCTCTGGCGGTAACCGTAAGACCTCGACTAGTAGTTGAAGGTTCTGTCAACAGCTTGGAAACCAGGACTAAATTCGCCGTAGGAGTAACGAGGAACTTGGTGGGGTATCTAACTCACGCGTCACGGCTCACTTGTCCTCCTACAAATCGAGCCCTGACGCGGATGACTTATGTGCTGCGCGTTGTGGTACTATCACTAGATGCTCCGGGTACGTTTATGGGCCCCTAGGTCCACTAGACGTACGTGCTCGTGGTCCCACCACGTCTGTGCGCCAGGTACGTGATGACGATGACGGCGATGGCAAGGATGAAGCCGAAGTACTCAAACACGTTGTCGGCCCTGGCACGCTTGCACCTCCCCGGGGTAAAGTCTTCGCCGCTGTCCCCGTCGCCCGAGTAACACCATGGTCGCCCGTCAATCTCCTCGCAGCCGCCATTCAACACCCTGTTCTCGAATCGCTGGGTGAAAGACAGCGGGTCGTCGGCCGAGCAACTAGAGACGGACTTTAGCGCGAGCGAGAGAGCCTGACGCCGTCTTGTGTTAGCTACGTGATCCGACAATGGTTACCACGCGATGAGATGCGCGCACGGCAGTCACTTACGATGCCTGCAGCTATGTAGAATACTGCGGAGAGCGCATCCGCCGCGATAACGACCTTGATGGGGATCTTCTCAAATCGTAACGACAGGAGACCAAGCGCGGTGACAATAAGACCGAATGCGCCGACGAAACCGCTGAAGGACGTGACCGGGGGCACTGATTCAACAACTTGGTGCTTGGCCAAACCAATCGACAGACCGAGAACGACAGCGCCGAATATGAACTACCTTAGCGGTCAGGCACGTCGGACCGCAGCAAACCAGGGTTAATGTCAACTCACCAGCAGGACGCGTACGACGACCGCTCCGATTCCCAGCATGGTGTCTGCCAAGTAATTCTGACTGATGCGTTGTGAAATTCAATGGTCTGTTCTTGGTGACCACAGCAACCGCCACAGAAAGGAGTGAATTTATGTAGATTACAATTCGGCAGGCGGAAATAAGTCTCTCCTGAGACCCAGAGGATTGATCGAGAGAACAGGGGAGAAACGACTCCGGTGACACGGGAATCTATGTAGAATGTAGGTACAAGGCTAGAAGGTCCGCATCTACCATATCAAAAACCTAGAGGCAGGTCTCTAGTTATATACCGCCGCCTGGAGTTGTATGATCCTATTAAAGTGCGGCGACACAATGACAAGGCAAGAACCAAGATAGCTGCCAGGATGAGGATCCCAACACCATACTTGGACAATATCCACTATAAAACGAGGCCAGAATGTGGCTGAGTGTCACAGTTATTGCAGTGTTGTTGCAGTGTTACATGCGGCCAGTCGGCTTACGACTGGGACAGTTGCTCTGGAGAGAACTCTGTGCTTACTATTGGGAATCCTATTTCGTCGAGATCTATTAAAAGTTCTGCCACAACTGGGTGTTGAAACCAACTCCAACATGATAGACCCACGAACAGAAAGTGGACCAACGTGCTGTTCTTTTTTTAGCTAACCTATCAACGATGCAGGTGCTCAGCGCGGATCGCCGCATAGCCTCACCCATTAACCCCGATCTGCAAACTACTATGAAGCTGTTAACCATAATATGGTCAGATAAGCGCTCGCTAACCATGCGACATGAGGATCGCTGACAGCAGTTACCACCATTTTTGACCTACCGGGTGTGGGTCTACACGGACCACATCTTTGCGAGCACCATTCAGAATCCTCAGAATCCGCCGGACCACCGACTGATCAGTGTTATCGATAACTTAAAGGCTAAGCGAACCAGTCACCCTTTTGCAGTTTTGGAAAAATCCTGGAGAACCTAGGAGGTGGCTCGTGTAGACCTACCCTCGGTAGGTCGAAAAAGGCGGGTATATCCTCGGGGTACCATAAAGTCACACAGTAACCGGAAGCGGAAATTACGCTAACCGAAAACAGTAATACGGCTCATAAAAACCCCAATCCGTGATTCCTGACAAGCAACCAAATTTCCAATTATTCCAGAGCTAAACCAAGTATGCAGTTATCCGCTTAAAGGCCACAAAAAGTTAGTCGCAACAATTTTTCGCTAGCTTTTTAGCAATATTTTTTATTCGCCCAGTTAGCTTAATTATCTTCCGAAAGGAAAGCTACTTTGAACTATACCTATTCTGCATTATGATATAAATACCAACGCTAATTATGTTATATTCCAAGTAATGAAACGTTATTTATCGGGCATGCTACCGATTTGTAATACCATCGTTACCGTTAATACCTAAAGCACTTTCGTACCCGCGTTCCTATAAAATAAACATAATTTTGTGGAGCTTTAGTAACCCTGCGTTTCTATTCTTGGCTAAATGACCCGCTAAAAAATTGTTGTGACTAATTCCCTGTGGCTCTGCCCTCTGGCAGCAGAGCCCGCAGTCGGCCGCCAGCACGAAGCACAACTTCGACTGGACCGTCCTCCACCTGCACTCCTTGCACGCACTCGGGACCTTACCGCCTTCCGGTATCGTCAGCGGGAATCTATCTCGTACGGGGTCGTTGACGTTGACGGGGATCAACGCTGGGGCGATGAAGTGTCCGCATGGCACGAAGAGCATCTTATACTCACACGTGAGACACGTCACGGGCGGCGGCGTTTTAATGAACATGCGAGTAACACAACTGTCCCCGAGCACGTGCCCGCAGGGGAGCGCGACGGTGCGCTCGACCCCGAGCTTTTGATACTTGGGGAGATGCCCGTGAGTTTTGAGGTCCTCCGTCACTGATTGGTCGGAGGAAGCGTATCTGGCGCTCCGCGAGACATCCAGCTTGTTCTGTCGGCAGCAGACACACACTACCTCCAGGGCAACAGCGTCATGGTTCCCCTGGATATCCAGGAGGTGCTGTATGTCTGGGAGGTAGTTGCTTGTTTGGATTGTCGCCATGCTTGTTTCTGTATCTATCAATTGCAATCAAGCACCGAGCAAAGGTTCCGTCTATTATGCCCCTGCCTAATCTGCCTATTATATGAAACTTCAATGCAACGATAGCGCTGTGGTAAATGGAGGGTCAAAAGATCAGATACAAAGCCAGAACGAGATCCTAGGATAAAGGTGCGTAAAAGCAATGCCATTATAGCCCTTTTGATGCGAACAGCGAAAGACTCGTGGTACGTCGTGACCAACGCGCTACGACAGTCAAAGAAAGTTTGAGCCATTGGCGTGCCAATCAGCTGTATTATAGGAGTCAAGTGATCCTTTGTCCGCTACAAATGACTCTCCGCTCAATGACATAATCTTTGTTCATGATTGGAGATGTTCTCTCGCACAAAAGCCACTGGCAGTAGTTGCGGGTTAATTCACAGATATATGACCAGAATGGCAGATGAAGGTCATAACTTGAAAGCCTAATCGATATCGCTGACGGTATTAGGTTGTGGACAGTAATTACAGAGCCCAATGTAAGGGGGCCGTCGAAACCTGGATTCAATATCAATCGAACCTGGCATCAACCAGAAGTATCCACCATCGCAAGGAGAAAAGTCGGACACTCCGCATCCCCATGGAGAAGAATTGAGGATATACTTAAGCATATAACCTCGAGTCATACGCAGGGTCCGTCTAAATCATACCTTAATTTGCCTTATATTTCGCTATCTATGATTATCCCGTCCAGCCATCGCCAGCGCATGTCATCCAATTGACAGAGACGATCTTCAGCCCATGCTTTTCGGCAAACTCCGCCGGCTTAAAAGACCGTCGCTGGACGAACTCCTCGCCTCCCACATCCTCCTTGGTCAACGCAAGCCCCTTGGGCTCCCTGAAGAGGAGAAATAGGTAACGGTGTGGTTTCGAACTGCAGCGTACAAAGTCAGCATCAACACGCTCAGTACATCACGTGTCCCGCCGGACGAAGCGCAAGGACGTCAGCCATCACATACTCGTCTTTCGGGCCAGGTCCCAGATACTCCGTCAGCGCGGGCTTCGTGAGCCGCGCAACCGCGTCGCCAGCGCCGGGCCTGAGGCCGCCGACCACCCAATGCCGCCAGAAGGCGAACTTGGGGTCGTCGGGCGTGGGCGCGTCCGGGTCCGTCAGGATGAGTAAATACGAGGCGCCGGCAGCGTCATCGGCAGCCTCGGAGGTGGCGAAGGCGAACGAGACGCTCGGCGCCTGCTTGCAATCTCCGGCGCGGAAGAAGTTGCCGAGGTCCACAGCCTTGTCGCCGAAGGCAACCTCGAGCTTCGTCGTCGGCCTGAAGTCCGCCGGAATGAGGCCCGCCGCGGACCCGGGTACGAGGTTCGCCTTAGCCAGGGAGTCCGCGAGGGCTTTCGAGTAGTCTTCGAGCGACATCTTGATTCTCTTGGAGATATCTTTCTTGACGTTATTCGATGGCTGTCGGCAGTGTGTAGAAAGGCGGTGCGCAGATGCCTTTAACGGAGGAGGTAGGATATATCCCGCCGCTCGATATCGACTTGCGGGAGTTATTAACCCGATTCGTGTGGGTCCCCGGGGGACCGTTTGCCGCCGGCCTGGCTGAGGAGGAGTAAGCTGAGTGGTGGAAAATTACAGACAAGGAAGGGCTTAGCATGATACAAAACCTTCCTCTTGCGGATTCCAGGGCTAAAGCTCACACACCCCCGTTTGGCGTGGACTCTGGATCAGCAGTAAGAACATCAAATTACCCAAAGTAAGACTTGAGCTGGTTTGGCCGTCGCATCATAACATATGGAAGACAGGTCGACCATATAGTACCTCCCACGCTCTAGACATCACTAATACGTATGGGGGCATCTTATTAACTTCGACTTTAAGCTTGATGTGACCATATTGTTCAAGGTAATAGGGGATAGACCCAAACGTCAAAGTCCAATATACGGTTAGAGAGTTACAAGAATTTGGTAGGGAACTTTATTCCCCCCAAAAAAGAAGGCATTTATAGGGGCTTTGCCTTCAGGGGTTGCTCTGATCTGAGGCATGCAGCACGACACAGCGAAGAATATGTTGAGACTTTGGTCCGTGCCCGGCCATTGACTAAGTCCTTCTGGTGTGATATAAGTAATACAAATCTGCCCTGCCTGGCGTTTAACCGATGGCAGCTAGTCTATTTTCCAGAGTGCTCAATACGATATGTTCGTTTATTCTTCCAATATTATGCATGGCGTTGGTGGGTCAAATAATAGCGTCCCTCATTCAGAAGTATCTCTCACTATTGGGAGTATAAAACCCCTACCCCTTTTTCCGCTCAGTTAACAAGTCCACAGCACCCTCTCACCCTAGATAGCACACAGCGCTAACTAGATGCCCGATTGCCAACCAGCACAGAGTGCTGTGAGAGATCTCGGGGTTTACAATTTCCCTTTCACGCCCCTGTCCACCTTTTAATATCAACAACTTCATAATGCTTAATACGCTACTCGCGCAAGTAATGGACACTTATGAAGTTGCGGCTAACTCTTATGATATTTGAGAGGGTAGAAACACTTCCAGAGAAGGGTTATCGCGAAGTGCCCCTGAGAAGCATCCGTTAACTAATTACGCCCAATTCCCAGAAAGATCGGCAATCCTCGTTGGTGACACATAATCCCTTAAAGAGTTCCAATGAACTGAGATTTTACATATCTGGCAGAATCTACAGCATCCAGCCCTTAAATGGTCTGCTACGTATATTGAGCGCATGAGGGAAACCGAAAACGCGTATGCATGAGGCACGCACGGCAGGACCTTATCGAAGCAGCTGCATGATCAACTCCATGAAGTTGGTTAATGACTTATTATAAGCCTCCAATATCCAAGGGGAGGTGGTGTCTTTCAAGGCTTAAATACGGACGGATGCATGCTGTAACGACAGTACCGGGTCTTGAGTTCTCTCTCTCCAAACTTGGTATTACTGCCATCAAGAAGGGCGGCGCAACGCTCGGCCTCACGAGGCCCCGAATCGTCGGCCCGGGCTTCTTCTTGGGAACGAGAGATGTTAATCTCCGAACACCGCATCTTCGTCTTAAACTCGCGTAGCGAACGATCAATGTTACTTACTACGGCCGGAGCGCTCAAGCCGTCGATAAGGCCCAAAATATTTCAACGATCCGTCTGGGGGGCCCGGTCATGACATTGATAGAGGTTGCCTTTTATGGTGCAGTCACGGCGGCCCCGTTTCCCCTGGACCAAACCAGAAGTCCGGACTTAACGGCGCTCGCGAGAACGACAGACGGATATGTCTCCGGGTACGTCCTACATATAGTCGTTTATTGTTCTTGGTTAATGGGTAGCTACCCGTCATGGTTGCGTACCTCAATTAAGCGACAAAGTCTCCGTAGATCAATATTATTACAACTCTTTATCGGATACCACAATATCTACTCTAGCGTCGCCAAAACTCTGGGATGTTTCAATTGCCATTTATCGTCATTAACATGGACACTCAGGGGTATTCCCGGTTGATGGGATGGTGGCCGTAGTGACCGGTGGGGGAAGTGGTAAGCATCCTTCAGCCAAGAAAGACACTCTATAATATCTTACGGGACACAGGGATCGGCATCGAGATGGCCAAAGCGCTGGCAGGAGCTGGCGGAAAGAAGGTGTACATCCTCGGGAGAAGGAAAGCAGTGCTGGAGGGGGCAGTAGCCGCACACAGCGGCCTCGGCCCACTCGGATGCTACGTCGCGTCGAAGGAGTTGCTCCAGGCCGCCGTGGACGCCATCACGAGCGACGCGAGGGCTGTGTCAACCTCCTGATCGCCAACTCGGGCATCGCGGAGCCGGCTAAGCCGTAGGACCCGAGCCTCTCCATCCGCGACCTGCGCCGGAAGCTCTTCGACGTGGGGATGGCCGATTTCACGCAAATGTCCGATGTCAACATGGCAGGCGCGTACTTCAGGATGCTGACATTCCTCGAGCTGCTCGATGCCGGCAACAAGCAAGAGCACGCTGCAGGGGGGTTTTGGCCCATCCGAGAAGGAGGGCAGCGATGTCCCCCTGATTCCGAGCCAGGTCATCTTCACGGGTGACGTCTCGTCCTACAGCCAACACATAAGCTCGCCGCTGGCGTACACGGGCAGCAAGGCTGCCATCGCTCACAAGGCAAAGAATGCGAGCACGCAACTCGCGAAGTATGAAATTAGAGTGAACATTGTCGAACGGGAAAGTGAGCGCAGCCGCCCTTTATTTAGCATCTAAAACATAGGAGAGCAAAGAGAAAGGAAATGAAGGAGAAAGAACGAAGAAAATAGCATTCTGTAGTATTCCTATCCGACGTGGCCCGGAGACCGATATCTACGCGAGATCCTAGCAAGGAAAGCTATGATGATCCGCGCTTCATCCCTTCGAGACTTGGTAACGACGAAGAAATAGGTGGCAGCCTACTATATCTGGCAAGTCGAGCGGGAGCATCCTGTAATGGGCTTATCCTCGCGGCTGACGGAGGGAGACTGTCCATGATTCTGTCCGAGTACTAAGATAGATTTACCAAGGGGACCATCTGTAGCTGGGGAGAATGGTAAAGGAGATTTCAATCAAAGTTTCTGCGGCCGGAAAGGCTGTCAACATTCCACAAAAAAGCAGATTTTCACAGGAGGGCTGGACAATGAGTGGAATATTCCGGGCAGGCTAACCCATGCCCCTTGACCCGACCTGCGAAGGCCGGTGACCCTCGCTCGTACAGCAGCACATCCAGCTTAGTGCAGATGGAAGACCGGGTAGCTGCATGCTGTGTAAAGAGCTCTTGGGGACAGAATGCCTCTGAGTTACTCTGCCGAGGTGCATATGGTCTTACCAACAGGTAGCGCATCGCAGTCGAGGCCCGAATTCTCTCGTAAGAGGTAATCGACGGATGCATGGGCCATCTCAGCAATACCCCAGCATGTGTCCCCAGGCTGGATATTGTACCGGCTGCTCCCGTCACGGCAAACGATCGATTCGGTGCCGCTGGACCTGCCCCCAATGAACCAGAAGACAAAGAGTAGAAACAACCCGATGAGCACGAGGAAATTGAGCAGAGGCATCATCTCGTGCCTCCACGAGGGCTCTGAGCTAGCGTCATCCGAGATACCCATCGCCTCTAGAGCTTCAAGATGGTGATCGTTGTCGTCAAGGGTTGGTGCGGGAGGCGGTCCCGAAACACGTGTGAGTTGACCGTACTTGGAGCCTGGCGGGCCTTCCCATATACTGCCGTCGGTATCCCGGTACGAGTAGGTCTGAGTGTCGGAATCGTAGCCGATGCGCTTCATGCCAGAAGGCAGGCGCTCCTCATCGCTGTCACACTGCGACCAGCGACCCATCGTCGGAGCTTTTGGAGCCGGCGATAACGCTGATTAGGTGACTGACTAGGGCAGGGGTTGTCGGTATTTAGCGTACTTCTTTGGCGCTAGCGACTGTAGGTGTCTGCACTGTACGGAGCGTCAAAGGGCTGGTTGTAGGGCAGGGTCTACAGGCGCTCTTTTAATATTGTCAATGTGGAGAGACTTTCGTGAGTATGGTTGAAGTTGCACGATGATGAAGATGGGAGTATCATGAGACGTGTAGACTTAGGACTTTAGAAACTTGAGGAGGGGTAGCAAGCCGGTAGCAAGCCCGAATCGAGCGAGTCTGTTAAAAGGCCAACGGCCAAAGCGCCACAATACTCACTCTTCGATTAGCACCGCTCATTCAGAGATGCGTGCACTTGATGTACCTATGTACCAGCAATATCTTATGCATTTTTTTTTACTGGTATGTGGTTTAATCCGCGCGCCGCAGTGGGCTTAGATTACCTGAACATCAACGCACGGGGCAGATGTGCCTACCTATCTTAAGTAAGTCAAATTGTGAAGGTTGGTAAGGTACCTAGTACTATGTCGGTAGGTCGGAACCACATGTTGATTACATAAGCCACATACCGATACTCAGAGCTATTCCGTGCGTAAGCTACACACCCTCTTTGAAAGCACTCCTATGACCGTTTTCAGCAGACATAAAATTTCATAAATCAGTATCGTTTTAAGCCAGGTTGATATATTCGCACAGCATTTGGTTAGATAATAGACAAACCGCTGGTAACGTGATAAGGAAGTTAAGTCGTTGCCGCCGCAGACGAGATTTACCGCCGCTTAGGCGCTTCCTTACAAGGTATTCTACTACCCAATCACGGCAACTCGCTACAACTCAATTGAGCCCGCCCAAGTCCCAGTAGGGGAGCTTTCTTGGCCAATGGGACCCCCTTGTCCTAGCCTTTGATGCGACGACTCTTCAACGGCAATCCACCGAGGAGACCGCCTTTGAGTTGACGGGCTTGATTTCGGGGCTCCAGAATTAGAAACCTTTGTTTCAACATCAAGAGACAAAGGCCAGTCATTCATAGTCCAAGTTATGTGGCGCCAACCGTGGAATCATGGGTAGGCATTCCTTGTCCCTATGATTCAAGTATTTCTAACCACTTATCCCCCCGACTGAGCGCTTATAATGGGCGATTCAATAACTCTTCATTCGTTAGCGATAATATTCTACTTAATATCAGATTTCACTTCTCGAGACTCTCTTTAAAATCAGTCGAATTCTTCTTTCATCAATACCTTTCAGTTAGACAGGCGGAGTCTGGTACTCGCAAAACAACCAAAAAGCACACAACATACCACAACGGAAACCGCCACAGCAACAATGCACGGAGCAAGTTCTCCCCAGAGCGATTCCGGCTCTGGATCCGGCTTCGCGAAAGTAGGAGTGGACTTTGCGAAGGCGGCAGCCAAGAAAAAGGCTAAGGACGCCGGTCTTAAAGCGATCACAACCCCAATCAGGACGTGGCAACTCTGGCTTCGCCTGGGGGGTCGGGCGGTCCAACTGGTCTTCGCCGTCATCGTCTGCGCCTTTTACGGCAACCGCGTCCGGCGGGACAGCAGCGAAGGCAACGGGCAGCACCCGGCATGGGTCTTCGCGCTGTTCGTCGGCGGCGTCTCCTGCGCCACCGCCATAATCTTCGCTCTCTGCAACTTCGCAGCCTTCTTCACCGTGCCGCTGCGGACGCACGCTGCCTTCGCCTGGGACCTGCTGCTCTCCCTGTTCTGGTTCATCGTCTTCGGTATCTTCGCCGCCATCTTCCTGCGCCTCGACGACGCCGAGGAGGCCGCGTACGAGGGCGCCCGCGTCGGCGCCATGAAGGTCGCCGTCTGGCTCGACCTCCTCAACGCCTTCCTCTGGCTGTTGACTGGCGTCTACGGCTTTATCTATGGTTACACTAAGGAGAAGGGCCTAGGCTTCTGCCGCTTCTGGGAGAAGAAGGCTACCGACAAGGTGAGCGACGTCGAGGCCAACATCCACGTCAAGGTCAACGACAGATTCGGCGCCACCTTGGATGGTTACAACGAGAAGGTCAACAGCAACCCCGTCGGCAAGGCTGTCAGTGGCAAGGTCGAAGCGGCGATCAAGAGCAAGGTTAGCGCTAAGGTTGCAAGGATGATATAGGAGCGCTCCATCACCCCCAAGGGAGATCTTCCCCTCCCACGCGAGCCCCGATGCTCTTGGATATTAGGCTAGCCGGCGTTGGTCGTATATAGGATTAGTGGCGTTCCGGGCTATTTTTTAATCAATCGGTTATAGAGATCACTTTGCCTTTCGCACCAAGGTGCTCATGTGTTAAGGTCCCGAACAAATGCCTTTTGGTTTGTATAAGTAGTGACACGGTCTGTGAATTCAATGCCAGTTTTGCTGATATATACTTAAGCAAATACAATATTAACTATGCAGCATGACGATTGTTGCCATTTCGATCACCCCTCCACCTGATGTCTGCCGTCTCATGTGCGAGGCATTTCGCCAAGGTGTGGTCCGGTTGATTGTAATGTGTGAATCAGAATACTGAACCCCCGGGTGATCTCTTTTGAGGGGTGATTTTTGTCTGTCTAACAGAAGCAGCTGTCAGGTATTCTGTTTGGTATTAGCTCCCTTACCTCCCTGCCCTCTTTCCCGTTGACAGTTGTCTTCGCCATGGGACCGCCTTTCCTAAGCGTCTGGACCTGCGCCTATCTGCCCTAGCTAGATTTCACCGACAAAGATTTGCCTAATCTGCATAACGAGGTCTATATGGTGACCGGTCGAACACTGGCGTTGGCAAGGAATCAGCACGAGTTCTCTATTCCAAAGACGCTAAGCTCTATACTGCGACCAAGTCAGAGCACAAGGGTTTGGTCGCCATCAATAAGATCCGGGGATCTGCCTTTTCCAGCAATGGGCAGCTTATCCCCCTGCACCTAGACCTTGCTGATTCCGGACAATAAAGGAAGCAGCCGAGCACTTCCTCTCCTTGGAGACTGCCGCAGAATAGGGATATCCTTTTTAGTTATCAAAGCACCTAACACTCCTTATTACGACCCAAACCAAGATCGGTTGCAGGAACGGTCGGACCCACGTGAAAGAGTTACGTAATTTGGATCTTTCTTGGCGTCGAAATCCAAATAAATTTATACAGAATTAACCGTATCTAAAAATATTAGATTTATAATAACGTTAAGATCTGATAGAAATTTAATTAACTTATTAAAAAATATATACGTTTCTTATTTTTATAATATAAATAATATTAATATGTAATAATAATTCGTCATTCAAAATACCTTTAATATTACGAACATAATAAGTTATTATATTTATTATTAAAAGTTTTTCAATATTTGTATTAGTATAAATTCGTACGATTTAAATTTAATAATTAATTAAACCGGATAACCGTTATATATTATAAACTTTTGTTTAGTAATATTATTAAATTTTAAGCAATGCTATTTTAATTAAAATATCGATTAATACTTAAATATTTTTTTACCGCGTAATATTAGGCCAAAATTAAGACATCTAAAAAATATATTTAACAATTTGCAAAATAAATATTCATTATTTTAATATATAGTATTATGTTATAATATAAAGAAAAAAACCTTAGCCTTATAATAAGAAAAAGAATATACAAAATTTCTTTACCTAGGTACGAATATATTTTCGTTTCCAGAATTTGGCCAAATCGACGGATAAAAGTTTCGTTATAACAATTTTTTTTCGGAAGGTATTTTCGATTAATATGAATTAGTTATAAGAGATTATCTGGAAAGTGCCGACGCTAATTAATTTTTTTTTAATTACGTAAATATTTTTCAAAAAATTAAAACCCAATTTTGAAAATCTAGACGAAAAACGAACGGTTCTATACAAAAATTTAAGATTTTAATAAAAAGAATTTATTTCGAAATATATAATTATTTTTAAAATCTTTATAGTTAAAATAAAACAAACAGATAATAAAAGCGATAATTTAATTGACATATTTTATAACGAATTAAAAAATAACGTTAAAAAATAAAAGTATTAAATTTTTAAAGACTAAAACTTTAAACGGTTATATTATTAAAATAATTAAAATTAATAATAAGTTAGGCAAAACGCGTATAAAAATGATACTATATTTTAAAATATAAAACTTAATCGGCTAATTAAGGAAACAAAACGCGATATAATATTCATATTTTATAGTATAACGCTAGAATTTATGGAATCTAAAACGATTTAACGTAAAGATAAAAATTAGATTAAATATTATAATTATAATAAAACAGAGTATTCTTAAAGCATTTATAAAAATTCGAAAAGCTTACGACAAAATAAAAGTTGATATTTAACAAGTAATTTCAAATAATAAAAAAGGCGATAAAATATATTAATATAATTCGAATTTAATATAAAATAAGACTATTACAATAAAAGATTTGAAAAGGGATACGGAAAATTAAAAAGCTGGCCTAGAAAATATCCCAAAAAAATCAAATATCGTTGAAGTGTCACAGTCCCAAGTGGCACCTTGTAGATATATAGAACAGAACAAGGCGGTCAGGGCTCGACCTGACAACGTTCTACTTTTAAGTGGTGTAATAGCTAGACTTTTGTTCTTCTGTGCTGTAACATAAAGAATAATTAAAAAATATTAAAAATAAATAAAAAATATTTGCTTTAGAATTCCTAATCGATATGATAATATATATAATATATTGTAAACGATGTTATTATTTAGTATACGACGATTAGAAAGAATTTATTTATTAATCTATCGAACATATATATATTAAAAAATTTAATTTTTTAATTAACCTGAAAATATAAAAAATAATACCGATATTTTAAATTATTACTTTATAAAATAAAGTTAATAAACGAATAATTTTGTAGAATTAATTTAAAAAATAAGATTCGTAAAAAGTTTGGTTATTACTTTTATAATTGGTATAATTATTAAATTTCAAAAAAGCTATTTTAACGGATTATAAAAAATATTACTCGAAAAGTAGTATAAATGTTTATTTTAATTAATATTTATTATAAATTTTAACACACAAAAAGTTTTTAAAAATATATATTTAAAAAGTGTATTAAGATAATGATAAATTATTAAAAAAATTAATAAAATCTTATATATTATATAGAAAAATAATTTACTTAATCAAGAAAATAATAAAAGTCAAATTAAAAGTAATTAATTTAATTAAAAAAATAAAATGTCGGCAAAAACAATAAATACAATAATTTAATATATTAACGTATTATATAAGTAAGCTGAATACATAATTAAGCTAGATATTTTTTAGAATTTTATGATAACCGTTATAACAAATTCGAATTAATTTACCATTATGCCAAAAAAACGTATATATATAGATCGAGGATACCGTCGACAATCGTTCTGCATTCGATCGGCGTCCATATTCGCGAATTGGACATAATATCAATTCGGGCGCGTTTTATCTTTTCGTCCTAACCTTCGACGATAACCAACCGTCGACTATTGGCATTTTAAGCCCGAATAAAAAAACGCGCGTATATATAACTCGGAGATACTGTCGACAACCGTCGCGTATTCGGTTAACGTTTTTGGAGATTGTTTTGTATTAGAGGTTAGGTGGTTAAAGTTGGATAATGAGAAAATTGAAAAAAGTATCCAGTTTATTTGTGTGTCCAGTTCACTAATATAGCACGTTATACGAAAAAACATAGATAAAGTTTGATAAATTCGAGACAAAATTAAAAGAAAAAAGGTATTTATAAAAAGGTTATAAAATAACAAAATTCTAAAAAGTTAAAAAGGATTTTTTAAAAAGAGTTTTAAATTCTATAATAAAAGCCGTTAACGACTTAATTATCTTCGACATACGAATTGAGATATATTAATATATTATAATAATAAATTGCGGAATTTTAAGCGGAAATTATATTATATCAGCTATAGTTCACAAATTTAAATTATTGTAGAATTGTAAGTTAAAATGTTATATAATTACAAATATCGCAGGTTAGAATTTTATTTACGATGATAAGAAAATCTAACGCAAAATTAATTATTTTAAGATTTTTGTTAAAAGATAATATTAAGTAGTTAATTTTAATATTGTTTTATTTAGAAATTATAATAGAAGATTAGAATTATTATAAATATATTAATATAGAATCTTAATTAATAAAAGGTTTAGCTAAATAAAATACACTTTATATTTTGTTAACGAACAAAAAGGTTTAATATTTTAATATTCGATCGAGAGTAACAACGAATATAAGTATAACAATACCATAAATATCTTATTATTTAAAGAAATAAAATATAAAAATATTTAAGTTTTAAAATAAATAATACGTATTATTATTATTCTTAAAATGAAATTACGATGATTAAATAATAATTTAAAATAATACCCTTTAAAGTTAGAAAATTTAATTAATGATTTATTATAATATTATAAATATAAGGAACTATTAAAAAACATTCCCTACGAAATTATGAAAATATAGCAAATGAAATTACGAAATAATTTTTAAAAACACTTTTCGACAAAGTTTTACGTTATTTATAACTTTTATAAAAATAAGTTATGCGTTTTTAAAAGGTACTTAAGAAATTGATTATAAAAAGATTCAATTTGGCGTTTAAAAATATTAGCAAATTATTTTATATTTTT
The DNA here is from genome assembly GCA_004154925.1 of Monosporascus cannonballus. NCBI lineage: Eukaryota > Fungi > Ascomycota > Sordariomycetes > Xylariales > Monosporascus > Monosporascus cannonballus. Next base: position 16,586 of record QJNS01000183.1, on the reverse strand, counting down.
TAAATTTAAATAAACGATAAATTACGATTTTTAGTTAATTTATAATAATTAAACGACATTATTATTAAAATTCGAATATTGTTATGCTTAATTATGAAAATAAAAAACGATTTTACAGAGTTCAATAATTTTTAATATTCGATTTTAATAACAACTATAACTTTATTAAATCAAAAAATAATAAAAATAAAAATAATTTTTAAAATAAGACATCGATTATTTAAATATTTGATTATATTAACAGGATTTACAAACGTGTCAGTAATTTTGTAATATATAGTTAAATATATATTACGAAAGTATTTCTATATTTCTATTATTTATTATTTTACAACATTTTTAGTTTTTTAAAAACGAAAAAAATATATACATGATACGATTATTAGTTTTTGTAAACTTTATAAAACGTAAAGGTATTAATTGACGCGAAAAAAGTTAATTTTACAAATAAAAAATGGAATATTTCGAATATATCATTATAAGAACAGATTAAAATAAACTTTAAAAAATTACTGCAATTATAGAATAATAAATGTCAATTACAGTTAAAAAAGTACAAATATTTTTGGGATTCGTTAAGTATTATAAAAGGTTTATTCGAAATTTTAATAGTATTATCTTATTTTTAATTAATTCTACTAAAAAGAAATTTATATAGACGTTATAAGCGGCAAAAGCGTTCTAAAAAATTAAAAATGCAATTATTAGCGAATTAATATTAATTGTATATAATTTAGTACGCCTCGTCGAATTCGAAATCGATATTTCGAATTATATATTACTTATAGTAATCGGATAATAAGATAATTAAGACAAATTATATTTTATTATATTTCTTTATATGCATTAAAATGAATCGAATTTAGTTATAGTTTTTAAAACAAAGAGTTAATAGCTAGAATTATAATATTTCCAAAATTTAGGTATTTTTTACAGAAAGTCTATATTAAATTAAAATTTATACTAATTGTTAAAGCTTTATCAGTTTTATTATAACTAAAAGCTTATAGAATAATAATTATAATATGTAAAAAAATGGCGAATCTCGACTTTTTCATTATTTATAAAAAAAGTTTAAAAATAAGAAGGCTGATATTTTAACAAATAATAAGATTTTGAAAGAAATTACCTAAATTTAATTATAAGATTTTTCATATTATTTTTAAACAATATTTATATTTATATTATATTGTAATAATACGAGTTATACTCTGTAATATATATAACAAAATTTAATAAAATATAATACTAATTTACTAAGCAAATTGAAATATATTACGAATTTTGAAAATATATTAAATAAATTTTATACGTTATAAATATTAATTATACTCATACTAAAAGAGTTATAAAACCTTAAAATAATTTTAATATATTGAAATTTTTAAAATAAAAATATTATTTGAACAAATACAACGATAATATAACTTTTATAATAAGGCTAAAATATAAAAACATAACTCTTACGAAAAATTAAAATTATTACTTGTTTTAAAATAAACAAGAAAATGGAATTATTATTTATTTTATTATTAATTTTCTTTACTCGAAATATTAAAAATAAAAATATATTAAGATAATATATTTGTTACGAGTCACTGGTTTACGAATCTCCTTATTTTTTACATTATTTTGAGGATATTAATATAAAATAAATAGTATATGTTTTTTAGATAAATCTTCAACGTATATCGATTATTATATAAATCTATTTAAAATAAAAATATTATCTTTATTCTAAACGTTTAAAGAAAACTATATTATAAATTAGTTTAAATTATAAATTATATAATGTATTTAAATTTTAATTAAACGGGTGAATAAAGCGTTTAAACCAAATATTTAAAACGTATTAATAATCTGATATTCATTATAAATAAATTAATTAAATTAAGAAATTCCGTATTATTTAATGAACTTATAATATTAATTATTATAAAAATATTACAATTACTTTAATATAGGTAAATTTTGAGTTTATATTAAATATTTGTAAAAACGCGTAAGATCAATTTATTAATATTAAAATAATTATTACGTGCGAATATTTAAATGAAATATATTAAATAATAAAAACGGAATTACAATTCGTACAAAATGAAATAAAAATTATTATAATAAAAAAGGCTTAAAAATTAACTTTCAAAAAGAGGGAAATAATTTACTTTGTTATTAAAAATATTCAAACAAAAGGATTTAATAAAGAAATTCGATTTTAAATATATAGGTCTATTTAAAATTATTAAGAAAATTTAGAAAATAATTACTGATTAAAAGCTTTATCGAAAGTGAAATTTTATTCAGTTTTTTATAATTTCTTATTCGAATTAACAACAAATATAATCAAAGTATATACGGCGTAGAATAGTATAAAAGTAAAAGATAATAGAATATACGAAATTAGAAAAGTACTTAGTATAAGAAAGAAAAATAACTTTATCTAATCTTTGATTGAATAAAAAAGAAATCTAAATTCTAAGAACATATAAATATTAACTAAATATTTTATCAATATTTAACGTTTATAAAAAAGTTTTTATTAATAATAACGAAGTTATTTAGAAAGGTTCTTTAATCGAGGTTTTCAGATATAGATTAATTAAAGAAATTAACGAGTAATATGGATAAAAAGGTTTCGATTTCTATACAGCCTTATTTATTTAATTTATTAATTAATTAAAACTTGCGATTAATAATTTTAATACCCTTAATAAAAATATTTTTTTTAATATCGGAATCGAAAAAAGCGATTATTAATTTCGTTAATATTACGTTATTTGCGTACCAGGTTTTCTTATATTTTTATTAAAAGTGAAAAAGACTTTTTTCTACAACAGGGTTTTTGTAATTTAAATAATTTTTTAATATAACGTAAAAGGTTAATAAGAATATTAACACTATTATAATAACTGCGATTTTTAATATATTCGTAATAACAACGAATTGGTTTAATTATTTGATATTTAATATTATTTTCGAAATAACAAATATACGGTATTTTTTTAAAATCAAATTTAATAATATAAATAAGTAGAGATTTTAGATTTTTCTATTAATTAAAACGATTACGAAATTTACTGTTAATAATACGACCTATTAGAATAAAGGTTAAGGATTTACTAGAAAAAGAATTTAAGAATAAAGAATTTAAAAACAGAAAAATCGTATTACAACTTAAATTAAAATCGGCTGTAAACATGGTTAGATTTATATAAAAAGGCTACGAAATTTCAATTTTTTTAACGTCGAAATCCAAATGAATCTATATAGAATTGACAGAATCTAATAATATTAGATTTGTAATAACGTCAAAATCTAATAAAAATTTATTTAACTTATAGAAAATATATGTATTTTTTATACTGATAATGTAAATAATGTCAGCTTGTAATAATAATTCGTTACTTAAGGCATTTTTAACATTACGAAACGTAATAAGTTACTGTATTCATTGCTTAGATTTCTATGATATTCCTATTAATATAAACTCGTACGACTTAGATTTAATAGTTGGTTAAATCGAATAGCCGTCACACTTCTAAATAACCTTACTCCGAAAAGCCTATAGTAAGTAAAAAGCTTCTTATCTATTATTTTAATATTTTATTTTAATTAAATAATTATTACTTTATATATTATATATAGCTATATTTTCAAATGAATAAAATTAAAATAATTGAATATTTAATATTGTAAATATAATAAATAATTAGAATTTGATTAATTTTAGATGATTTTTATAAATTTCTTTTCTATTTATTTATAGTGGCTAAGTTATTTAATTAACTGTTATATCGAATTATACGATTTATATTAATTATGATATTATAAAAACTTAAATATTATAGTAAGTATTATGTTGTAGAATCGGGATATTTATGTTAGATATTAAGCTTCTAGTACCTCGGAAGAACCTTATTTCGGCGCGCTTATAATATATGAAGAACTTTCTAGTTACCGTTTATTAAAGCTTAATTTTAGCCAGATACTAATTATTTTATATATTTCATATTACCTTTTTTACCAATTAATTTAATTGTAATAATTATAAGCCCGGTATTTTAATTGCGTAAAATATGTACGGTTAAATTAATTGTAATCTCTTTAAATTAATTTATAATTCGGAAAATGTGTTATATAAATTTATATTTAAAGATTGAATTGTTAAGAATTCTTTTAATTATTTTGACTCGTATTTCATTTTATGTTACAATGTTTTTTCGCGGGGCGTTTAGTATTTTATTAATTCAGATGTTTTCGACGTTAATTCTTTTGAAAGGGGCCCGAACGACTTTATCGTTTGAATAGTATGCTGCTCATATTAACGTCCGAGTTAAAGCTAAATATCAGATAAATTTCGCCGAATAAAGGTTTTAAATAAGCCAATAATATTTTATAAAATTTTAAATACCGAAAAATAAATAATTTAAAGAAATAGTAAGAAATTGATTTTAAGCGTTTTGTTATAGAATATTAAGAATAAGTTAAAATAGTTTTGAAAATCGAAATAAAATATATTAATATTTAAATTTAGATCAACGTAATAACAGAAAGTATCATTTTTAGAAATATTTATATTATTTTACTAATTCGAACCCAATTACTATTTAGAATTTATTTAAAAATTTGAAACATTAATTTGTTTTTTTAAAAATAAATATTATTATTACAGTATACGAAAAATATCGTAAAATTTTACCTTTTCTTAAAATAAGTTATATAAAACTTAATTAATAATATCGAATTTAATTTTCTATTTATATAAAAGTTAAAACTTTTATTTTTAAAGAAATTAATAAAACGATTATTATAAAAGTTTTTAAAATATTTTAATAAAACATTTTATTTCCAATTAGATATAACGTGAATTTATCAAATTAGTTAAGAAAAATTCCTTTAGAAGCTATATTAAAGCTTTTAAGAAATTTAACAATTACTGTTCAGCTTTATATTACGAAATTTAGTTAAAAGTTACTATTAAAGCCTTTAAGAATTTTATAATATTAGGCGCTAAATTACTTTTTAAAATAAACGTAATATTATTGTTTAATTTCTCTTTGTTTTTCGTTTAAAGTATTTAATAAAGAAAATTAAAAATATTTATATTTTTTTACATTATATAATAAGTATTTATAAAAGCTCGGTAAATACTTTACATTCAGTTACGTAATTGCGGAAGTAATTATTTATTGGATTTGTTAAATTAATTTTATAAAATAAGAAAAATTCGAAATCGTTTTTTATATCAAGTTAGTAAAGAAATTTTTATTGCAAATTTTTTAAGTTTTTTTAAATAAAAAGAAACGTTTCGAAAGAAATTAAGAACATTGTCGTTTAATAACAACGTTTAATTCGATAATATTATTATATTATTAATTAAGTTTCAGATTTTAGTTATTTTTTTAATTTAAATTAAAAAGGATTTATATTATTATCAAATTGGGTAAATAACGTTTAATATTATTGATTTTGATCGATAATTATAAAATAAAATATTTAATAAACAGCCGAAACTGGTTTAATTTTAGTATATTTATATTTAATATTACGAAATATATAATACAAGAAACTTTTTATTTTCGCTTAACAGTATTAAGTAATAAGTAATTAAGAAATTGTTATTCGAAATCAGCGAAACATTGAAATATAATTTTATTTTTAAAAATATCGTAATAATAAAACGTTTTTACATTAATATAATTTTAAACCTTTTATTATAAAAAGTCGGAATTTGATATTGAGATATAGATTATTCTGTAAGCGAAATAGATTTAAGAATATTATTATTTTTATAAAATTTATTCGAATATGTAATTTATTTTCTTTAAAAAATATACACTATTATTTTGTTATTTAAATATTTTATTTTAATTTTGTACCACCTGGGAAGTATTTTAATATTTTTAGTAATTAGTACAAAAATAAAAGAAATAAAAAAATGTAAAGTCCATTTCGGCATAATTTACGCCTTTATATAGGAATAAAGGACGTTGAACATTTTAAGATTAGGTCTTTAGAATTTATAGTATTAAGACTATTCGTTAAAAACGCTAAAAGCGTTATTATTAACGGTATTTTGTATTTAATATATAAAAATTATATTTATACGTACGTAATTAAGCAAATTTTAGAAGTAAGATATAGAACCGAATTTTTAAATTATTTTGACATATTATATAAATTTACTTTGATTATTTTATAATTTAATAAAAGTTTTAATAGTTTTTAATAATTAAAAATAAATATAATAAAAAAGCGTTTCGGATTATTAAAAATTTCAAATCTTAAGTACGTAGGTTGTATAAGTTTTTTATTTGTAAAATTAAGCAAAATAATGGTTTTAAAAGAATCGTGATAAATAAATTTACGGAATATTTAAAGTAATATACGAATAAAGATATTAAATTAGAAGTTTTTTTTTAAAATATTAAACAATCTGTAGAAATAGTAGGCGAATAAATTTAATGTTAATATTTTGAAATACTTTTAGCGTACAACAATAAAAGTAATCGCGTAAATATATAAAATAAGCCAAAGTTATAGGTATAATTTATATATTTTAAATTAGATCTTTGTTTATTAAAATATATAATACTTTCGTTAATACAGTTTCGTTATTTCTAATATAAGTATTATAAATTTCGATTACATTAAATTAAGCTTTACGTATATAGTATACGAATATATTCGTTGAGAAAAAACAAAAAGCGGAAAGAAAGTAAGTATTCAAAATATAATCAAAAGGTTATCATACTTATTTATTTAAATACCGAATTTTTAATATGTATCGAATATAAGTATCGAAATTTCGAAAAGCTATTATTACGTTTAATATTAAATTTAATAAGAAAACGCTTTATTAGTTGAAAAAAAGCGTTTATTTTAATTATAAGTAAAAAGTTTATAAATAAGTTATATGTTTTTAAATATTTTGTTAAAAACACCAATTTCTAAAATCTTTATTACGTAAGATAATTTTTATAACGCCTGCAATGTTTTAAAAATTACAGATAATTTTAAATCGGAATATAGAGATTTAATAGGTGATTAAGTAAAAGTTTGAAATTTGGAAGCAAAAGAGTTTATAGGCAAAATTATATTTAATCGTAGATTTTTAATTTTTGAAAATATTTTTTATTTAAAAAGCGAATTTTATGGAACTGTTTAAAGGAACATAATTTAGCTATTTATTGAAAGAATTAATTTATCAAAATATTCGTAAATAAATTGTGAGAAGAAAAGAATATTAACGAAACCTTTCGAAAAAATATATTTACTGAAGTTAAAAAGTAATTTAAATAATTTGGTAGTATTTTAAGTTTGAAATTGTTATAAATACAAGATTGTCGGATAATTAATCGAAATTTATCTATCGAACTTTTAAAGTAAAAACAAATAAGGCAAAAAAGCCGTAAGTATTTATTCGTAAAAATAGAAAATTATAAAGTCTCAAAAGTTTTAACGATTTCGAATATAGTAATACTTGTATTTTAAATATTACCGTAATTTATAGAAATTACATAATATATTTAATTTTGATTCCACATTAACTAAAAGTTATTTATATATTTTTATTATAATATATAAGAAAATAAAGATATCGAAAATTTTATATTTTTTATATAAAAATTAAAATAACGGTATTATGAAAAAAGGAAAACGTTTTAACGTTATATTAAGGAATTTAGCATTTATAAAGATTAACAAAAAATCAAATTACTTAAATTTTAGACATATTTTAATAAATATTTTTTACAACGTTTTTTTAAAAATAATAATAAAAAGAAATCAAGGTGTTTAGAAAATACAAAATATAAGAGGAAATTCCACTTACGTGGATCAAATTCAAATTAATTTATTTTAAAATATTTATTTATATATATAATGATTTATCAAAAAAACATTTCGATTATAAATATATATATTATTACGTTTACAATTAAGTTTTTTCGAATTAATATAATTATAATAATCGAACTATATTTTAAAATTCGTTAATTCGACGTAATGTAAGGTTTTATAATTTATATTTTCTTCGACGGCTTTAAGAAACGCAAAATATACGTAAAAGTCGCACAAAGTTTATGCGGGTTAGAAAATACGTTTTTATTATGGTATCGTAAATGTTTTATTATATTATAAAAATTCAAGTTTATATTATATTTTTAAAATCATATATATTTTATAACCAATAAAGTGCGTTTATATTTGTAATTTGTATAAAATAATTTATTATTATTTTTTATTATCGAAATTATTGAGATAAAATTAATAAACATGAGTTATTTAAACGTGAGTTTTATATTAAATTTATTATCAAAAATGCGAATTAATATATTAACTTTGTGGGTTATAAAAATAATAAAATAACTCGTTATTTTTATTATATATTTTTTTAACATTGTATGTAAAAATATAAGTAAAAGGTTTTAAATTTTTATAATTATGAAAAACGCATTATTTATCGCAAGTCCCGGCATATAACGGCTCTTAAGATTATATTATAATTCCTTTTTATAAAATCGCTTATATAAAGCGTTATTCGTTAAGGTACAAATAACGATTTCTATAATTAAAATTAAATTACGTAGAGAATATATACGGTTAAAAAATTATAATTTTTAAAATATTTATTTCGTAAGCTTACGTTACAATTAAGTAGAGTTTAAAATAGTTTTATAATAATTAATAACTAATTAATAAGGAAAGAGTTATTATTAACTTACGACATATTAATATTTAAAGTATATAAATATTTTAAAAATAAAATATGAGATCAATTAACGTAATATATTTACGTATAGCTTAAGTATTCATTAAATAATTAATACAAATATCTTTGAAACAAACAAATAGATATTTTACGTTATTTTTTAACGTATAGAATTTACGATAAATATTATTCACAAACTACAATAATAAAAATAATAAAATATAAAGTTTTATTAGGTTTTAAATTTTTCGAGCGAATATTTTTGAAAAGAAATATAAAGAAAATGTTATTATTATTATTATTACTTTAATAATAAATTTACGATTTTTTCAATTAAAGTAAATACGCGTATATTTACGATAATTATATTCGTAAACATGAATACAACTACTAGTACGATACAAATAAATATCGGTTATTTTTTATTATTTCTTTTTTAAGAAAAGCATATGTAATTATACGCAAACGGCGGATATTTTTATTATATAATTAATGTTTTTTATAAAATAAAATAACTAAATTATATAAAAAGGTTTATAATAAAGTTGATATTAACTAAAATGTCCGTTATTAAGCGTGTAGCAATAAATTAAGAGAAAATAAGATTCTTTAGTAATTAATCAAAAAATGTAAAACTTTAAAAAGATATATATCAAATTATAAATATAATCAATAATATAATATTAAAAAATTGTTTACGATAATATTAAAATATTTATTAATATTTTCATCCGTAAATACGAAATATAAATATTTTAAATAAAGTTTAACGTAATACGTATTACATATCAAATGGGTACGTTAATAGATAGCCTTTAAAATAGTAAATACGAGCGGAACGAATAATACGAAAAATATAAATATAATAAAAACGGATGTAAATACGGATATAATAAATGTAAAAATAAATGCGAATATAATTATAACCGTTATTAAAAAGACGTTAGCGTTAACAGTTACGATAATAGTATTAATACGTATGTAATATATTTTATAAATACAAATAACGTCTGTATGACGGCTAGGCGGTTTAACCAACTATTAAACCTTAAGTCGACGGGTTTATGTTAGCAGAAGTATCGTGGGAATCTGAGCAATAAATACAGTAACGTATTACATCTCTTAATACCGGAAATGCCTTATTATAAATAATTAATATTAATAAGTATTACAAACTGGAACTATCTAAATTATGGAATTAATAAATATCTTTATACCTAATTCTTTTATCCTATCGAACCTGGCTTTAAAGGCTTTACGATCGATCCTATCTAGCCATTACGTAACTCGATTTACATGGCTTAGTTATTATTGCGACCGTTTCCTAAGGCCGCAACCCGTTAGGTTATAATACAATCCTCTCTTTCTAATATTTTTATCTCGAAGATTTCTTTTTTTTCTGTAAGTTTTCCTTCCGTCACTATATCAAGTCGTATCGAAAAATCAATTAACAAAAAAACGAAAAAACAAAATAATTTGTTTAAATTAATTACTTTTCGAACCGTAAATATGCCAGTATATTCTTATTATATTCGTCGCGGGTTATTATTTTATCGTATTTTTTCGTCGGATTTTTCCAGGTATAAAAAGTACGTAACGCGGAATTAAGGCCTTTACGACGTTAACGGCCTTTCCACTTCTTAATTCGAAAAGCTCGTTTTTAACTATCTTAAAGTTGAAACAGAACTTAAGAAAACCGAGAAAAAAACAAAGTAGGCGCAGGCCAAGGTTCGTCGTTTTCGAAAATAAAAGAAATTATGGGCCGACCGTATAGCACGTATGCTATCTCGTGGGCTTTGGTTCCTGGAGGAATTAAATAAGTTGGAATATCGAGAAAAACAGGTCGAGCTAAAGGCCGCCAAGGCCACCTCGGCAGAAACCGCTTTTTTCGACTGGTCCAATCTAGAGTCCATAAATTAGTTATTTATTAATTAGGGAATTTTTAACCCTGCCGATTTCGGCGTTATTAATAAAAGTTTTTCAACAAACGCTAGGCGCCAATAAGGTTTTTGGCAAGTTCCCAGGTATTCTCGGAATCCGGGTATTTTTTCCACTTAATTAAGTACTGAGTAAATCCATTTTATTTCCGCATATCGAGGATTTTTTTTACTTCGTATACTTATTCGTTTTTTATTTCCATATTATTTTATACCGTATATACTTTAATTATATTTGCTATTAATTCGAATAAGGAAATATAAAAAATTAAATAAAATTGAACTTTTGGTAAAAATTTTAATTGGTAATTATTTTTTAAGATTTTTTTGGCGATTTTGTATGGATCGATATATTTAAAATCGAATTTTTTGTTAGGTCGTTTTATTTAAATATTTTTTGTAACGAAAAAAAACTATTTTCTTTTTTTCGAAAATTAATTTTTTTAGCTTTTTTTAATTATAATATTTATTTATTTAATTTCGTACGAATTCCAGTTTTATTTTTATTTCTTAATGTAATTATCGTAATTATTTTAACGTAAGGATTATTTTAATATTAATTGGACCGTTATCGCGCGTTTTTTTTATAAACTTTTAGAATAAAACAAAAATTTACGTTCGCAGGTATTATCTTAATATATTCGTAATAATTAATATTATAAGCTAATTATATAATTAATAATTTCTTAACCTAATTATTGTATTCGTAATAAATATAATATCGTAAATAAATTTTTAAGGTTTAATTTATTCGTTTTATTTATTTATTTATTTATATTTTAAATACGCTGGATAACTTATAATTTAGGCCGATTTATATTATTAGGCTTTGCCAAAATTTAAATGCGAATATCGATTTTTTATTTAATATAATTTCTATTAATAATCCGTATATATTAAAAATATGTTTAAAAAAATATATGCTAATTATTTGGCGTTTATATCTTTATAATATGGTAAAAAATAAAAAACTTTTATAAATCGGTTAACGATTACGAAAATGTTATCGTAATATATTCTTATAACTGGATTTTTTAATATAAAAAACTTAATAATAAAATCGAATATGATTAAATATTATAGTTGCTTTGCGATTAATAATAACTATAATTTTACGTATAGCTTGTGTCGTCGAATTTTTGCTTTAGCGCAAATATCGTATTACTATATAATTTTCTATACCGTTAATTTTATTTTAAAAAAAGAATATATACGTTAAAGTCGTTTTAGGATTTTATAAATCCCTGGATGTCCGTATAATTAATATTCGTATATCTTTCGTATTAAATCCTTTTGATATTCCTTTAAAACTTATATTTTATTCGTTTTTTGGTTTTCTGAAAAATTATCGTAATATTGCTAAATATTCTGATATATATCGAAAAGTACTACCCGAATCATCGTAATCTTTCGTAAGCGTAAATATCCTTTTATAGTAATATCAAAAATTATATGGCTAATTTTAACCAATTTCTTTTCAAAATCTGGTCGCTTATTTAAAATATCTGTTTTACCGTTTTCTAATCCTTTTTTGTAAATAATAACGAAGTCGAAGTTCGCTAAATTTTTTACGTAACGAAATTATCGTCTTATAAGCTTTTTGGTCGTAATAAATCAAATAAAATTTTAATAATTTGTATAAACTTTAACCTGGTATAAGCTTCCCTTTAGGAAATACTTAAACTCCCGAAATGCCATAATAATAACCATAAATTCCTTATTTAGAATACCGTAATTAAATTCCGTTTTTTGTTAACTTATACGCAAAGAATATAATAAGGTATAATTTGCCTTAATTATTTCGTTATTCGATTATTACGTTTAACGCATAATCTAAAATATCGGTTTTTAACTTAACGGGGCGATTTAAATCGTATATAATTAATATTAACTTATTAATAATTATATCCTTAATATTTTAAAATGTTTTTTTCCGTATCTGGCGTCCATTTAAATTCTTTTTCTTTTTTCGTAAAATTCGTTAAAAGTATAGTTATTTTGCTAAAGTTTCGAATAAATTTCTTATAGTAATTGGCGAATCCAAAAAATACCTATATTTTTTTGACTATCGTTGGCGTTTGCTATTTTGTAATTGTAATAATTTTCTTAGGGTTTATTCTAATATATCCTGGGATAATAATATGTTCTAGATATTCCACCTTTTATATATGGAATTAACTTTTTTCTGCATTAACAAATAACCTTACGTTCTATAAAGCTTAAAAAACTTTATGAACGTATTCTGCATATATTTTTTCCGTTTCTGAAAAAATAAGAATGTTGTCGAGATAGCAAACGACGAAAATATCGAAATATTCTTATAATACGTAATTAACTATTCGCTAAAGAATTGCTAATACGTTCGTAAATCCTATTAGTATAACCAAATACTTAAATAGTCCGTATTTCGTTTTAAAAGTTATCTTCCATTCGTATCCTTTTTTAATCCTAATAAAGTTATATCCATTTTTAAGATCGAATGCTATAAATTATTTGGCTCCGTAAAATCAATTTTTTATTTCCGTAATTAAGGATAATAATATTCGATCCTTAATAATAATATCGTTTAATTATTAATAGTTAACCACAAATCGTAATTTCTTATTTTTTTAAGTACGAAAAATATCGGATATCCTGCTAATAATTTCGAAAGTTGAATTTATCCTTTTTGTAACCGATCTTCCAGGTATTCTTTAAAAGTACGTAATTCGCTTTTATTAAAATTGTAAATAAGGTAAAACTTTATCAAAAATCCTTCTTTAAAAATTATTTCATAATCTTATTCGTTATGTTTTAATAATTTCGTATCGAGCTCCTTTTTGAAAAGCTGCTTATATCTATAATATTATGGTAGCATATTAATTAGATTTTCTTATTTTTTGGGCTGTTATTTTTTTAGATCGTTATTTAGTTATTTTAATTTCGCTTTAATGGTAATAACGATATGTCGTATTTTTTTCTAATGCCCGTTTTGTTTTATATCTTATTCCTTTAGGTAGTAAGATATTTGTCGTATCCTTATGCTTATATTTGTCGCTATTATTGATCGAATATTAAGATCTTAATTTTTTTTTTCTTTTACCTATTAACAAAAAGTAAAATAAATTTTATTTGGTTAATTCCGCCGTTAATTAAAACTCCGTATTGGTATATCCATAATAATCCTAAGATTATATCGTAATTCCCGAATAAAACGATATCGAAATTAACCGTTTGGTATTGTCCTTAGATAAAAATCTTAAGGTAATTAATTTCGCGTATAACTTTTCCGTTATCGTAAGCAAATTCCTGATTTTCGGTATTCGTCGTTATATAGGGTTTTAATTTGTATCTTTATGGTAATTTAAACTTATTAATTATATTCGGTGCAATATAATTTCCGCCTAAAGCTCCGTAATCCATTATTACGGTATACCAATACGTTCCGATTCGTATTTCCAAGGTAATAAGGTCGTTAACGTTTTTTATCGTTACGTTTAAAGCCTTTCTTAGGAATTCCTTTTAATTTCTCCGGGTTTCGTTATTTTACGGCTTTTTTGTAAGTAACTTTTTTCTTTTAATTCTTATTCGAATTTATTAAGCCTTATTTATATCTTTATGTATAACGCGTTAAGCTATTGCATTTATCGTTATTGTCGGCGTACTATTCCTTCGAACCCTATTAGTTCCTTTTAGTTTTATTATAATTCCTTTCCTTATCGAATAAATTGTTCTTTTATATTTGCAATTATATCCTATTATACGTTATTCTGGTTATCGTTTTAAAAATCTTCTGTAAATTAACGTATCTTTTCCTTAATAGCCTTTTTTTCGTAAGGATTTATAATAAATACTAATTGAAAATAAAAATCCGTAATAACTTTTTAATAATATTTTTTTATCGTACGTTAAATTAATTCCTTTTCCGTTTAATAGTTGCATTATTTATAATAACAAAAAGGGTTTTCCTGCGAGTACTATTTTTTTTCGGGCCAATTTTCTATTTCGGCTAACTGTTGGATATTTTTTGGGGTTATGGTTTAAAGTTATCGATACCATTATTCGTTATTTTTATTATGCCCGGTACGGTTTAAAAAGTTAAATCCCTTATAATACATACGGGTAATTTATACGTAAATATGTTATTTCCATTTTTCGTAATCGGGATATTCTCGTCGTCGACAATATATAGCATGTATTTTGCCGTATTAATCGGGGGTTCCGGGACAAACTTCCTTTATTTAGTTTTGGTATTTGCGTAATTATCCTTATAATGCCTTTTGCTATGCTTGTATTACTTATTAAGCCAGTTTTTTGGCTTTTCGTATTTTTCGTCGAATTTCTTATCGTAATAGTCCCTATTAGATTTTTTGCTTAAGGCCTAATACGTATTTGGCTTAAATTATGTTAATAGCTTTACTATTATTTCCTTGGTTATTTTTGGATTATTTCTCCGGTATAAGGGTTTAATTATTTTGTCGTAATTTTTTAGGTTTTTTTATATTTATAAGCCTTATATCCCGTTTTGCCATAATTAAAGCCCTTAATCTGGCTTTAATTTTGTTTATGGGTAACGCCGAGTTCCATAAGTCCTGGCGCCGTTCCATAAAAAATAAGGGGTACGTTTCGTTTCTTCCCCTAATTAGATTTATACCCCGAATATGGGGCGTATTATCCTTTTTTTTATCGTTTTTTAAATTATTAGTTATTAATCTTAATTACTTTTACGATATACCGATTTAGGGTAATTAATTACTTAATCCGAATAATTTCATTTTTTATATTATCTTTTAATCCTTTATAAAATATATCGATAAAGGCGTTGGTTTCGTTATTTTTTTATCCGGCCTTAGCCGCAAAACCTTTAAAAGTTATAGCGTATTTGGACGTAAATCCTTTTTATCGGAATTATAAGAATTATTAAGCCGTTAATCGTTTTTATCCGGATTATCGAAATTATCGCGCATTTTATTTTCGAAATTGGTATAAGTTAAAAAAATCTTATTAGTAAAATTGTTTTTATTTATTTTTTTTACTTTTAAAAAATATCTTATAATAAGCTTAAATTAATTAACCGCATTTTTTATTAGGTATGCTTTTATTGTTAGGACCATATCCGTTAGGTTATTAAGATTTAAGAAATAAAAGTAAATTCGTATTTAAATTAAAAAAGTTTAAAAATTACTTTTTTTATCGTAAGGTTTTGATTTTTTTTAGCTTTATGCGGACGAAAAAGGGTTAGGCAGGCGTAACCCTAAATTATCGGACTTTTTTTCCAGTTTCCGAATCCGAGCCTAAAGCTGTTAAGTAAGGGTTTCCTAAATGCTGGTCGATATTTTAATAATATTAAATATTGCTTAAAATCTAACGGTACTACTAAATAAAAATTTGTAACGTATAACGGCTAAGCGGTTTAACCAATTATTAAACCTTAAGTTAACGGGTTTATGTTAATAGGAGTATTATAGGAATCTGAGCAATAAATACAGTAACGTATTACATTTCTTAATATCGGAAATGCCTTATTACAAACGATTAATATTGATAAATATTATAAATTAAAATTATTTAAATTATGGAATTAATAAATATCTTTATACCTAATTTTTTCATCCTGTCGAACCTGGCTTTAGAGGCTTTACGATCGATCTTGTCGAACCTGGTTCTAAAGGCTTTACGATCGATCCTGTCGAGCCATTACGTGACTCGACCCACATAGCTTAGTCATTGTTACGACCGTTTCCTGAGGCCGCAGCCCGTTAGGTCATAACAGTCTGTAAAGTATATAATGAAAATATAACGAAATATTTTATTACGATTATTATTAATTTATTTACGTAAAATTACTTAAAGGTAAAATATATTCATAATAATAATAATAATAATAATAATAATAATAATAATAATAATAATAATAATAATAATAATAATAATAATAATAATAATAATAATAATAA
>QJNS01000182.1:99923-164270 GCA_004154925.1 Monosporascus cannonballus | reverse complement strand
CCGAGGCCGAGCGCGCCGGCCCGGCCGACGCGGCCGCTGAGCTTCCGCGTGGCGCGGGCCACGACGGCGGCGAGCTCCGCCGCCGGGACGCGCGGGAACAGGCCGAGGATGGCGTCTCGGAACGCCGGCTCCAGCCTGTCGTCCCTCCTGCGCACGGCGCGCGCGCGCTCGTCCCGCGTGGCGTCGTGCGACGCGCGCACCGCCTCGCGGACGCGCGCCGGCACGCGGATCCCGATCGCCCTGTTTTTGGCGCCGAGTACCGTGTACACCGTCTCGTCGGCGGCGATCGTCTGTTTCCGGCAGTGCGACGTCATGTACACGTTTCCCTTGGGCACGAACGCGTAGCCCTTCGGCATCGGGGCGGAGAACCGCACTGTGGGTTCGTGGGTACGGTGTGCCATGATGGATGATGGAGGTGGCGCTGATTGCAGAAGAGTTATGATGATACAAAAAAATAGTATATCGGGCTTCAGGAGGTGTGGCAATAAGGGTGACCGGAACGAGTGCCTACCTTGACCCTATTAGTCTCCGTTGAGTGTGGGCAATGAGTGATAGTGAATCCAGGTTGTCGCTTAGTATGGAAGTTGGGTTGCTTGTTAAAGCGAGTGTTAGGAACCAAGGAAGATTAGATTAATCTGGCTGATTCGAAAAGATGAAATAAAGGCAGTATTCGGATGTGGCAGTTCCTAGAGGGATTGGCAAATTTCATGACCTTGAAGGACTCACCGGTTGTTGGGGTGACCTGCTTTTATTGCACTGGCGCACAAAGCAGAGACGGCCCAGAAAGCCCATTCATTGTCTCTGACCATGCTGGAGGCTGCAAGAAAGAATGCATATTCGTTAAGTAACTAATGACAATGAAATCATCAAGATTCAGCATTACATCTAAACAGGCGAATTTCTCACTATCCATACCTCAAGTAACGTCCCATAGGAAAATTGTTTACATTCTATCCGTGCCGCTCCCACAAAGGCTGCACCCAAAAATGTCATAACAAGTCACTTTGTAAGTCTTGAGATTATGTCTGCATTGATGTCTAACTATCACCTCGCGTGTAGGTCAAGGTGATGATGACCCAAGACGGCAGGCTTTCAGGTGACTCGCCCAATAGTTCCCTCTCTGGGAACGACCAAGAGGCATCCCGGATGATCGAGGTCTATAGAGGACCAAAAGCCGCCTGCTACGATGAGATTGCTATGATTGCGTATTTCTGTAGGACCTAGTTCAATCCTTCAGCGGCAGTGCAACCGTCTCGAGGGCATCGGACGTGCTCTCTGGTATCGATGTCGACAGCACTTTCTCAATGCTGACGGCCACTTGGGCTGAGAATTCAGCCAATGCTTGATTCGATATAGTTGCCCGGTCCTAATGGAGCGTGGGTAGATTGGCGAACATTGCTTGCTCGGTCGGCTGTCTTCGTCTTGGCAGCGCCCATCGGGTTTAGAAGTTTAGCCAGACCAAGTACGCCCAGCCGGATTCTAAATCCGTCATCGCTTGCAGCTGGAGTTCCATGTACGGCAGGACTTCCGTGGATAGAGCAATTGTAATCACTCAACCGTGATCTCGTAAGCACATGGCGATAGAGCTGTGAGCGGAAGCGCTAATACCAGCGCCTAGAGAGATCAGGCTATGTTCTCCGTATCCACCGCCATATCCCCATCGGTCGCCTTCCCATCGTCCTTGGTCGAGTCATCGGTTTCAGGGGCGTCTGAGGATCCATTCAAGTCAGCCAGTGCGCATGCGAATTAGACCCCCTTCGCGGTTAGCTTACCCTTCATCTCAGCCTCGCCCCCCTCCTCCATCTTGCGTTTCAGGGCGTACCCCATCTTGCGCTCCAGCTTCCTCCTCTTCTTCGCGCTGATCGCGGCGTTCGGCCCGCTTGTCGGGAGCAGACCGGGTCGCGCGCCTCGCCTCTGGTCGGCCTTGGTGACCTTGCTCTTCCCCCCTACTGCCGACTGCTTCCGTGCTTGCTTTCGCGCTTTTGCGGCGCGGGCGGCAAGCCTGTTCTTCGAGGGTCCGTTCGGGTTTTTGACTGAAGGCATCTTGGTCGTTGGTGTGACTGCGAAGTGTGGTTTTGGGGTGAAGGAGATTTACCTTTTTTTTCGGAGGCCCATGTCCTAGCGGGCGCTAAAGTCGTGGGGGGGCATTCAAAATCTGGGGATCCATATGTATCTAAGCAAGCCTCGCTACGCTTTATTGGTATAGTTACCCGGTATATGCATACTTTGACACTTAACCGCTTAATACAAGCCCTGTTCGGACGCCATGCTGAAAGATGCAAGCATCTATGTTGCGGATATTTATTTAGCCAGTGGTAGTTGACTATAACCGCTCTACGTCCTTGGGTGCCAATATGTCATTTATGCACAGCAATAGCAGGTCTGATCTGTGATTATACGGTATTGACGTTTTATGGGGTATATGTCCGATTCACGTCAGTGTCGAAAGCACTCCAGCACATAGGCATCTAGCTACTTTTATTTCCTGAAACAAAGGCAATAAGTTTTAAGTGACAACTGGGAACCTAGTTCCTAATGCTCCTCTAAGCGCATTATTTTTATTTTTAATGGCAACCTGTGCCGTTGCAGTTAGCTACCTGGAACAATCCCCGGCATCCAACCTCTAGCCATCGAGTATGCACAAAATGCTTAATGTTATGCCTAATTAAGGGTATTTTGTGGCGTGCCGGATTGTACCTAACTCATGATTATTAACCGAGTGTAGGGATTGATATCCTTGTCATTTGTTTGCCCAACTTGGTGTAAATAATAGCACGACTGCCCACCAAGCCGTGAAGGATCTACCTTAAGTATGTAAGGCCTGTTTGCAGCGAATCATCCTGTATGTTGACACAAGCAAGGAGAGCTATAGTTCACTTGGCAAGCATGGTATAGGGATACTCGGTGACTTATTCAAAGTCTTCATATAAGATGGTGTTACCCACATGCTATATGTAGCCAATGATCTCTTCTCCGTCCCATGGGCTTGCGATCGACATTAACTTACTTCTCTTGCCTATTGCTTTCAGGATACCCCGACTATGTCCGTGCTTCTTAAAGCTCTAGGTATTCTTGTGCTGCTTTATGCATCGTCATTTCTGTACTATTTCATACGAAACATTTATCATGCCCGAAGGATTGGCTTGCCCGTATTCGTCGTACCATTCGACCAAAACCATTTCATATGGATGATATTTAGCGTACCACTACGACCATTGCTAAAACGACACCTCCCCATCTCAATCTGGAATCGCTTGACCCTCACCATCTACGGCTGGGAGTTCTTCGAGAAGCGACGCCCGTTTCTGCAGTATGCCAGCCCTCAAGGCAACGACAAGTCGTTCATGCTCGCGGGCTGCGGAAGGCTCGAACTCTGGACATGCGATCCCGAAGTGACGTCCGAGGTTCTCCGACGTCCAAGGGACTTCCAGCAACCTGATCTGACGGGCTTGATCATGGGCGTCTTTGGGCATAACGTCCTGACTGACAATGGTGATAGCTGGGCCAAGCAGCGAAAGATTGTGGCAAGCGTCATTAACGAGCGCATCTCGAAAGCCGTCTTCGATGAGAGTGTGCGACAGACTCGGGGAATGATCAGCGAGATATTCGCCGTTCGAACCCAGGACCGCGCCACGTCCGCAGGTTCGAATAAGATGTTCGATATGCTCAAGAAAGTCACCATCCATGTGCTAAGCGGCGCAGGACTGGGAGCTAGCGTACCTTGGCGGAACGAGGATGGCGAAAAGCCTCGACCGGGCTTCAAAATGACCTACATCGAATCTGCGAAGGCAATCATGGAATCCGTCACGGGACCAATCTTACTTCCCCCAGCTCTCCTCACCCATTGGCCATCCTGGATGCCTGGAGCTCCAAAAATGAAGCAGCTAGGCATCGCGAAGCTCGAGTTTCCGCAACATACCAACGCACTTCTGGATGAAGAACGCAGGCGCTCCAGCGAGAAAAGCGCCAGCAAAAGTAACATAATGAGCCAAATGCTCCGGGCGTCTGAACAGGGCCCGGGCACGGGGAAGGCGCTGTCGGACGAGGAGATGATGGGTAACTTATTCATATTCACCGTTGCCGGATTCGAAACAACCGCGAATACCCTCTCCTTCGCGTTGATGTTGCTGGCCAGGTACCCGATGTGGCAGGACTGGCTGCTCGAGGAGATTGATGGAATCCAGCCCGATGATGCGGGACAAGATTTTGACTATACCTCGGCGTATCCCAAAGCAACGCGAATCATGGCTTTCATGTTTGAGACGCTGAGGCTCTACACGCCCTTGGTCCATGTCACGAAGCAGATTCATGAACCGCAGACCATCAAGACGTCACGGGATACAATATGCTTACCACCTCGCACTGTCATTTATATCAACTCCGTTTGCCTTCATCTGGAACCCGAGGTCTGGCGAGACATCAATCATGGCTCAGACCCAGATTTCGTCGAAACCGCTTTCCCGAAAGATTGCTCGGACGAGTTGATGTTCCGTCCCTCGCGCTGGCTCAATCCGGCAGGCTCGCAACAGCCCCTGTTCCAGCCGCCCAAGGGCTCCTTCATACCGTGGTCGATGGGGCCGCGCGTCTGCCCCGGCCAGAAGATGGCGCAGGTCGAGTTCACGGCCGTGATCCTGACTCTCCTGTCCGAGCACCGCGTCGATCCGGTTCCCGTCGGTGAGGAGAGCAGAGAGCAGATGGACGAGAGACTCGAGGCGAAGTTGAACGATAGCATGAGTATTTTAACGTTGCAGATGAACGGGGTGTACGACGTCGGCGAGAACGGCGGGGTGCCGCTTCGGCTGAGCAGGCGGGTGTAACTCCGCTGTGTCCACTGATTCGTCTAGTCGTCGCCCCAAGTCTATATCTGCTCTTTTATTAATAAAGATGTGCCGATGCACCTTAGCGAGCTATGACCCATCTCGTGTTATTTTCCAATAATAAACGTGATTATCTGCAGCGATAACCCGTTTAGACAACCTCCCAGCCCCCGTTACCTTTGAATGCATTGCCTTATTTCCACTTATCTCTTAAGTGCAACCAAGCAGGTTCTGGCCAAGATAGCTGAGCCACCTTTATGTGTAGCAGCCGAAAAGTGGCATTCGGATAATAAAGATTCGGCCGAGGATAACCCCGTATTACAGAATAAAAGGGATAAAAGCCAATGGTTATTGGCCTTTATAAAAAGAGAGATTCTGCTGGGAATATACGTAATACAGTGATGGGATATACCAACGCGGTTGGAACTGGTCCAGCTAATTATTTGGACCAGGGATTTGCTTAGACAACCGTAGCCTTAATACTGTATATTGGCGGGATTCCTCTGTTTGAGGCAAGAATAAGTATGTACTGAGATTTCGAACTCTTAGAAATTTGTAGGTTAGAGCACAGTCCTATTCGCTCGCAGTGGATAGGTTGATACGTTCGTAGGTCTGTAGGTTTGTGATGTTCTGTTGGCACGAACGTGCGTTGGTTTGTGGTCAGAGGGGGGTGTACGCCTTTAGGCCAGCCTTATAAATGAAAAGAATAGATCGGGCCAGCTTGAAAACTGTTATGTACCATGGTGCAGCATCTTAATATAGCTGTCCCTGGAGTATTTACGTAGTCATAAGTCATGACTACTAGCTTGACAGAGAATTCTTTTATATACAGTTAATCTAGCACCACTTTTCCAACGGCGCCCCATGACTTTCTATAACCATGTTTTTTGAAAGCCGCTTCAACTTCCCTGTTGGGTGATTTCTCTCCCCTAAGGAAGGCTATCAGTATCTTAGAGCTGTGCAGAGTTATTAGATAGACATTTTCGCTGGCTGGCCCCATCATTAAGCGATATAGAGTGTTCAGGTGCGAGGGCCTTAGATATCAATCCTTCGAAACTGGTGGGAAATGAACCTCCTCTTATTTTTGCAGCTCATCTGCAATCGTTTCTATTCTCCCCACTGAGAGTTGCCCACAGGCAGGATTGACAGGGACAACGATGCTGTCTCCCACACGAAGCGCCAGGAAGAACAAGACGAAAGAACCAAAGTCGGGGCACTGACGGCCTGAAACCGGTGGATCTTATTCCACGCGAACACGCTACAATCCGTCAAAAAGCAGCAGCAGGGGAGTCTGTAGGGAGAGCATTACAGCTATGGGAGGCGTAAGGCGAAAATCCCGGTGTATGCTAAACGTATAAATAAATATTGAATAAACTTTGTTAGACGGAGTTGGTGTATCTCACACCAGCTGGCTCTCTTCGGCACTTTCATTCCTTAATAATCAACCACCACCAGTCAATCTTTCCCATTTATCCTTTCTCCCCACAAACTCCTTTCGATCTTCAAGAGATCATCTCTTTATTTCTATCTACTCCTCCACCTATGTTCACTGCCAAATGGCCACAGCTAACTATCATGAGTTCGTTCAATGATGGCGTCAGCAATGCTGCCGACGATACCCTCCCGGTCAATGTACAAGCTACTGTCTACTACGCGGTTCAACCGATGCCCATGGCCAGCCAATATGCAGAGATTTTTGGGATTTCTGAAAGTCCAGATTAACGACTTCAATTCCATTGTATCCATTCTCACATCTTGGTACAGCAACCTGGAGTTCGGTACGGAGCTGAATATCATTCAAACCATGGGGTAGGGTTTTCACATCGTTCTCACGTCCTCTTCACGTTCTTATATAACAATCATTTCAATAATGTGTGTTTTATCAACTTGTTTGCTGCACTCCATCATGCACTCTTCGTCCCTCTCTACCCACTTCTCCCAGTACTGTCCCTCCATTATCTTTTTCATTACTGTTATACGTGCATTACGTAATAGCACTTTTCTTCTCGCATTTGTGCTTCAGTCATATAAGAGTCCCATACAATGTACTTCAAGATTTCCTAGAAAAAGAGAATATGGTTGTAAAGGAGCTCTGCTTACAAGTTATTAGACAGCTTGTCGGTATAGGCAGTGTCTGCTAAGCACAAAACATCAAGCTGCTGGATCGAGAGTACCTCGGCGCCAGTGAAGACTTTGACAAAGCGGGCCTCGCTCTCTATTGCAACCCATCTCATGAGTTGCTTCTTGCTGTCCCAAAAACAGCCCAGGAAACCGGTGCTCTTCCAGCCTCTTCGAAGATGACCCCAGAAAGTGACAGCAATCTGTCTGGAAATGTCCCTGAAGATCCCAGTCCTGCCACGACTACAAATGTGGGTTAGTTGCCCACTGGTAAGTCTGGCATGGGCAACGGTAAGAGGAACAAGACTAAAGCAACTAAGACCGGGGTCCGACGACCGCCCAATTGCTGAATCCTCTTCCAGGCACTCTGGCAAGAGTCCGTTAGAAGGCAATACCCAGGTATAAATACCGCTGCTATCTGTAAGGGAGATGGGTTTCGATTTTTCTCGTACTACAACGCTAACCTCAGTTCTTCAGCCCAAAAGATCAGCGGGATGTGGCGAGCTATCGACAGGGAAGAAAAGAAGCAGTGGGAGAAGAGGGCGGAGGAAGCAAAATCCTTGATGTGATGGGTTGCAACGACTGATGCAACAAGTCCGAAGGACTTTGATGACATTAAGTAGACCTCGAGACTTGTGGCCTCCTGTAGCTGGACGTCTCTGGAGACAGCCATCTCCCTTCTTAGTGATCAACTCTTTTCTATGGAATCTTCAAATACCATCCTTATTATCAATATCAGCCTTGGCGACCTTCCGAAATGAGGAAGAGGGACAAGATTTATCAGGGGAGCAACAATACTGCCAGTCCAAGGACCCTTAAGTGTTCTTGGCAATCTTATTGCAGCGAAAATATCGTGGAATAGGGGTATCTATGTTAGTCATCAAGCTCCTAGCACCCCGGAAGAACCTTATTCCGGCGCGCCCACAGTATATAGAAAGCTTCCTAACCACTGTTCGTTAAAGCCTAATTTTAATAAGATAATTATTACTTTTTACATTTTATATTACCTTATTCACCGATTAACTTAATTATAATATTTTCGAACTCGGTATTTTATTTACGTGAAATAATTATGGTGAAATTAATTATATTTTTTTTATTAATTTATAACTTTATATTAATTAATAGATTAAAGAAATTTATATTTAAAAATATAATTTTTAAAAAATCAGTTTAATTATATTATTTAATATTTCATTTTATATTATAATATCTTTTTCGTAAGATATTTAATATTTTGTTAATTTAAATATATTTAATGTCAATTTCTTTCAAAAATATCCAGATAATTGTATTATGTAAAAAACATATTCTCGATATTATCGCTCGAATTAAGGCCAAATATTAGGCAGATTTTGCCGAATAAAACGTTTTCGAATAAAATAATATTATTTTATAAATATTTAAAAATAGGAATTTAACTAATTTAAGGAAAAAAACTACGATATTAATTTAAAATTTTTTTCAAATTTAAATAAAATATATAAATATTTAAATTTAAATTAACGTAATAAAAAATAATAAAACCTTTAAAAACATTTAAATTATTTTAATAACCTAAAAATCTTTACATTTTAGTTTTTAAAAAAAATAAAAACTTAAATCATTTTTTCGAAATTAAAGTATTTAATGTTTAAAAATCAATAAATTATTTATTATAAAACATGTTTTAAATACCATACTAAAATATTTCATTTCAGATTAAATATAATATAAATATATCGAATTAACTAAAAATTATTTTTAAAAAGATTTATTAAAATTTTGAAAGCTTTTAAAAATTAATTTTCGATTTTATATTACGAAAATGAATAAAAGGGTATAATTAAACATTTTAAATTTTTAATACTTTTGAACGGTAAATAAAGATTTAAAATAAATATAACGTTATTATATAGTTTTATTTCTTTTACTTAAAATGCCTAAGAAAGAAAATTAAGGGAAATTATAATATTTTATATTAAACAATAACCATTTGCAGAAATCTAGCAAATAGGTTATATTTCGATGCACGATTATAAATATAATTATATATAAGATTCGTTATATTAATTTTATGCAAAAAATGAAATGGTTTTTTTAAATTAAGCTAATAAAAAACTTTCATTTTAAGTTTTTTCATATCTTTATTAAAAGTATTTTTAAGAGATTAAGAGCATTATTATTTAATAATAATAATTAATATGGTAATATTATCGTAACGTTAATTAATTATTAAATTATTATTATTTTTAAATTTAAATTAATGGAAAATTATATTATTATTAATTCCGAGAAATATTCTTTAATACTATTTAGCTTAATCAATAATTATAAACTAAAATATTTAATACTAATTAATTAATAATGAAAATACAAAGGTTTCTATTCCTAATTAACGGTATTATAAAACGAATATTTGAAAAAGAGGTATTCGGAATGAATAAAAAATTTAAATATAACTTTATTTTTAACTATATAATAACAGTAATTAATTTTTAAGTTTATATTATTTTAAATATTTTATTATATAACCCGGAATTTAATAATACGGTATACTTTATTTCTTTAAAAAACAAGAGTATTAATAATAATATATTTGTAAAATATGCCTCTATTTATATATGAATTTGTTTAAAATATAAACCGTGACTTTATTTATAATTTTACAAAATCCGGCAAATATTTTAATATCTGTAATAATTAATACAAAAAATACAAAATCGTGAAACCTGTTTCGGAATTACTTTTATTCTATATCAAAATAAAAGATTTTTATTATTTTAAATTTAAATATTTATAATTTATAATATTAAAATGTATTTATTAAAATAGTTAGAATTCTTGTTCCTAGTAATATTTCGTATTTAAAATATTGAAATTATATTTATATGTATATGTTTTAATGCAGTCTAAAATATAAATTATAAAGCTAGATATTCAAATTGTGTTATTATATTACGTAAAACTACTTTAATTATTTTATTATTTGTAATAGTTCTTTAATAATATGAAAAGATTAAATACCAATACAATAATAATAGTTTTTTTTTGGTATTTTGTATTTTTAAACATATATTTCGAATAATTAAAAGTTTTAAATATTAAATATGTATACATTATAAATGTTTTAATTAAAAAGTTCAATAAAGTGACAATGTTTAAAGAACCGTAATAGAATGCTTTACAATATATTAAAAATAATATACTAGAAAGTTTATTAAATTAAAGTTATTATTTGGCTCATCTTAAAAACTTTACAAAAAACGAACGGATAAATTAAGAGTTTGATTAATAAAGCTTTGAAAATAATATCAAGAAATTATTTTTTTGAACAATTTAAACTTAATGTAATAAAAACAAATAATATAATTATATAATATAAATCCGAATTATACGTATAATATATTTATTCCCAATAAAGTTCTTACTAATTTAAATATTATTTTCGTGGGTATAATTAATATAAATCTTAAGCTAAATTAATTTGAGATTTATGTATAGAATCTTCCAACGTATTTATTAGAAAAGCGGAAAAGAAAGTGTTTAAAATATAATCGAAAATTTATATTAATCATTTAATACGATATCGAATTTTAAATGTTTATTAAATATAAGTATCGGAATTCCGAACAGTTATTATTATATGTAACGTTATATTTAATAAAAACCTTTTTATTAGTTAAAGAAATATTGATTTTAAATATAAATGAGGAATTTACAATTAAGTTATATATGACCGAATGCTTAATTTAAAAAAAATTAACTTTTGAAATATTTAATATATAAAATAGCTTTTATAATATTTATAATGTTTTAAAAAATAAAAATAGTTTTAATTTTGAATATGAAATCTAAAAAAAATTGATTATAAAGTACAAATTTAAATATAAAATTTTAACTTTTAAAAATCCTTTTTCATCTAGAAAACAGATTGCAAAAAACGTTTAAAAATATATAACTTAATAATTAATTAAACCATTAATTTATTGCAATACTCGTATATTTATTACAATGAAAAAGAAGTACTAACTAACTATATTTATAAATAATATACATAATTTAATATTATATAAAATTAAGTTCGAGATTTTTATAAATTAGAACTTATCCGGTAATTAATAAAACTTTATACGTTAAATTTTTAAAATAAGAAAATGAAGTATAAAAATTATAAATATTTATTTCTAAACCTAAAAAATTACAGAAACAAAAGATTCCTAACGATTTCGAGAAGTAATAACGTTTATACCTTAAATATTACTGTAATTTATAGAAACAACGTAATATGTTATATTTTATATTACACTAAGAAAATTCTTTTACACATTTTCATTATTATATTATATAATAAAATAAATATATAAAAAATTACACATTTTTATATAATAATTATAATAACGATATTACAAAAAACCTAAAAGGTTTTGGCGTTTTATTAGGTAAATTTAAAATTTATAAAGATTAATTAAAAATTAAATGGCTTAAATTTTAAAAAGATTTTAGTAAATCTTTTTAAAATCACTTTTTAAAAAAATGCTAAAAAAGATAAATTAAAATATTTAAAAAATATAAGATAAAACTCAAATTTCGATTACGTATATTAAAGTTGAATTAATATTTTTAAAGTAAATGTTTACAGTTAAATTTAATGAAAATAAAAATTAAAATATTATAAATTATATATTTACGCCCGTAATAATTTCTAAAGGTGTTATGACCCAACAGGCTACGGCCTCGGGAAACGGTCGCAATAATAACTAAGCCATGTGGGTTAAGTTATGTGATAGCTCAATAGGATCGATAATAAAGCCTATAACGCCAGGCTCGACAGGATTAATTATAAAGCCTATAAAGCCAGATTCGATAAAATCAATCGTAAAACTTATCGAAGCCATAAATCGATAAAAAAAGTTAAGTATAAAATATTTATTAGTTCTATAATTTAAATAATTTTAATTTATAATATTTATTAATATTAATTATTTGTAATAAGGTTTTTCCTGTATTAAGAGATATAATTATATTTATTACTTAGATTTTTACGATATTTTTGTTAATATAAACCCGTCAACTTAAGGTTTAATAATTGGTTAAACTGCCTAGCCGTTATACGTTGCAAGTTTTTGTTTAGTAATACCGTCAAACTCTGAGTAATACCCAATACTGTCAAAATATTAACCAGCATTTAGGAAACCTTTATTTAGCAGTTTTAGGCTCGAATTCGGGAACTGAAAAAAAAATTCGATAATTTAAGGTTACGCCATCTATTTAACCCTTTTTCGCCCGTATAAAGCCGAAAAAACCGGAACCTTACAATACAAAAAATAATCCGTAAACCTTTTTAACTTAGGCACGAATTTATTTTCGCTTCCTAAACCTTAGTAACCTTGCGGATATAGTTTTAATAGTAGGAATATGCCTAATAGAAAATATGGTTAATTAGTTTAAGCCTATTATGAGAAATTTTTTGGAAATAAAAAAAGCAAATAAGAAAGATTTTATTAACGAAATCTTTTTAACTTATACCAATTTCGAAAATAAAATGCGCAATAATTTTGGCAATCCGGATAAAAAACGATTAGCGGCTTAATAATTCTTATAACTTAAATAAAAAGAATTTATATCTAAGTACGTCATAACTTTTAAAAGTTTTGCGGCCAAGGCCGGATAAGGAAATAATAAAACCGACGCCTTTATTAATATATTTTATAAAGGATTAAAAAATAATATAAAAGATAAAATTATTCGGATCGAACGATTAATTACCTTGGACCGGTATATCGTAAAGGTAATCAAGATTAATAATTAACAGTTTGAGAAACGATAGAAAAAAAAAGGATAATATGCGTTACGTTCGGAATATAACAAATTTAACCAGGGGAAAAAACAAGACGCACCCTTTACTTTTTACGAAACGGCGCCAGGATTTATGGAACTCGGCGTTACCCACAGATAGGATTGGAGCCAGATTAAGTGCTTTAACTGTGGCAAAATAGGATATAAGGCTTACAAATGTAAAAAACCCAAGAAATTACGGCAAAATAACTGGATCCCTGTACCAGAGGGACAAGCTAGGAATAACTAAGGAAACGATAGTAAGGTTATTAACATAATCCAAGCTAAGTACGTACCACGATAAAAGGTTTAATAGGGACCATTACGATAAGAAATTTGACGAAGAATGCGAAAAGCCAGAAAGCTGGCTTAATAGGTAACGCGAATATAATAAAAGGCCTTACAAGGATAGCTACGCAAATACCAGAATTAGATAGAAGAAGTCTATCCGGGAATACCTAATCGATACGGCAAAATGTACGCCATATATTGTCGACGACGAGAATATCCCGATTACGAAAAATAAAAGTAACATATTTATATACGAATTACCCGTATGTATTATAAGGGATTCGATTTTTCAAACTATATTAGGCATAATAAGAATAATAAGTAATATTATTAACAGTTTCGAACCATAACCCCAGGAAATATTTAATAGTTAGCCGAAATAAAGAGCTGGCCCGAAGGAAAATAATGCCCGTAGGAAATTTTTTTTGTTATTATGGATAATATAATTATTAAACGGAGAAGGAGTTAATCCAGCGTATAATAAAAAAGCATTATTAAAAAGTTATTACGGATCTTTATTTTTAATTAATATTTATTACGGATCCCCCAAAAAAAGCTATTAAGGAAAAGATACGTTAATTTATAAGAGATGTTTAGAACGATAACCAAAATAACGCATAATAGGATATAATCGCAAATATAAAAAAACAATTTATTTAATAAGGAAAGGAATTATAAAAGAATTAAAAATAATTAATAGGGTTCGAAGGAATAATATGCCGACAATAATAATAGATATAATAACTTAACGCATTATATATAGAAATATAAATAAGGTTTAACAAATTCGAACAGGAATTAAAAAAAAGGTTATTTATAAAAAAGCCATAAGATAACGAAACTTAAAAAAGTTAAAAGGAATTCTTAAAAAAGGCTTTAAATGCGATAATAAGAAATATTAATAACTTTATTACTTTGGATATACGAATCGAAACGTATTGGTATACCGTAATAGTGGATTGCGGAACTTTGGATAAGAATTATATTATACCGGATATAGTAAATAAGTTTAAACTGCTATGGAAATATAAGTTAAAACCTTATATAACGATAAATGCCGAAAGTTAGGAATTCGCTTACGATAACGGAAAAGTTATACGCAAAATTAATTACTTTAAGATTGTTATTTAAAAACGATATTAAACGGTTAATTTCGATATTATTTTATTCGGGAATTACGATATAATCTTAGGATTACTATGGATACGTTAGTACGGAATTTTAATTAATAGCCAAATTAGCTAAATAAGATTTACCTTATACCTTATTAGCAGATAAAAAAAATTAAGATTTTAATATTCGATCGATAATAGCGACGAATGCAGGCATAAAAATACGATAAATACCTTATTACTTAAAGAAATAAAATATAAGAAAAAAAATGGATATCAGAAAAAAATACGACGTATCATTATTATTATTAGAATAAAATTAAAATAATTAAATAACGATTTAAAATAATAAGAATAATAACCTAAGAAATTAAAAAATTTAATTAATATGTTATCATAATATTATAAATATAAATAATTTTTTAAAAAGGAACTCGATACGAAATTACCAGAACATAACAAATAAAATTACGAAATAATTTTTAAAAAAAGCTTTTCGATAAAGTTTTATCTTATTTATAATTTTAGTAAAAACGAATTACGTACTTTTAGAAAATACCTGGAAAATCGATTATAAAAAGGATAAATTCGACCTTCGAAGTTACCAGTAGGATATTTTATATTTTTCGTATTTAAAAAAAACGGAAAATTACGATTTGTGGTTAATTACCGGTAATTAAACGATATTATTATTAAAGATTAAATATTATTATCTTTAATTACTGAAATTAAAAACCGATTTTATAAAGCTAAATAATTTATAACATTTAATTTTAGAAATAAATATAATCTTATTAAAATCAAAAAAGAATATAAATGGAAAATAATTTTTAAAACGAAATACGGATTATTTAAATATTTGGTTATATTAATAGAATTTATAAACGTACTAATAATCTTTTAGCGAATAATTAATTACGTATTACGAGAATATCTCGATATTTTCGTCGTTTGTTATTTTGACGATATTCTTATTTTTTCGGAACCGGAAAAAGCATATGTAGGATACGTTTATAAGGTTTTTTAAGCTTTATAAAACGTAAGGTTATTTATTAATATAAAAGAATTAATTTTATAAATAGGAAATAAAATATCTGGGATATATTATTACTTTAAAATATATTAAAATAAACTTTAAAAAATTATTATAATTATAAAATAATAAACGCCAATAACGGTTAAGGAAATATAAGCATTTTTTGGATTTGCTAATTATTACAGGAAGTTTATTCGAAATTTTAATAAAATAATTATACCCCTAGTAAATTTTACGAAAAAAAAAGAATTTAAATAAATGCCAAATACGGAAAAAACATTTTAAGATATTAAGGATGTAATTACCAACGAGTTAATATTAATCATATACGATCCAAACCGTTTTGTTAAGTTAGAAACCGATATTTCGGATTACGCGTTAAGCGTAATAATCGGATAACAAAATAATTAAAGCAAATTGAACCTTATTGTATTTTTTTCGTATAAATTAAAAAAAAACCGAATTTAATTACGGTATCTTAAATAAGGAATTTATAATTATTATTATGGTATTTCGGGAATTTAGGCATTTTTTAAAAGGAAGCTTATACCAGGTTAAGATTTATACGGATTATTAAAATCTTATTTAAGTTATTGCGATTAGGGAATTTATAAAACGATAATTAAAATACGTAAAAAAATTGGCGAATTTCGATTTCGTTATTATTCATAAAAAAGGATTAAAAAATAATAAAGCAAATATTTTAAGTAAGTAATTAAATTTCGAAAAGAAATTAGTTAAAATTAGCTATATAATTTTTGATATTATTATAAAAAGATATTTATATTTACGACAGATTGCGACAATTCGGGCAGTACCTTAAAATATATATCAGAAAATCTAATAATATAACGATATTTTCTTAGAAAACCAAAAAATAAATAAAATATAAATTTCAGAAAAATACCGGAAAAATTTAGTACGAAAGATATACGAATATTAATTATATAAATATTTACGGATTTATAAGATCTTAAAGCGATTTTAACGTATATATTTTTTTCCTAAAATAAAATTAACGGTATAGAAAATTATACGGCAATACGATATTTGCGCCAAAGTAAAGGCTCGACGACATAAGCCATACGGAGAATTATAGTTATTACTAATAGTAAAATAATTATAATATTTAGTTATATTCGACTTTATTATTAAATTTTTTATATTAAAAAATTTAATTACGGAAATATATTACGATAGCATTTTCGTAATTATCGACCGATTTACGAAATTTTCTTATTTCTTGCCATATTATAAGGATATAAATGCCGAATAACTAGCATATATTTTTTTAGATATATTTTCAGCATATACGGATTATTAATAAATATTATATCAGATAAAGGATCGATATTCGCATCTAAGTTTTGGCAAAGCCTTATAGCACAAATCGGCCTAAACCACAAGTTATTTAGCATATTTAAACCATAAATAAATACATAAATAAAATAAATAAATTAAGTTTTAAAAACTTATTTATAATATTATATTAATTATAAATAAAATAATTAAGTTTAAAAATTATTAATCGCATAATTAATTTATAATACTAATTATTACGAAAGTATTAAGATAATATTTATATACGCAAATTTTGGTTTTATTTTAAAAGTTTACAAAAAAATACGCGATAATAGTTTAATTAATATCAAAATAATTTTTACGTTAAAACGGTTACGATAGTTGCATTAAGAAATAAAGATAAAATTGGAATTCGTACGAAATTAAATAAGCAAATATTATAATTAGAAAAAATTAAAAGAATTAACTTTCGAAAAAGGGAAAATAGTTTTTTTTCGTTACAAAAAACATTTAAATAAAAAAACCTAACAAAAAACTCGATTTCAAATATATCGGTCCATATAAAATCGCTAAGAAAATCTCAGAAAATAATTACTAATTAAAACTTCCGCCAAAAGTTAAATTTTATTTAATTTTTTATATTTCCTTATTCGAATTAACAGTAAATATAATCAAAATGCATATAACATAAAACGACGTAAAAATAAAAAACGAATAAGCATACGAAATGGAAAAAATTTTCGACATGCGAAAACAAAACGGATTTACCCAATACCTAATCAAATAAAAAAAGCATCCAAATTCCGAAAACACCTAGGAACCTGCCAAGAATTTTATTAGCGCTTAGTATCTGTTAAAAATTTTTTACCAACAACGCCGAGGTTAACGGGGTTAAAGGTCCCCCAATTAACAGACGACTAATTTGTGGATTCCAGGTTGGACTAATCGAGAGAAGGAACGGCCTCCGCCGTTATGGCCTTGGCAACCTTTAATTCGGCCTATTTTTTTCGACGTTCCAATTTATCCAATTCCTTTAGGGACCGAAGCCCACGAGATAGCATGCGTATTATACGGTCGGCCCATAACTTCTTTTGTTTTCGAAGACGACGAACCTTGGCCTGCGCCTGTTCCGTTTTTTTTTCGGTTTTCTTAAGTTCCGTTTTAACTTTAAAGTAGTTAAAAACGAGTTTTTCAAGTTAAAAAGTAAAAAGACCGTTAACGTTACAAAGGCCCTGGTTCCGTATTACGTATTTTTCGTATTTGGAAAAATCCAACGAAAAAATATAATAAGACGATAATCCGCAATAAGCATAATAAGAACATATAAGCATATTTACAGTTCGAAAAGTGATTAATTTAAATAAGTTATTTCGCTTTTTCGTTTTTCTGTTAATCGGTTTTTTAATACGATCCGATATAATGGCAAAAGGAAAATTTATAAAAAAAAGAAATTTTCGGAACGAAAATTATAAAAAAAGAAAATCGTATTATAACCCAATAGGTTACGGCCTTGAGAAACGGTCGTAATAATAATTAAGTTATGTAGGTTAAGTTACGTAATGGCTTAACAGGATCGATAGTAAAGCCTATAAAGCCAGGTTCGACAGAATCGATTATAAAGCTTATAAAGCTAGGTTCGACAAAATCGATCGTAAAACTTATCGAAATTATAAATTAATAAAAAAGTTAAGTATAAAATATTTATTAATTCCATAATTTAGATAACTTTAACTTATAATACTTATTAATATTAATTATTTATAATAAGGTTTTTCCGGTATTAAAAGATATAATTGTATTTATTACTTAGATTCTTACGATACTTGGGCTAATATAAACCCGTCGATTTAAGGTTTAATAGTTGATTAAACCGCCTAGCCGTTATAAAAGGTTAATTGAATTTAATTATTAATATATATTATTATATTTATAATTAAACTCTTTTAAATTATGATAATTGTAGTAACCGAATTTAATTTTAAAATTTTGTAAGTTAAAGTATTATAAATTTTTTAAATACTTTATATGTAAATCAAATCTTTATAATTTATAATTTTAAACTGCTTCAATAAATAAATTATATATAAAATTCGATCCAACTTTATACGAATTAAAAATTTATTTTTATTATAATATCGCTAAATGTTTTATTACGTTATAAAAAATAAGACTTATATTATTTTTAAAAACAATAGTACTGATTTTATGACGAATAATATACGTTTATCTTTATATTTCTTTAAAACAAATTCTTATTTTTCTATTTCCGAAATTACTAAAATAGAATCGATAAAAGTATTTCAAAATTAAAAAATATAAATTAATTTATATATATTTAAATTATTTGCGATACATTAAGAAGAATTATATTGGGATACAAAATATATATTGAAAAATCTATTCTTTATTTTGAATTAATCAAAATATTTATATAATGTTTTTGAATGTTTTCGAAAAATAAATTAAAGATTATTAGAAGTCTATCGTTTGTCAAATATTGTGAAATACGGCGAGACTTTTAAAAATATATTAAAATATTGTTTTAAAAAATCTATTACATAAAAAAACATTTACTAAATAACGGTCAGTATTACTATAATTAAAATTCAATTATTTGCAATAAAATATATATTTAAAAGCTATAGTTTTTATATTTGTTTTATAAGTTTACCTTGAAATTAAACAAAATTTAAAATAAAAGTAATATGAACTAATAAATAATTGTACTAAATATTAAAGAAAGTAAAAATTTAGTATTAAATTATATTACGTTAATATTTAAAATATATAAATACGTTAAAAATAAAATCTAAATTATTTAACATAATTTATTTATGTATAATATAAATATTTATTAACCATTAAAAAGGTTTTTGTAAATAAATTTTCAAATATTTTAAAATATTTTTTAATTTATACAATTGGCGACAAATATTGACAAAAATAGTAATAATAGAAATAACAAAATATATAATTTTATTAAATTTTAAATCTTTCGGGATAATGTTTTTTAAAAAAAATTAAAAAACTTTTATTATTATTATTATTATTATTATTATTATTAATTTAATAATAAATTTATACTTTTCCTAACTAAACCGAATCCGCTTATACGTACGATAATTACGTCCATAAATATAAATACGATTATTAACGTAATAAATATAAGGACCGGTTATTTTTTTAATTATTACTTTAATTTTCTTTCAAAAAAAAACTATATAACTTGTGAGAATACATCCTTTATAAGAATAAGGCTGGTAGCCGACCAGCTACCGATCAGTTATCGACCTACTTACTAATATAAATTCACTATCTGGCAGCTAGTAAAAAAGGCCAGAGAATAATAACCTAATATATTTATTTTTTGGAATACGTTTTGCGATTGGTCGGAAATTACCTTATCCCAACTTACAGCTATTTATTATCTTATAATTCTTCCATTTTTACTATAAAGAATAACGTAATAACCACCAAAAGTAAAGCTTGCCAACTGTAAAACGAACCTAGATTACCAGTTAAAAAAACCACCGATCGGAATTTAACCGACAAATAATCGATCACGGTACGGGAATAGGTTAAAGAGCTTATAACGGAACCTTAATAAGCAAAGGATTATGATTCCCGAGATCCCGTATTACTTTATATATATAATAAAAATACGTTCCGATAACCGTTACTTAAACGGTCGGAAAACGGACGTAATATAATAATTACGTTTCAAAATTTAAAATAAGAAAAGGTTAAACCCTTTAATAATAACCAGATTTTAAAAACTATGTATTAATAAAACGAATAATATTCGGAATTATTTCGATAATTAGTCGAATAATACGTAATAATATAAATTTAAAAAAAAACAAAGTTTTATAAGTTTATTACGATATCGGCGTAAAAGCCTAAAGGCGATAAGCGAATATTATGTTATAATTGCCTGAAATTATTCGAAAGTACGTCGAATAAAAAAAAGGTTAAATAAAAATTATTATAGATATTTATACCAAAAAATTAAGGCGAAATATATTTACTTATATTTAATGAGTTATAGGCTATAGGGACTTTTTTCTTATAATTATTTAACGATTATATTACGTTATACTTAATTTTTTTATTTACTAAAAAATTAAAAATAGAAAATCTATAAATTTTGATTAGGAAAGCTTACGTAATTTTTAATTTTTTTCGATAAGGAATATAGGAATTAATTTATGGAATTACGATAATAATTTAATTAATTACCGTTAGAGTTTTACGTAAGATAAAGGTTCCTAATTTATTAAAAAAAATTTACGAAAATTTTTAATTTGGAATATAATTGGGATAATAAGCATTATATTTTTGATTATTTTTATAAATTATTATCAAAGTTATAAAATACTTTGTTACGAAAAAATGTAAAGCTAAAACAAATTAATAACGTGGTAAATAAGGCAGAACGTTATTAGGACGCCTGAAAAAAGGCAAAGAAAAACCGATTATTTTCTGCCAAAAGTATTAATAAGGATAAATAATTTTATTTTAACGTTTTCGGAAAAAAAGAATCCTTAAAACAAATTAAAAACGTTATGTAGAAATAATAGACGTTCTTATATTCGAAAAACAAATAATTGAAGGTTTAATTTCGATTAAAATCAATCCGTACAAAATAATATCTTTAATTTTTATAAGAGCTTATTTAAATATTATAATTATGGAAAATTAAATTATAAAAACGAAAATTACAAACTTAAAAGGGAAACAAAAACCTTGTTATCTCGGTTATACGGAAACCGACTTTCGAAAGCCGTACAGAATATTACAGTATATAACGATGAATTAAATTAGTTCCTAAATGTAAACCCAAAAAAAGAGCCGGAATAAACGCATACGTCTAGTCCATTTAGCTGATAATTATAAGATAATTAGAATAAAGCCGCCCTTTAAAAGAAAAACACTTATTAAAAGAAATACGGGGGATATAATCATATAAGTAAATATAGATACCGAAATATAGGTAAATATTATAAGTAAAGAATTATCGAAAAAACTTAATTTCCAATTAATTTTCCTAAATATTCCGGGCCTTATCGGCATTAACGGCGCGTATATCAAGTGTTATAAGGCTTACGAAATTCCTATTAATATAATAAATAATAACGAAAATAAACGAAACTTTAAATAAATTTATTTTGTAATATGCTATAATCGTAAAACGTCTAATTTCTTATAACTTAGACTCGGAATAAGTAAATTAGGGATTTTGTTAAATATAATTATATATTAATAATTATATAGATTATTATAAAAGGTCGATAAATAAGAAATGGCGAACCTAGCGTTTTTCGATAAGTAAATTTATAGCGTTAATTTGATAGGCCTAATTAAGGAATTAAATATTCCGGAATTCGAGAAATAATAAGAATAAAAGATAATCGATCTCCTTATATGCTTAAAGAATTTCCGGCAAATATATTTCGAAAATATAACGAAAGAAATATTTTAACTGCTAAAAGAAAAATATATAATAAATTTAATGCTAGAGAGAACGCCCTTATTCAGCCTAATTTACCTTATTTCGGAAGTTAAAAAAAGGTATCCGAAAAATATATTCGAAAAAACCTAAAAGTAAGTCGGATACGTTATTCGAAAACGGACGTAAGGGTATCAGTATTATTTATGCTTAAAAAAAGAGCAATCTTTAATTATACACCGATTATAAAGGGTTAAATCGGGTAATAATAAAAAACCGATATTTTCGAAAATTAATTTTAAGAACTTTATTACTGTATTAGGATTAAAAAGGGCGATTAATAAAAAACCGTTTTCCAAACGCGGTACGAATAATTTAAATATATAATTATATTATTTGGTCTTATTAACGTACCGGCTACGTTTTGGCCTATATATATAAAATATTAACCGGATTAATTAAGTATATATACGTAATATCTTTAAATAATATAATTATTTATTCGAATAACCAAAAAATACGAAATATTTCTAGTTAATTTACGAACAGTTATTATAAAATTAATTATTTGCCGAAATGTTTAAATACGAACTTTACAAAAAGAAATAAAGTTTTTAAAATTTATAATTAATACCGATAATTTGGAAATAAGCCGTTAATGCGTCGATATTATCGAAATATGGTTAAAGCCGGAATTAATTTATACTGTTTAAGTATTTTTAAGATTTGCAAAGTTTTACTAGAAGTTTATCGCCTATTATTTGCGTATTATCGAATTTATTATTAAGTTTTTAAAAAGGGCGTAAGGCAAAGGTAAAATAATAAAATTCTAATAATTTCAAAATATTCAAAACGTATTACGAAATTTAAAAAATATTTTTTAATCGGCGATTATTTCCCGATATTAGAATAATGTTAAAAATACCAGGGTTAAAATAAACGCCTTGGTAAAAGCCATATTAAGGATATTTTTATAAAAATGCGGAAAATATTAGCGCCTAATTAAATATTAATTGCGAAAATTAGGTTTAATCAAAAAGCGGTAATTTATAAGGTAATAAGAATTATTGGCGATTATAAAAAGCCTGAAATATTAGTAATAATATTTTAAAAATACGAAAAAGAAACTTTTAATATTTATCGATTATATAGCGTTAAAAGATATAATAAAGACGTCGGCGCGTAACCTTAAGACAAAGTTAACGTAATATATTTATTATTTTACGTAATTTAATTTTGAAATCTAATATTAACCGGGTATCGTTAATCCGGCGGATAGGTTATTTAGATATCCGGATTATATATTAAAGAAAATAATATATAAAAACGTAATTCTTATATTATTTAAAAAATTCGGACTTATGAATAATATGCCGGAAAATATAAAGAAAATAATTACAAATATATAGCATAACTCAGAGCATTATAAAAGAGAAAAAGGCCTTACAAAAATAACGCAAAATTCATTCGTTATAAACTTTTTAAATAGATTTTAAATGGCGAAAATTGAAGCAATTATTATCGGCGTAAAATAAACAGAGAATTTTTATTATACCATTGCAAAAGGTTTTCGAAAAAAAGAAAGATAAAAAATTATATATTTAGAGACTTTATTATTTATAATAACAATATAAATGTAAATTGCAACAGTAATATAATTAGCAGTTAAATAACGGTAATCGTAAACTATAATTATATTATAATTAAATTCCGAAAAGTTTAAAAGGAACGAATTTAATATTTAGGTTATTATTTATAACTAATATATTTTACGTTTCTTAACAAGGAAATTAGCTAAAAATAAAATGGCATTATAACTAAAGGTTTTCCGACGATTTTACGATCAGGTTCGAAAATTACAAATTAAAAATTTAATATTATAAAATTAATATAAGTAATTAAACGTTAAACCGAAATAAAAGAAGAATATTTTCTGAACCTAAATAAGATATTATATTATCGGAATAAATTCGTAATCTCGTTGTAAAAGGTTTTACGGAAATAATTAATTAATTAATATCATAATAATTTAACGGTAAAATATATAGGATATGTCTGTACGTTAACATTAATAAGCCGAAAATTTTACTTGGGAAATATAACGAACGATATCTGAAAATATATTAAATAATATCTAAATTATTAAAACATAATAAAATTATGATATAAACTATATAGATAATTATGGCCTTTGCCATTACTTAAGTAGCTTTTTCAAGAAATCTTATTAAATTTCATTACGGGGCTTTTTAAGAACCTAAGTTTAAACGGGCTAAAGTACGATATAATTCTGGTAATTATTAGCCGTTTTACGAAATTAAAATTATTTATTATTACGGTTAAAACCTTAACTGTAACCGAATTAATCCGATTGCTTTATAATAAGGTTGAATGTAAAATCGGTACGTTAACCGGAATTATTAATAATAAAACTAAGTTATTAATAAATTAATTTTAGGCGAGGTTTTATAAAAAGTAAAAAATAAAAGAGCAAATAATAATTATTTATTATCCGTAAACCGATAAATAAACAAAACGTACTTATTAAATTTTAAAATATTATTTCCTTAATTACGTTAATAAATATTAAAATTATTAAATAAAGTTATTACGAAATACGGAATATATATATAATAATGCGCGAAAAGTATTTATTAATTACCTTTTATTCGAAACCTTATATAGATATTATTTAAGAATAATAAAATACTTTTTATAAAGGTTTAAAAAATAAGTATAAGGAAATAAGGAACGCTTTAAAAAAGTAACGGTTATTTGTTAAATAATATATAAATATTTGTCAACAGTCACAGTGATCAAATGCAGGAAACTAGTGATAGCTTGATAACCTATGTTAGGAAAGACTGAAGAAGTCTGGGGCGTACCGCTCTTACATACACGTCCTGTTTGTACATACGGTGGTCCCTGGATAAACGCTGTCCCAGGTTACCTCAGCTAGCTCAGGCCTCTCTGGCTCGTTTTCCCAATTTCTTCAAAGTCACTCAATTACCGCTCCATAACGCTAAATATTAACTAATCAAATCCCAAATCCCCGTAACGAGCCAACAAGGCCTAAGTTATAGTTACATAAAAACGGCTTCCTTCGGTAAATTTATTTCTTTAAAAAATAGAAATCCGTAATAATTTAAAAATAATATATTTTTATAATTATATATATATATATATACGATTATTTTAATTATAACTTTTTATTAATATTATAATAATCTTAATTAAAACCTATTTACTATTTTCAAATTTTAATGCATATAATAATTACAGCCCGAACCCGTTACGTTATTATTCCCCTTTTTAAAATATAATAAATTTGAATTTCCTTAGTTTTATTAGGTTACGCCCTTAAAATAAAATATATATACGTATATTTTAAATTTCTCGTATTAGTAAGAAAAAATTAATATAACGTTAAAAAATTTATATATAATTAGGTTTTTTATAATAATTTAAGCCGAATTATTAATTTGATTATTTGGATTAACCGATTTTTTAATGTAATAAAAAATAAATACGTAAATATTTATTAATATATAAAAATTAATTAAAGTTTTTAATTTTGATTAATTAAAACTTTATTATATATACATATTATAATATATTATATAGGAAACTTATAACTTTCGTAAAAGAATTTAAATTTTGTTATTTATTACAAAAATTATTATCCGATATTTACATAATTTATATTATTTTGAAAGAAAATCAACGTTTTATCAAAAGGTTTGTTTTTAATAAATTTAAATTTTTGAATTAAATAATTATATATTTAATAAAACGTGAATTATATAATATAAAATAAAATATATAATAATTTTATAATAATAACGATTTAAATATTTTTATATACTTTTTTATAATTTTAATTATTATTATTAAAATAATTTTTCAAATTAATAACAATTGCTTACCATATTTATCAAGTAAATTTTATTATTTTTAAATGTATTACAAAATAATATTAATATATTAAAAAAAATGAATATTTGCGAAAATTATTATACGTTAAATAAAAATATAATTTGACTAATAAAAAAAAATTAAGGTAATTATATTAATTTTTGTAAAATAATTTAATTTGAAATAAAATAAATTACGTTTTATAATTAAGTATAATAAAACGATACTATATTTTAATATTTAAAATTATGTTCGTAATATAACGTTTTAATACGGTATTATTATACGGAATATTATTCTTATTTTTGCTCATTATTATAGCTGTATTTTTATAAAAAACAATTAAAATAATTTATATTTTAATTTCATTAATATTATAAAATAAACTAATTTTATAAAAAGTTATAATAATATTTAATATTGCCTAATACGTTGTGTTAATTTGAAATTAATATTATTTAAGTTTTACTTTCAATTTTTTTAATATGTTTTGTAAAAATAATAAATAAAACCTTTACGGTTTTCTTAAATTAAAATATATATCGTATAATAAATATCTTTCGATTTCGTTAAATATAATTAATAAAAACGAAAACACTATTAAAAATATTTATAACGTTTATTAATAAAAAGTTTTAAAAAATATATCGATTTAAAAAAAAATAATTTTATCAATTTTGGAAACGTTTTTATTTTATTTATATCAATTAAAAAATAATTAATTATATTAAGATAATATAAGTTAATTAAGTTAAAATAACCAATTTATATAATAAAAAATAATAATGTTTTTGATTTTAATTTTATTTTATATATAAATAATTTGTTAATTTATAATTATATGTATTTGTTAGCCTAATAATATA
This sequence comes from Monosporascus cannonballus, assembly GCA_004154925.1. NCBI lineage: Eukaryota > Fungi > Ascomycota > Sordariomycetes > Xylariales > Monosporascus > Monosporascus cannonballus. Next base: position 137,547 of record QJNS01000182.1, on the reverse strand, counting down.
ACCGGAATGATTAAAATATAAATAACCTTAAAAACGGATGGTTAAATTTTAAATAAAATAATATAATTATATTAAAAATTATTAAAAATATATCTTTTTAAACCTTTAATTTTTTATATGTATAATATTTGCATTATTTTTACGGAAATTACGTATCTAATACGAATGATTTATAACAAAAACGTTTAATATATATAAAGTTTTTTGGAATACCTTGATCGAAAACTTTTTTTCGAAAGCCGAATTTATCGAATTTATAAAATATATATATTTCCGGTTAACCGTTACCGAATTTAAATTTATTATATATAATATATTTTTTATATATTTTAATTATTTGAAATAAATCAGAGAAATAATACGGAATTTTAATTAAATTGCGTTAATAAATAAGCATTTTTTAATAAAAATCTTTCATTAATATTTATTAATAATATATTATTTAATAATATTAATAACTTAACAAATAATGCGCAAGTATTTTATTTTTTAATTCGGAAATATAATTTATTTATATTATTTATTAAACGGTAAGATTTGAATTAAAATATACCAAATAAGGCCTTTTTTATTAAATAATTATAAGGCCGGAAATATTTTTAATACGGCCATATTTTATAAAACGATAACCTTTTTAAATTTATTAAAAATAATAATTAATTATTAGTCGATGTTATTTTTATTATTAAGAAATTACGAAATCATTGTTGTTATTTTTAAAAAACCCAGATTTATTTATATTTTTTTACATATTATACGATATGGCAATATTAATTATATTAGGCGGCTAATATCGATATTATTAATTTTTATAAGACCGGTTAATTTAATTACCGTAAAAAGATGCTTTATTTCGATTAGATATTACGTTTTATAATATTAAATTAAATTTTTATGAATTCGATTTTAATATTAAATCTGGTTTTAAAAAAATCTAGGGAAAAATATCAAAATTATTGAATTAATAAAGCAAATATCATAATTTATAATTTATTAGCAAATTCTGCTAGTCGAAAAATTAAATATATAATATTAATATTATTTTTTCCGAAATTCGTTTTTAATTATATACCGTATATTCTTGTAACGCAAATTCTATATCCGTTACATTTTTTTACGAAATAAACGTTACGTTATTCGGAAATTTCGTAACGAAATTTTCGAATACGTTTATTTTTTGTTTCGGAATATCTAACTTATTAAAAGATATTTATTTTTCATTAAAAGAGATAATTAAAAATTCGAAAATATTTTGTTCGTAAATCGTAAAATTATAGAAATTAAATATGTCGATTTTATTAATACCGTACTTATTCCTAATTATATAAATAAACTTAATTAACTAAATACGGCAAAAAATAAAAATTAATTTATAAATACCTTTAACGTAATTATTTAAAAAGCTTTTAATATCAAATTCGCTAAGGATAATTTAGTTTAAAATAACCGTAATATCCCATATGTAGAAAAAAGTTATAATTTTATAATACAAATTATTAATAATTTAATTAATAATTTTAAATAAGGCGGTCCGTTATCGTTATCGTCGTTATCAGATAAGTAAAATAACGATTTATCGGACAAAAACAAATTATTAATATAGTTTTTTTATTTTTTTAATATTTTCTAATATATTTTTATTTAAGCAATATAATATTTATATTATACTTTTAATATTACTATAATTATGTTATTTATATAATATTAATTAATTATATTCTGTTCGAACTTTTTATTTTTTATAACTAAATATAACGTATAATTTCGAGTTAATCCATATATTCCGTTTATAATTAATTTATTAATTAACGTTTTTAAATATTGTCTAAATGTTTTCCTCTTACATTATTTTCTTTCGCGCGTTATTATAATTTGTATATTAACAATTCTCTTTATATTTTCGGATCCTAAAGTCTTATTCGTTTTAAGCGTAAAACTTGCATTTAAATGCTTTTAAAAATTTTTATTCGGATTATATAATAATACCAAATATTTGGAAATTATACATAAATATTTTTTGTTGCGTTTTTATATATGATTTATATATTTATTATCTGAATAATTCCGTAAATTATAATATTTATAAAATAACTGTATAATATATATATTTTGGCCAGGCGGCCCGATTTATAAAGTTATAAATCTTTTTTCGTATCGTTTATATGGTATTTAATTTATGTAATTTTGTTATTAGGGTATAAAGTTATAATTAATTAAAGGTTTATAATTAATTTAATAATTTAATAACTTATAAGGCCGGCATAAAGCATTATAATGTAAGTTTTAGTTTATTAATTATTATAATAAGAAATATGCCAAATTATATTAATAATATTTAATATTTATATAAATATCTTATTTTTCCTTAAAAAAAGTTTTATTCCTAATATAAATATTTCGTAATATTATCGAATTTATAAGTTTTTAATAATTATAAGTTTTTTTGGATTAATATATATTCATATTAATATTAAAACGTAAGGTATTTATTTTTATTTCTAATTTTCCGCTATATTAATAGAGTTTTAAAGCATATATTTAATATTTGGAATTAATTATAGATAATATATATTTTCCATAATAAATATCTTATATTTTGGAATAATCAAATATTGTTTAATTAATACGAAAGTACCCTAATCGGAACCATACTGTCGGTTTTGCCTTATCGTAAATTATTTTAATACCGGTTCCGGCTATTTTCTAGTTAAGGATCTTAATATCCGTTCTTAAGGTTATTTCTTGGGGACAAATTATTTTTCGGGAACAGGTTATTTTTCGGAAGGAAATTATTTTTCGGGGATATTATTAACGAACGTAATTCCCTTAGCCGGATAAATAAGGCTTTTTGGGTTTATTTGGAATACATTATCGGAAATTACCATAGATATTGCTTTTATTATATTAATAAAATATTTATTTACTTTCTGTAATATCGTAAAATATATAAAAATATATATTGTAATATAAATTTCGAGTATTAAAATAAGAAGAAAACTAAATAATAATTATTATACTATAAATAACGTACTTTTATATATTAAAATATAATAGATATTTGGAATTATAAAACAGTATTATTAAATAAATAATATTAATTATATATTATGTAATTATAATAATTATATAATATGTATTTAATGGAAATAGTTTTATGAATTATATTAAAAAAACTCTTAACAAAATATAGATTTCGTATAATTTGCATATAATTATTAAATTTCTTTTTTATATATTATTATTTCGTTATAAAAAATAACCTTAATTTTTTTATTTATATTTAATAATATATATAAATTTAATAATTTACATATTTATAATTATATAATCCTGAAGTTTATATATATTTTAATTTTAATTATATTTTTTATTTTAAAATAGTTTTATAATTTATTAATTATCCGTAAACTTTATTTGTATAATATGGATTTGTATATAATTTTTATTAATATTAATAATATATTGGGTAATTATTTAATATTTAAATTTTACTTTATTTACCATATTTTATATTTTGGATTTATATTTTTTGTTTTAATTAAGCCGAATTAATATTAATAAATTTACCATGTTATTATATATTCTAATTATATTTATTTATTTATACCTATTTAATATTTTATAATTATTATAATAATATTACCGCCGTTTAATAAAACAAAATTTAATAATCGTATTCGCGAAATATATAACGATTTAATACAAAGTTAAAGCATATATAAATATCGTAATAACATTAGGTTAATTTTCGATACGAATTATATTAATTATAGCGCTATTTTTCGAATTTTATTTTTTATTATATATATTATTTTTTAAAATTCTGCCTTAATTTACCAAATAAACCTTTTTTAAATTAGACGATTATTCGATGAAGTTCTAATATTATAAGGTTTTTATAACGTAATATTTATTAATATATTTTAAAAAGCGAAAATCGTTTACTGTTATATATATTTTAAGGTATATTTTACTTCCGCTAATTTCGAAATAATATTTAAATAAATATTCCGGGATTTCGATTATATATATATAACTTATAAACAATTAATAAAAAATATAGTTATATATTTTAATAACTTTTAAATTTCGTTTTTATTCAATTCTAAAACAGTATTAAATAATATATAATATTTTTCGTTCTTTTTCTCATATTAAAATATAATAATAAAGTTATCGATACGGATAATAAGGACTATTAAATAATAAATTTTTAAAACCGTAAAATAAACGTTTTTCATATTACAAATTTAACAGGCATATATTTTTTTAAAAAACCGTATAATTCGAGCTGTTAGCGGTTTTCGGAAATTTATAATCCATAATAATTTGCATAATACGGATAAAATTAAGAATATAGTAATTTTATAATCTCGATTAAGAAAAATATAAAACCGCAATTTATCTTATAATATATATTATATAGACGTTATTTTTCTAATATTGAATGAAGAAAAAGTTTACGATTATACCTAATTAATTATTAAATAAATAACTTTATATCAAAATTAGATTTTTAAATACCGCGGCATATTCGGTATTAATATTAAGGATTTCGGCAGTTACCCGGAATATCCCATTATTATTATATTTATATAAATTTTTAATACAAAAGAATTCATAAAACTAGCTAAGAAAAAAGCAGAAAATCCTTAGACCTAACCGAGAACCCAATTACGCCGATAAAGGGAAAACGCGGTAAAAATAAAAAGTTAAATGCGGCCGTCGACCTTTATTAAGGGAACCAAGAAACCTTAATTGGAAAAAATAATAATTAAAACTTTTAATAAAATAACGACAAAATATATAAGCGGTTTCGAAAAATATTAATTAAGATCGTATAACGATAAATATTAATTTAAATTACGAAAAGATAAGGTTATAAAACGTAATTAATAAGGATTTATTATACACCCGAAATTTAAAATATTTCGAATTAATATTTGAAAAAAACGGACGTTAAAATAATTATATTCATAACAAAAAACTGTTTATATTATTAATTTACCAGCATTATTAATCCCGTATCCTAATTATTCAACCCGAATTAAGGTATTTTAAGGGTTAAAAAAACTAAAAATAATTTAAAAGTTAATATTACAAATTTTTAAAAAAAAACGGAAAAAAGAACTTAAAAGTTTTTGATATAATGTTGTAAATTAAAGGCTATAAATTAAAAGGATAGTTTGTTAATAATTACGATAAAATACAGTTCGAATCGTATAATACAAAATTTCGTTAATTTTCCTAACTAAAAAGAAATTATTATATATTTATTACGGCATATAATTAATCTCGATCAATATAAATTAATATATCATTAAAGATTTAACGCATTGAGAATTAATAAAAATGATGAATTTAATTATTAAAGAATATGTTAATAATTTTAATTAATATTATATAAATATTTACAATTATTGCGTTTTACGATTATAACGTTACGTTAAAACTGAATATATTTTTTGTTATTACCTTTAGGTAAAACCGGTAAAATTTGGTTTTTTATTTTTTAACTTAATATTACGATTATCTTTTAATTTGTTATTAATATTATTATATAATAAGTACCGTTTATTTTTAACGCGTAATTGCTTAATTTCGATAAGAATTATTATTTTAAGTTTTTTTCCGATATATTATTTATAACGTCGAGCTGCAAATTATTACGTTTTGGCGATACCGGTAATTGCGGTAATTATATAAAAATAAACGAATTATATAAATATAAATATAATAACAAAAATAAAGCTAAAAAATCAAAAATATTTAAAAATAATATATTTTGCATTAATATTATAAATAAAAAAACAAAATAAGTTTTTACTTAAAATTACTTAATATATCGTAAATTATATATATATATATATAAGCATTACTATAACCGAAATTACGATTTCAAATTACGAAAACGTATAAATTATATGCCGGTTTAATATTTATATTAATAAAATTATTATTAAAATATGAATTATTAATTTAAACTGAATAATTATATACGGTATATTTTAATTAAGATAAGGCGTAATTTCAAGTGGCTTTATAATTTTTTCCGATATTTGTTGAATTTATAACGTAACAACAATCCGTAACCTATATAAATCGGTTTATGGCATAAACATATAACGCCGTTATTTCTGATTAAACGAATTTTATTACCTATAAAAATTAATTATATTTTTTATAAAATCGAGAATATAATTTTTTTATATATTATATATATCGCAAAAAATAAGTAATTTTTCAAAATATCTTAATATTATTATTTATCGAAACTAAGGACTACTTTAATTAATTTTATTATATTTTAAATTAAATGTAAATTTTTAATTTTTTTTAATGTATTCGGAAATTTATTAAATAAAACCCATTTAAATTTAATAAAAATAAATGTTTATTTTGTTATTTCATTATTAAACGAAAGTCATTACGCAAAAAATAATTTGTTCGCCCGTTATTTATATCAGGATTTTATTATTTTTTTAAATAATTATATTTATCAAATTAATTTCTGGTTATTTTTAGATAATTATTTTCGAATTTAAAAATTTGGATATATAAAAAAAAAATTAAACGAATATATATTGCAATAAGATTCAGCCGAAATTGAGTTATTACGGTTTTTTTAACATAATAATTTTTTTTTAAATATGCCAAAATTATTTAACGCATATATTTGCCGCTAAATAACATATATTATTAAAGTTTTATTTTTGTCCAGTACCGTAAATGAAAATTATTTTATTTCGGAAATTTAAAAATAATATTTTAATTAGCTAAAAATTAAAATAGAAATTTAATAATTCTTTCGTTTTAATTAAGATTATTCGTCATAAATTATGTATTATTTCCCTTATTATTTGAATGCCTTACGTTATTTTTTATTATAAATTTTATATTTTTATAAATAATACGGTTTTTCATTTGCCGGGCTCAGAGTTTTTCGTTATTTTATTTTTTTTTGGAATTACATAATTCGGTTTTATATTTATTAAATATTTAACAAAATGCAAATATTATAATTTAGTTATAATTCATTATATTTCATCGCTTATAATTATAAAGTATTTAATTAAATTATTAATATAAATTTTAATCGAGATATTTACGATATATTTTATTATATTACACGATTAATATGCGGAATATTTATATTTCATTTAAAAAAATAATAAATACGACAACACGAATAGGAATATTCGATTAATTTAAATTATTATATATATATATTTATTTTGCGTACGGTATCTTAAAATTATAACATTTAAAATTGTTTTTTATAAGTTTGGATAAATATTTCCAATTTAATATAATTCTAATTAAGTAATTACGGATATTTATAAAGCTTCGCCATTTTATTAATATAAATAATAATTTTAATAATAAAACGTAAATTATTTAATTAAACTTAAACAATGTTATTGAATAATCCAGATATATTAATTATTAAAATAATTTAAATATCTGTAATTTAAACATTAAAATTAAAATATAAAAAAATAATAATATCGATTTTAGAATAATTAATATTAAAATATCGGATTTCCGTTTTATAGTTATATCTAGTTAAGCCGTTAATTTAACGAAAGCCGTTATATTTCGTATTTCTTTTTATAATATTATTAATAGCTATTATATACGTAAATTAATATATATATATATATAAAATAAAATGTTAATCATAAATATTAATATATCTAGGCCGGAGATTTGTTTATTCCGATACTAAATATATTTCGTTAATAACTAAATTATACTGTTATTCGAAAATAAAATTAAATATAATAATTTAAAATTAATTATTCCATATTTGTTTAAAATTAAATATAATATAATTATATCGTCCGGTAATTATATAGTCGAATATTTTTAAATTAAAATTTTTCGTATTTGCGGATATTAAAATAAAAATAAAATATAAAATTATTAATATGAAAACTTATTGTTTTTTTGCCAATTGAATTAATAATATGATTCAAATAATAATTAAATCGGTTATTAAAAAAATATTGAGTTCTCCAAAAACCAGATTATATATTATATTAACTTAATTTTTCCGTAAAATATAATTTTATTCGTTAAATATAACGCCTAATATAAAGCGAATAAATAAACGACATAAAACTTTTATAAAACTATTAACCGTATATATATCGTTAGCATATAGGTTAATTACGTTTATATCTGCAAAAACCTGATAAAGATATTAAATAAAAATAAACGTTGCATTTTACAAAATTAAATATATAAAAATTTAAAATATTTAACTCAAAATTTCGAATATATTATCCGTATTTAAATAATTATAAAAGAAATATATCTTAAAGTTTATTACGAGTAATTTTAAACCTTATATATTATTATTTTAGCTCATAATATTATATTATTATCGTATTAATTTAAATAGGGTAAAACGTTTTAATATATATTAATCGTGATTTTAAGGTATTTTTTAAATATATTAAAGTTTATTTTATATTAATTAAAATTATTATTATATTAAAAAATACAGATTTTAATTTTGCATTAAATTATATAAATTAAAATATTAGGAATTTTGTAACTAATTATATTACCAAAATTAATAATAATACATTTTACGAATTTATATAGGAACGTATTAAACGGAACGAAAAAATTATAATTTGTTATTAGGCCTTATTTTAGAAGTTTTATTATTTTTGTAAGTATTATTCGTAAAAGAATTTAACTGATACATTAGACCCCTGACAGATATTTCTTGATCAAAAGCTATAGCTGTGGCTACGACTGCTGCGCCGTAGGCGCAGCCACAACCTCCAAAATGGGGTCCTGATCACGATGAAGCAAGTCCCAGGCTGCAGAGCATTGCTTTAAAACGCCAGCCGTGGGCATCTAAAGCACCCAACTGCCGATACGCCCTTTTGCGTCAGATGGCTTTGTTTACCAAAATCTTTAGTCTCTGTAGGAATTGAACTTTTATTTTCGTCAGTCTTAAATGCTTTCTGGCTCATTTTATATCTGTATCTTTTTAAACCCTAAGTTGGCCACAAATTGTTCGAAATCAGCCTTATCTAGTGGTTTCGTAAGCCCACCTGCTAGGTTATCTTTGCTTTTTACGTACTGGAAATAGATATTTCCGTTTTGAACCTCCTGACGTACGGAATGATATTCGAGCCGAATATGATGTTTTTTTTCGGGTTACCTGTATTTCCGTTACCTACTTTAACGTACTTATATTATCTTCCAGGATAGGAATAAGGTCTTTAAATATAAGCTTTAGCTCTATAAGGAAATTCCTGATTTTAATTGCTTCCGTTATTACTATTCCTATTTTTACGTACTTTGCTTTTGTAATATATTTAATAATAATACCTTGTAATTTCGAAAATTACGTAATGGATGCTTTAATTATGAAAAATACGCATCTCGTAGTAAACTTATTAATTCGGAATTCGCAAAACTTATATCTATTATGTGACGGCTAGGGGGTTTAACCAACTATTAATCCTTAGTCGTACGGGTTTATGTTGGCAGGAGTATCGTAGGAACCTAAACAATAGATATAGTAATCGTGTTACGTCTCGTAATACCAAGGGTGCCTTAGGTAACGATATTGTATTGCAAGCTGAAGTTATTTAAATTATGAAAATAATAAACGTATATATTTTCGTTTTGATTTAAAGTGCTTATTACGGCTTAACGACTTTTTTTTGGTTAAATCTCCTTAAGCCCTTTTAAACCTTTTCTGGTGCTTAACCGATTTAAGCCTTTTTGACCAACCAGGGCCTTTAAGTCCTTTAAGCCAGTTACGTAACCTTTTAGTTAGGTCGGGGTCCGGTTTTTTAAGATCCCGACCGTTTCTAGGAACTAAAACCGTTAGGTTATAATATAATTTCCCCCTTTTTAGGATTTTTGTCCTTAAAGATCAAATTATTTATTTGTTAATTTTGATAAGTAACTTTTTCGTTTTTATATTTATTATATTCGGTCGTATTAAAAAGTCCAGGTTTCGTAAACGTATTAACGCCTTTATTTTTTCAGAACGAATTAACCGCCTTAATTTCATTATGTTTTCGGATATTTCTTATTCCCGCTGTAAATCAAAGAACAAAATTTATAAGGTTTATCGCAACTTAGAAGAATGTGCATTTTATATTGTTTACAAGGGTTTTTATAATCTTTTTGGTCCTTCCGAATTTGAATACCGGAAATTGGTTGCCGAAAAGGACCGTTTGAAATTAAAAGAACATATTATTAAGGAAAAATTCTTAAAGGCTTAATAATATCTTAACGAATTATTCGGTCGTTTAAGTCATTTGCGAAAACAAAAGCAACTTTTTTATTAACGGTGAATTAAAATATTTTGCCGCGGTATTTAGGGTGCGGAAGCAATAAAGGAATTCGAACGCTTGGAAAAAAAACAGAAACAGTTAAAGGCCGTTATAGGCCGTTATCGTAATTGTTACGTTAACGCAGGCCGCGGCCGACTGGCCTGACATCCTGGTTACTAATTGGTCGGCTATTAATTAAGACGTGCTTGCCGTTACCGGTAAAAGTTCTTTAATAGGCGCTGGGCGCCAATAAGGTTTTTGGCAGATTTCTAGGTGTTTTCGGAATCCGGATGTTTTTTTCACTTAACTAGGTGGGTAAATCCGTTTTGTTTTCGTATATCGAAAATCTTTTTTATTTCGTATACTTATTCGTCTTTTATTTTTGCGTCGTTTTATACAGTATATACTTCGATCATATCCGTTATTAATTCGAATAAAAAAACGTAAAAAATTAAATGAAATTTAACTTTTAGTAAAACTTTTATTTAAGAATTATTTTTTAAAATTTTCTTAGTAATTTTATATAAACCGATATATTTGAAATCGAATCTTTTATTAAATCGTTTTATTTAGATATTTTTGGTAACAGAAATACTATTTTCCCTTTTTCGAAAATTAATCCTTTTAACTATTTTAATTATAATATTTGCTCATTTAATTTCGCACGAATTCTAATTCCGTTTTTATTTTTTTAATATAATTATCGTAATTATTTTGATATAAAAATTGCTTTAATATTAATTGGGCCGTTATTAGGTATCTTTTTGTAAATCTTTGAAATAAAACCAAATTTTGCGTTCGTTAATATTATTTTGATATTTTCGTAATAACTGGTATTATAAATTAATTATACGATTAGGAATGTTTTAACCTAAGAATTTTGTTCGTAATTAATATAATATCGTAAGTAAAATTTTAAAATTTAATTTATACGTTTTATGTATTTATTCGTTTAAAGTTTAAATGTATTAAATAACTTATAATTTAGCCCGATTTATATTATAAGGTTTTGCCAAAACTTAAATACGCATATTGATTCTTTATTTAAGATAATTGTTGTTGGTAATCAGTATATACTGAATATATATTTGAAGAAAATATATGTTATTTTTTCGGCGTTTATGTTTTCATAATATGGTAAAAAAAAGGAATTTGTAAATCGGTCGACGATTACGAAAATGTTATCGTAATATATTTTTATAACTGGATTCTTTAACGTAAAAATTTTAATAATAAAATAGAATATAATTAAATATTATAATCGTTTTATAACTGATAATAGTTACAATTTTCCGTATGGTTTATGTCGTCGAATCTTTACTTTGGCGGAAATATCGTATAATTATATGATTTTCTGTACCGTTATTTTTATTTTAAAAAAGAAATATGTACGTTAAAGCCGCTTTAAGGTTTTATGGATTCCTAGATATTCGTATAACTAATATTCGTATGTTTTCGTACTAAATCTTTTTGAAATTTTTGTAAAATTTGTATCTTATTTGTTTTTTAGTTTTTTTTTTTGGAAAACTGCCATTATACTGTTGGATTTTCTAATATATGTCGAAAGGTACTGCTCGTATTATCGTAATTTATGGCGGGCGTAAATATCCTTTTATAATAATATTAAAAATTATATGGCTAACTTTGACCAATTTCTTTTCGAAGTTTGGTTACTTATTTAAAGTATTTGCTTTATTATTTTTATTAAACTTTTCCTATAAATAATAACGAAATTGAAATTCGTTAATTTTTTTGCAGATCTTAATTATCGTTTTATAAATTCCTTAATCGTAATAAATTAAATAAAATTTTAATAATCCGTATAAACCTTAAACTGGTATAGGTTTTCTTTTAGGAAATACTTAAATTTTCGGAATACCATAATAATGGCCATAAATTCCTTATCTGGAATACCGTAATTAAATTCGGTTCTTTTTAATTTGTACGAAAAAATGCAATAAGATATAATTTACTTTAATTATTCCGTTATTTAATTATTACGCCCAATATATGTTTTGAAATATCGGTTTTTAATTTAACGGGCCGCTATAAATCGTACATAATTAATATTGGCTTACTGGTAATTATATCTTTAATATCCTGAAATATTTTTTCCGTATTTAGCGTTTATTTAAATTTTTTCTTTCCTAAAATTTATTAAAAATATCATTATTTTGCTAAAATTTCCAATAAACTTTTTATAATAATTGGCGAATCTAAGGAATACTTATATTTACTTGATTATCGTTAACGTTTATTATTCTGTAATTATAGCCATTTTCTTAAGGTCTATTCTAATATATTTTAAGGTAATAATATGTCCTAAATATTTCACTTTTTATTTGTAAAATCTTTTTTTCCGTATTAATAAATAACTTTACGTTTTATAAAGCTCAAAGGATTTTATAAACGTATTTTACGTATGTTTTTTTTGTTTCGGAGAAAATAAGAATGTCGTCGAAATAGCAAACGACGAAAACATCGAAATATTTTCATGATATATAATTTATTATTTATTAAAAGGTTGCTCGTATATTCGTAAATACTATTAATGTAACCAAATACTTAAATAACCCGTTTTTCGTTTTGAAAATTATTTTTTATTTGTATTTTTTTTTAATTTGAATAAGGTTATATCTATTTTTAAAATCGAATATTATGAACTATTTGATTCCGTAAAATCGGTTTTTTATTTCCGTAATTAAAAGTAATAATATTCGGTCCTTAATAATAACGTCGTTTAGTTATCGGTAATTAACTATAAGTCATAATTTTCCGTGCTTTTTCGGTACGAAAAACATAAGATATCCTGCTGGTAATTTCGAAAATCGAATCCATTTTTTCTATAGCCGATTTTCCAGGCATTTCTTAAAAAATACGTAATTCGTTTTAGCTAAGGTTATAAATAGGGTAAAACTTCGTCGAGAATCCTTTTTTAAAAATTATCTTATAATCCTATTCGCTATATTTTAGTAATTTGTTATCGAATTCCTTCCTGAAAAACTGCTCATATCTATGGTATTATAGTAATATATTAATTAATTTTTTCAACTTTTAAGGTTATTATTATTTTAAATCGTTATTTAGTTATTTTAATTTCGCTTTAGTAATACTAATAATACGTCGTATTTTTCTTTAATACCTCCTTTTTTTATATATTTTATCCTGTTTGGTAATAAAGTTTTTATCGTATTCTTATGCTTATATTTATCGCCATTATCGATCGAATATTAAAATATTAAATCTTTTTTTTTTACCTATTAATAAGGTATAAAATAAACCTTATTTAACTAATTTTGCTATTAATTAAAACTCCGTATTAACGTATCCATAATAATGTTAAAATTATATCGTGATTCTCAAATTAAACGATATTGAAATTAACTATTTAATATAGTCTTTAGATAAAATTTTCGAAATAATTAATTTTGCGTATAATTTTTTCGTCATCGTAAGCGAATTTCTAATTTCCGGTATTCGTTATTATATAAGGTTTTAATTTATATCTCCATAACAATTTAAATATTTTAACCATATTTGGTATAATATAATTCCTGCCTAAAGCTCCGTAATCCATTAATGCGGTAGATTAATACGTTCCGATTCGTATATCTAATATAATAAAGTTATTAACGTTTTTTATCGTTACGTTTAAAACCTTTTTAGAAGTTCCTTTTAATTTCTTTAGGTTTCGTTATTTTATGGCTTTCTTTTAGGTAACCTTTTTCTTTTAATATTTGTTCGAATTTGTTAAGTTTTATATATATTTCTTTGTTTAACGCGTTAAGCTATTGTATTTATCGTTATTGCCGGCGTACTATTTCTTTAAGTTATATTAGTTGTTTTTAATTTTGCTGTAATTTGTTTCCCTATTAAAAAAATTGTTTTTTATATTTACGACTATATTTTATTATGTATCGTCCTAATTATTGTTCTAAAAATCTTTTATAAATCAAGCTATTTTTTTAATAACCTTTTTTTCGTAAAAATGTATAATAAATACCAACTGAAAATAGCAATCCGTAATAGTTTTCTGATAATATTTTTCAATTATACGCTAAATTAACTTTTTTCATTTAATAATTATATTATTTATAATAACAAAAAAGTTTTTTTTCCGGATATTATTTTCCGTGGGGTTAATATTTTATTTCGGCCAATTATTAGATATTTTCTGGGCCTATAATTTGAAAATATCGATACCAATATTTATCGTTTTTATTATTTCCGGTACGGTTTGGAAAATCAAATCCCTTATAATATATATGGATAATTCGTTTATAAATATGTTATTTTTATTCTTCGTAATCGGGATATTCTTGTTGTCGATAATGTATAATATGCATTTTGTCATATTATTTAGAGGTTCCGAGATAAATCTTTTCTGTTTAATTCTAGTATTTGCATAACCATCTTTATAATATTTCTTGTTATGTTCGCAATATTTATTAAGCCAGTTTTCTGGTTTTTCGTATTCCTTATTAAACTTTTCGTTATGGGGGACCTGGTATATATTTAAGCTAAAGTATGTTAATAGATTTGCCTTTATTTTTTTAATTTTTTCTGAATTATTTTTCGGTACTGGTTTCCAGTTATTTTATCAGGGTTTTTTAGGTACCTTATACCATATTACCTTGTACCCCATTTTGTTGTAATTATAATACTTAATCTGGCTCCAGTTTTTCTTATACGTAACTTTTAATTCTATAAATTCTAATTTTATGCCGTAAAAAATGTTACTACCTCGAAAAGCGCTAATATTAACCATATATCGGGATTTGTTATTATTTTTTCTTTTAATATCTTTAATACGCCATACGTATTATGGATCGTTAATCTTAACTGTTATAATAATATAATCCGATAAATAATTAGGCCGATCGAATTTAAAAAGCTTTTCTTATTTTTATTCAGGTCGTCGAAAAATTTAACTATTAATATTTTTTATTTCCAGTTCAGCTTAATTATTAATTAAACCAGCGTATTGCCGTAACTAAATACTAATCCTTTTTGGCGTAATTATTAGATTTGCATTTCGGCTTTTATTGTTTTGTTTATTACTTCAAAAATTTTCGTTAATATTTATTCGAATTGTTCGTAATCGTTATAAATTTGCATTACTTTTGGGTTTCGTTTTTTGATTAATAAGGTAATATTTTTTTATAACGGATTCGAACCAAATAACCGCGTTTTCGATAAGTCATTTAATTGCGAATTTGATTCGTATAGTAAACGTAATTAATTAAATAAAAAAATATCCGAAATATATTCGGCATTAAATTAAATATAATTATAACTTAATCGAAATTCCGGCAAAAGTTTCTAGCTTAGGAAGCTTAAGAACCTTTCCTAATTCCTTGATAAAATTCAGCTAGATAACCTAACTTATTTAAAAAGAATTTCCCGATTTCGGGAACATTTTTTCCCCCTTAAACTTCTTATAAACGGCTTAAAAAATATCGTAAGATTATTGTTATCTTTTTTAAGTTAAAAAATACGTTCGTTTATAGCATCCAATTTTTAAAAAAGATTTTTGCGAAAAAAGCGAGGTTTTTTTTTTTCCTCATTGGATTCCATTCTAATATCTAGGTAGTCAAAGACCTGGTAAATGGGCTATTCGGGTTACTTACTAGTAAATATAATGTTAATCGGTATTATTTACAGGTTAACGGTATTATTAAATAAAAACTTATAACGTATAACCGCTAAAAAGTTTAATTAATTATTAAGTCTTAATTATACGGATTTATATTAATAGAAATATCGTAAAAATCTAAATAATAAATACAATAATCGTATTACGTTTCGTAATACCAACAGTACTTTAAGTAACGATATTATATTATAAGCTAAAGTTATTTAAATTCTGGAAATAATAAGCGTATATATTTTCGTTCTGGCTTAAAATGCTTACCAGGGTTTAACGACATTTTTCTAGTTAAGTTTCCTTAAGCCCCTTTACGCCTTTTCTGGTACTTAACTGACTCAAGCCTTTTTGACCAACCAGGGCCTTTGAGTTCTTTAAGCCAGTTACGTAACCTCTTAGCTGAGTCGAGGTCCGGCTTTTCAGGATCCCGATCGTTTCCAGGAGCCAAGACCGTTAGGTCATAACACATTGTTCCAAACAACCTCAGGTTATTATATTTCCGGTACGGGTAATTTTCGTTTAACTTCTTATACCAAAAAAACAGATCGGCCGTACCGTTTAAATATCGTAATAATTACTTAATATACTTCCGGTATTTCGACGATAGGTTATTTATGAACCTAGCTTAAGTTAAGATTATAAACGTTATATCCGGTTTATTAATATAATTAGAAAAATTAAATTTTCTTATTAAGTCAAGGTATTCGAGCATTTTTTCTTTATTAATTATTTCGTCGTACTATATAATGTGCTTTAAATAGTCTTTAATAAATAACGTAAGTATTTTCCATATGGCGTTTAAACCTATTAAATATAGTAATTTTTCGATATATTATTATTAATTTAGCCCGACGTTTCCAGTTAGCAAAAAGCGTATAATTCGTATATTTAGGTACCAATCCGTATTACTTAAATCCTTAATAGGTACGTCCTTAGTAATTTTTTGGGTAATACTTTAAAAGCGTTATTTATTAAGGCTGAAAATCAGGAAGTTATCGACGTACGAAATAATAATAATTCCTATTTCCGGATTATAGTATATTGCGTTATCTGAAATTAATAGATAAAATCCTTATTTTGCTAATATTTTTCTTATTTTTTATTAACTAATTCCGGTTTATCTTAGGCCGTATAAAGAGTATATTAATTTAATAACTTTCTTAAAGGAAAATTAATAAGTATCTTTATTTTCTAGGTAAGTATTAAAGTATTCCGTTAATATGGGAAAAGGTTTTATGTAAACGTCCTTTTTTAGATTGCCATTTAAGTAAGCGGCGATAAAGTCGATTTAAAATATATACTAACTTAAGGCGGCAGTTAACGTTATTAAAGATTTTTAATATATAGCTTTTATAATATTAACTGCAATTTCGTAATAATTTATTTCTTTCCGTTAAGTAAATATTTTTATACTAATACGAACCTTGTATTTTTTTAGCTTTCCCATAGACGTATATTTCTTTTTTAATACCCATTTGATATCTATAAGGTATCCGTAAGTTCTTTCGCCAGGGGGTATAAATTTAAAAATTCTGTTCAAAAAGTTTTTTTTAATCTCCGTAAAAATTATTTTAAGCTCTATCTTTCGTTCTAGGTTCCTTATAACTTTTTTTAGGTTTAAACCGTTATCCATTATAAATAATTTTTAAGTTTCGTTATTAAAGTCGTTACCAAAGTCGAAATAAAAGGTATATATATTACAATTATTCTTTTCGTTACCTTTTTGGGTTAAAGTTAATTTTAATTCGCGCTAAAGCTCCGGGGCTTCGTTTAGAGTTTTTAAAGTATACAGGTTAAGGATTATCTTTTTTGGATGCCCCTTTTTGAGCTTTATTTATTTTGTTTCCTGATTTATATCGTCCTTTAAAATAACGTTATTATCTTTATTTTTTATTCCGATACCTTATTTTTAACGGTATTTTAAACGTTTTTATACGGGCTGCGGAAATAACCGAATAATATTTTTCGGATTAAAAAATTATTTTGTTTTTTTAAATCTTTATAAATAATAATATATAATATTATTGATAATTTATTGCCTTTTAATAATTAAATCTTATAATTATATATCCTTTAATACTTTAATAATATTTTTTTGCTCCCCGGGCTGCTAATTTTTTTAATTTAATTCTGTAATTTGTATCGATTAAAACTATATATTTGCTATTAAGGATATAAAGGCAATTATTATCCGATTTATATAATTATTTCGGTTTAAGGTTAAATACATTTTTAAAATATTTAATTAATATTATATTTTTTATAATTAATTATTTTATTTTATTAATTATATCGGTTGTACCTTTTATTATAACATTCTAAAAATATTTTTTTTTATTTGTACGAAAATCGTACCCGTTTTGTCTTAAAAGAATTAGATATTATGTTTTGCGATTTTATTTGAATATTAATTATGTAAGTTAAAATTTTTAATTTAATATTTTCCATAACGTAAAAAGTTTCGATAATTATTATATCGAATTCCTTACTGTTATTAAGCTATAAAATCTATACTTTTTCCTTTTATTTAACGCCTTTAAACACTTAGATATTTGCATAATATATATATGTATAAATATTGTTATATTTCGTATTTAATTTTAAACGAATAATAGTCTTTATAACGCAATAAATCATTTATAATAAATTTAAAATAGCTTATATTTTTAATATTAACCGGTTTTATTAAATTTACGTTATATTAAATAATTTTCCCCACATATTATTTTCGTTTCTAGGCGTTTATGGAAGTAATTTTCCGTATTTTCGTTTTGTTACTAATTATATAAAAGATAATTTCCATATTCTTAACGTCCAAATTTATCTTCGTAAATTTTTTAATAATTTAAATTAGTTATTTAATATTAGGGTAACAAAGGCGACGGTATTAAAAAAAATTTATAAAATCATCCGTTATAAAAATCTTTCCGTTTTTAAAATTTCTATAAAGGCCTTTTTTAAGTTATTAATTAAGTTACCGTTATTTTCCTTATTAAATACCTTTTTTAGCGCATATCCCTATTAATCGTTTTCGTTTATTATTAAAACCTTAACAATAAATTCCAACTTCCTATAAAGCTATAAAAAAATGTTTCCAAAAAACGTTAATTATTATTAACTAGGTCCTATTAAGACTGATTAAGGCGTTATAATTTAAGTAACTTTTTCGTTTATAAAATATTTTCCCGCAAAATATTTTTGGTAAAAGATTCTTAATATATAACGTATATTTTATTGTAATTTCGTTATTTTTTCAATAAGGCCTTTTAAAGATTACTTAATAATACCGATAAAGATAACAGTTATTAATCTGCCTTTTATTATAATTTGAATTCTTTTGGACTTGATATTTAATATAATGTTTTTCTCAAAGTCGTCGATATTATTCATAATATTAACATTTGTTCTCAAATCTCAAAATAATTTATCTCGGTTATTCTCTATAGAAAAATATACGTACAAAAATATGGCGCTATTTATAACTATCGTTTTAATTATTTTAGGACAATTGATTATTTAGAATTTAATGCATTTAACCGCTTAAAACTTAAGGCTTTTAATTACTTTTAACTTAGAGTTTTTACTTATTATAACCCCTTAAAATCTTTATTATACCATTTTGTTATATTATTATATAAGGTTGTGAAATTATTATTTTTTAACGTAAATATTAAAAATGTTTCCGTTTAACCGGTATAAGTTCTTAAAACTTTTAAAGATAAATTATTTTTTATTTTAACTGCTATTACAGGTATTACAAAAATTATTATTATTATTATTTTGGCCGTTATTATTATTTTAATATTATTTATACATTTTTTTCCTTATTATTTTTCCGCTCCTTTTGCGGTTTAAGGTAATCCTTCGCCATATGGCCATATTTTCCATAATTAAAACAAAAAGGCTCTTTATTTTTATTTTATGTAAACTTTTTATGTTTGGAATTATTATTACCTTTGCCTTTACTTTTTTAAGCAATATAAACCTTCCCGTTTTTTTAATTATTAATACGATTATAAAATTTATTATTAAAATTATTAATTAATTACTGGAAAGAACAATCCGTTTTCCTGAATACCGATTAAATAATTTTGTATTAATTGCCGGCTTAATTCTTCATAATAATAAAGAATATAATAATTTATTTTTCCGATCCCAAATATATGTCATACCCTTTTATTTCGCAAAAAATATTTTAAAATTTAATAATAAATTATATTAGGTTTTTTTATCGTAAATAACTTTGCTAAATTTTTTCTAAAGGGACTTTTACTTAGTCTTACTTATGGTAACGTAAATCTTTCTAAAAATCCTTAAAATTTTCGTGCCTTTTTTAATATTTATAATTAACTTTAAAAACGCCTTTTTGCAAATTTTGGTAATAGCTATTATAAAGCATAATTAATTTAATTACTTTAATTTTATTCCGTCCTCATAATTAATTTTTTAGAGGTTAAAATAAAAACGTTATTTTAAAGCTATTAAGTAATTAACCTTAATAAATAATTTTCTTTATCCAAAATAAAATCGAAATATTTTTAACGTAATTTCGCTTTATTTCCATTATTAAACCTTTTGGAATTTTTCTTTTTATCCTTTAAGGTAACACCTAATTTGCTAAAGCTATTCAAGTTATTAAGGGAACCGTTATAACGTTTTCGTTATTTCGAAAAACCTTTAAACGAATCCGAAAAAAATAATAATAAATTATTTAAATTATCGAAATTATTACGTATTATACCTTTATTTTTAAGTAATTCTTTTTTAGCGTTTTTTTATTTTTTAAGGTATTTAATTTTTTAATAAATTATCTTTTCGGTTACGTTTCGCTTTTTTTTAAGGGGTTAAATTTTTTATGTCGCTTTTTTATTGCGATAAACACTTTCTTTAAGCTATTTGATCTAATAGGCTTAATGTTTTATAACGCTTTTGGTAGACCATTCGAACTTTGCGATTTTTTCAATCGGAACGGAAATAATAACGTTCCGGTTTTTTATAACTAGAAATTACTTCCGAACTAAAGCATATTTAATAATAGTTTTATAACGTTATTTATTTATTTTATAATATTAATATTTTTCGTATTTTAAAGTCTTAATTTCTTTATTTTAACCTTCACATATTAGTATATATTTTTCCGCATTTTAATATTTTATTTAATCTTATTAATATTAATATCGAAAAACGTATAAAATTTATTTAAATTATTTTTGGGCTACCATTTTTAAATAAAGGTTTTATATTATTTTTTTCTTAATTGTTATTAAATTAAGGCAATATAATGTTTTTTTAAAAACGCCCCGAAAACAAATTTTTTTCTTATTGCCATATTTAATATGCAGTTTTATTTTTCCGTTTTACCTTTATTAAAGTTTTATTTTTTTTTAATTGCCGGAAATTTTTCGTTAAAAGAAAAGAAAAAAATCGGGTACGTTACCCTGTATAATAAGGATTTTACTTATTATTATTAATTGTTACATAACCTTTTTTCGAATTGTTAATTTAATAATTTTCTTTTAAATTTTTAATTTTTTTTATTAACGTAACCTGCAAATAATTATTTTATTTAACGTATTACGATTACCAAAAACCAGAAAATATTACTATATTAATAGTTATAATAAATAAATATAAGAAATTAATAATAATTTGATAATTTATGTTAGGAAAGATTGAAAAAGTCTGGGGCGTACCGCCTTTACATACATATCCTATTTATATAAACGGTGGTCCCTGGACAAACGCTGTCCCAGGCTGCAAAGCACTGCTTCAAGGCGCCAGCCGTGTGCATCTGAAGCACCCAACTGCCGACAATATGAGAAAAGAATAACGATAGCCGAGAAAAAATATTATGATTAACGTTATACGCCAATAGAATTTTAATTAAATTAATAAATAAATTTATTAATTAAATATTTAAACTTAAAAACAAAAGGTTTATATTTATTTATATCTGAATTAGGACTAAAAAATAAGTAAGTTTTCAAATAGATAAGTAATCCTTTTTATTAAATATTAACAGATATATAATAAATTTTCGGTATTTCTATTAAAACCGTAATATAACCGAAAACTGGGCGATATCCAGATAACGTTATGGGACCTAATAAAGGAATAGGAAAAATAAGTAATAAAGAATATCGTCTGTTACCGAGATGATCGGGAATAATACAAATATTTAATTAAAAAAAACTAACTCACTAAATATAATAAGTAAAAGTTTCGAAAATGATTTGAATATATATCTAAGATATTATAATATTACGAAAAAAATAAATATATATATAAAAATAAGACGATTAAAAATTGTAAAATACTAATAATCCGATCGGAAATTATTTGTCTAATAATTACAAAATTATAAAAAAAGTTTTAATTAAAATTAAAATATGAGCCTTAAAGTATTACTTAATTATATAATTACTTTTAAACTTTTAGCGAAAAATACTTTATTATATATTGGTTAGAAACTGATAAGCGATATAAAAAAAGCCGAACTTTTATTTCGAAAACAAAATTTCGCATTTAATTATTAAGCTTTACGTTGATTAATTTTTAATGGGTATATTAAGGAAATTAATATAAGAATAACGAAAAACGATCGGAAAATATACGATGGCAAAAAGCGGGTACGTTTATTATATTTATTAAATGTAAAATCCGAAAAAAATTTAAAAACGTTTTATTTTTTACGAAAAATAAGGCCTAAATAACCGCAATACAATTTGTTATTAATTGGAAATAGGGCGCCATCCTTAAAATGCTTAATGTATTTAAGTTTAATAATAGTTTTGCCAGGTAAAACCATATTTTAATTATAATTATTAATAAATATTAAAATTTCGTCGAAACGTTAAAAAGCGGATGGAAAATATTCGTAAGTAAAGAATATAACGGTATAACGGTTTTCGAAAATTACCTTATTTATGGGAATATCCTAAAATTACGCCTAATTGGAAATTAATTGCGGAATAATCAGAAAAAGTTGGTAATATTTATAAAAAGAATTTAAATTTACAAACTTATAAAACGGCGTTAAAACTGGATTTCCGCAGCTATAACGGACGATCGGAAATTAATTTTCGATATATTAAGGAAACGATATTCCTTAATGATAATTACCTTAAGGGCGAATTCGGCTTCGTAAAAGACGTCGAGTCGACGACCGACCGCAATTATGTCGGAACGTTCGTATTAAATACCCGTAATACGAACTTTTTCGAATTTGTCGATTAACTCCTAATTATCGGTGCCGAATTAAAAAACCGTTTAGGCGGTATCCTTAAGGACGATCGGAATTTAAACCGAAATTAAACGGTAATATTAATAATATTATGAATAATTATTTACCGCACGAAAGAATTTATAATAATAATTAATTACGACGTAATTTAAGGCGCCCGGAATTTAAACGTAAACCGTATAGTAATTAAAATAACGTTATATTACGTAAACATAATATGGCTTATTACTATTCGTAATGCGATTAATATTTATTTTACTGTTAACGTTAAGGGGATAACGTTTAAAAAAATCCTAATTATTATTAATATTAAAGTATTACTTTTTTTAAAACTTTTGACGAAAAAAAAATAGCGAACGGAAATTATACGCAGAATAAACGGAGAAAACAAAGTAAGAATAAAGAAAAACGGAAAACCAAACGAAACGCATTTATAAAAGGAATAGAAATATAAATGCAAAAAGAAAAAAAAGAAAAATTAACTAAAATAAAATTAAAAAACGGATTATAATAGGAAACCGGACGGAATATAATTATTTACGTAATGTGGTACGTATTAATTATTAAGGCAATTATTTATAACATAATATAACTTATATACTTATAACGGAGAATTATCGGCAAACATATGCAACCAGATTTGAGAAACGCGTTATATTAAATTAATAATTATGCTATTAAGGATTTATAGCTTAAGAAAAGAAAATAATTATAAGAATATAGCCCTTACATGGATAAGGCTGATAACAGATTAGCTATCGATCAGTTATCGACCTACTTACTAATATAAATTTACCATTTGGCAGCTAATGGGAAACGCTAGATAAAAGTAACCTAATACATTTACTTCTTTGAATACGTTCTATAACTGGTCGGAGATCACCTTACCCCAGGTCATAGCTGTCTATTATCTTATAATAATCGCATATAAACGGCAGGTTTCTTATTATATAATAAATTTCTTTTCAATATATATAAATAAAATACTATAAATAAAATGAAATTTATAATGGAATTAATATTAATTATAAAAGCTATTATTAAATGTACGGCAAATAATTAAATAAAAAGAAAGATAATTAACGGATAATAAAAAAGATTTACAAACTAAAAAAATACGTATATCGAAATATAATTACATTTCGAAACATAACGTTAATAACGATTACTTACAGTAATATCGAAGTATTCGTTAATATTTTTGCCCGTAAGCGCGGAATGTAAGTATTCTAGATAAAACTTGGCACAACGTACGCCACGTGCCGGACGCGTACGTTAACGGTTAGTTATCGGGATATCAGGTACGGGCGGTACGGGAGGTATAGGCGTAATAAGAACGGGCGCGGGCGCGGACGTAACGAGCGCAAAGGCAGGTACGAACGCGATTACGGCGGTTGTTACGGCGGCGTTAACGTCGGCAGCTGCAGCAACGGCGTTAATATACGCGCGATGCGCTTTATAAACGCAGATAACGGCCGTAAATTACGCGGTAAAAACGTAACGAAATATTTTATTACGATTATTATTAATAAATTAACGTAAAATTATTTAAATGCAAAATATGTTTATAATATTATTAGTATTGTTAATAATTTATAATATATATAAAATACGGATAAAAACTTAGTAATAATAATAATAAGAACAATGTTGTAATAAACGTTAATATCATAATTATGTTTTCCATATAAGATATTTATATTTTTATTATATAAATTAAAATGAAATTTTAAATATATAAAATTAACAGAAAAATAAATACACAAAACGTAAAACGTAAACTTTTTATTATAATGTTTATTATCGCGATAATTAAAAAATATAATAATAACTTTTCTACGTATACTTAATATATGTACGGTTTTTTATTAATTAAATTAATTAATTACGTCATTTTTTATTATTACGATTATAAAAATTATAATAAGCAAATTTAAAAAAAATACTTTCCTTTTATTTGGGAGGTATATTATGGAATAAGGGTATCTATGTTAGTTATTAAACTCCTAGCACCACGGAAAATCCTTATTCCGGCGCGCCCACAGTATCTATAAAGTTTCCTAGCTACCGTTCGCTAAAGCTCAATTCTAGCAAGACAATTATCACTTCTCACACTCTATGTTACCTTATTTACCGATCAGCTTAACTGTGACAAAAGTATATGAGCTTTTTGTTACGGCCTGGTCACCCGTAATGTCTTCCAACATGTACGAGTACATATAGACAGCTGTAAGCACCAGGATGATTGCCACAATTGCGATCATTCCACCGATCTTTTACCCTGGTGGCGTGATGGTATGGTGCAGCCATAACACTTTTCGTATGATGGTAATTCATATATGACTACAGCTAGCGAGACTCTCCAGCCTGCGAACACAGATGACAGTGTCCAATCGTGGAGGACATTGGGCCACTGAACAATTACCCATTGGAGAGACCACGGCGGATGACACTCCCCCTATGATGTCGAACATGGAATTCGGCCGTGGAACCTTCAACATTGACCCGGGTCTCGACACTGAGCTCACAGCCAGCTTCCCAGGTCCTGGGGACACACCTCACAAGACCAACACAATTATCAGGAGAACATGCTCAATAACATGGGACAGTAGCCAAGCTTGGCGACGGACCTCTGGGACGGCTTTGAGGGCAAGTCGTTCGACTAGCTGCCCGCAACCAAGCCTGACAAGGACGACGGGGACGGAAGGAAAGGGAAGGGGAAGGCAACGGGACCACTGGCAGCACGAAGCGCCAAAAGAGGAAGACTAGGGAACCAAAATCCGGTTCGGCGGACTCCCAACTGCTGGATATTGTACCACAGTTCAGTGTAAGCGGCGGCCAGAGAGCAGCCTCCCGGTCTCCACTAGGGCGCTATATGTGAGTAGATGGCCTCATGCCTTATATGTAATAGCGCTCTAACTTCAACCCTGCGGCTCCAAAGATAAAGAACAAATGGCATACCCCTGGGGATGAGGAAAGGGAGCACTAGGAGAACTTAGCGGAAGGTGCCAAGCGTCAGCGCAAACGCGACGACCCAAATTACAAGTTTCAGCCCAGGCGTCCGGCTGAGATTAAGAGAAGTAGGCAAAAAACAAGTATGTCTATTCAAAATGCCATAGGCTCGACTGCTCAGGGACCGATCTCCATGTCGGTGCTCCGGGCAATACCGATGTCGCTGCTTCGGGCAATGGCGGCGCTCGGAGTAATGTTGGTGCTACTGGTGTCGGGCTGGATCATGGGGCCTGGTAGAGACAGTATGGGAGGTGACATCGCATCCAGCATCTCAGACTATCAGTCCTTTACCTCAGATTGCCGAGGCATCCATTAATATGGGGCTGAGGCTATTACACCCTGAGATATAACGGCGATGGGGTATATTTATCCCCACCCATTTTATATGTCCATTCGCGATAATGGCACTTGGCTTGCTATATAAAAGGCAACATTCATTATAAATACATTATTCCTAATTATATGCTATAACCTTGTTTAAGTCATCGAATTAAATTAACGTTTATATATAAGCCTTATAGTGGTTCACGGCAGTCCGTAGTCGTTTCCAAATTGTTCTTTTTCTTACGTGCTATATCTAACCTCAGCTCTTCAGCACAGAGAATCAGCGAGGTCTGGCGTGCTCTCGTCGGCGCAGAAAGGAAGCATTGGGAGGAATCGGTTGAGGAAGCAAAGAGACAGTACAAACCCAAGAAGCCTTGATATGATGGATTGCAAACGCCGTTGTAACAGGCCAGGGGGACTTTTGATGGCCTATGACGCATCAAGACTCCTTGGAGTCCCCTGTAGGCCGTAGTCAGATATGTCTGGAGACAGCTGTCTCCGACGCTGTCTCCCTTCTCAGGAGTAAACTCGTTTCTGACGAATTTTCCAATATCGTCCCGGTTATCACTATTAGCTCGGCGACACTCCGAAATAAGGGGGAAAGGGAAAGGCCCCGCAGGAGATCGACAATACTGCAGGTTCAAGTACTTCTGGTAGTGCGAGCCACTCAAATGTCACGGAGGGCATAGGGTTTCACATGCTGGGCCTCCAGATATGGCGGGTGCCAGCAGTATCCATGGTGCTGCTACAGCTGGCAAAACCGTTTTGCCTGCGATCACGGACGACAGTGTCCCTGTCATGGGGGCATTGGGACACTGAGCAATCCCCACCGGAGAGACCTGGAGGGTGACACTACTGCTATGGGTGTCGTTCGGCCTGGAATTTGGGCCGACGACTCTAAGGGTTGACTCAAATCTCGGCCCTGAGCTCGCAGTTGGTGTCAGAGGTCCTGGAGACTGAGCCTCAAGAGGTCAACACAATTATCTCGATACCATGTTTAGCGACATGACACAGAAGACAAGCTCGGCTTTATTCAGATGCCCTGGACGCCTTTGAAGGTATGTCGTTCGGACTATACGGGGCCCAAGGAAGTAGTTTTATATTATTTAAGGCCCAGTCTGCGACCTCAAACGCTCCATCCTGCCAAACAGCAATTACCAAGTGGACGAGAATTCAACGTGCCTTCGAGGCATAAGACGGCGACGAGACGGTTCGCGGTAGTCGCCGGCGCGCAAGAAGGTAAAAATGACCAGGGAAGGAGAGAACGAACCCCGTAAGAAGCGTTCTTTCTGGACAAAGTAACTATCATAGGAATGAGAACGGGCCTTTCTTTATTCCTGTAGAGGAGCGCTTGCTGATAAAAAGAGGGCTCTGTAGGTCCAGTGACGTGGTTAGAGCTAGATAACTTTGCTATATTTGGTTTCTTCAAACTTTCTCATGGCCGAGGACTGTCTTAGGACATGTTCCTTTTCCATTCATCTTCTTCCTGACCAAAAATTGCCTCACAGGCGGTGCCATCTTGGTATTCACTGGCATCCGGAGGGGTATACAGCTCGGCTGAGGCATTGCAAAAGCCTCTAATAATAGATCCAAGTTAGTGAAGAAACCGCAGCGGCCGGATGGTTGAGTTTCCTCTTTGGTCGAACACTCCGTCGAGAGCGATTATAAAGCCAAAAGATACAGCAGAGTCAAGGAAGCGGAACGTCAGCCGTCTTCACCCCATATTGCAGTTTAGCCGATACCGTTAATGTGTCACGTGCCAAAGTGGAACCTTCTGGATAGGGGCTATACAGGGGTTGTAGGTGTATATATGGGGCCATTTTCCTCCCATATATTGGTGTTTTGGGTTTGGGTGGGGAAGGGGGCGGGGGGGTGTTTACATCGTATATCAGCATACAACCCTCGTATGTAGCGACTGGAATTGTTGCGGGTATTCAAGCTCTCGATCCCTTCTTTCTTGTCCATATTGCCAATGTTAGGTTACATATCCGAAGAGTAAACGGGGGAACACTCCGCTACCATCCCGTATACGTATCTCTTACGACGGTAGCCTGTTTCAAACCAAAACTGTCGTCTGGCTGTCTCTGCGCTTGCTCCAGTCTGGCGAATTGGATTGAAGCATGGATATAGTTGCAGTAGGTCAAGTGTCTTTGGGGAGCCTTTGCCATAGAATTAATGCTACTTTGATGTTAACGTTGGTCGATAGGGAGTTCTAGTTTCCTCTCGTCTTTTACTCCGGAAGAATAGAAAACCACCCTCCTATTTCCGTGTTGGACCGCTTTGAAGATCTGGATGCCTTAACATTTCGCTCACTTGTGCAATTACATTCTTGGAAATTAGGGAGCTAGTGACTCGACCCGCCCTTTTTCAATTAGCCACTCGTCAAAACCGAATCCTTTCATCACCTAATTGGCCAATGGCAACCACCAAAGAAGACCTAGAAAACCTTCCAGCTGTTGAGACACCGAAGGAGACCTTGAGTCCCAAGAACACTGTGAACAGGCGTCGGGACTATGCCGGGGCGCAGATGAAAACGAACCTGAAGAGGTCCGGCTCGTGCGAAAGCTAGATTACCGGATAATGATCAGTCAGTCCTTCCCCAACGAGAACTGACATCACCTATGCCTATTTCGACAATAACGCTACTCTTTTAAGCCCATCTTATGGTTTGTGTATTTCTTCAACTATGTCAACCGCGGTGCCCTTGTGCAGGCACATCCAAACAATCTTGAGGACGATGTCGGCATGATGGGCAATGACTTCAATGTCGCCGTCTCTGTCTTGGTCGTTGGATACGTCTTAATTCAAGTGCCGAGCAACATGCCGCTTACCGGGTCCGTCACAGCACCTCGTTAGCGGCGTGTATGGTTGCCTGGTAGATAATATCGGGTGTGCTATCTTTTAGAGGGCTGACTACGATTGGATCCGCTGACAAATGGCTCCCAGTATGCATGGGGCTAGTTAACTCCTACAGGTCACTTGTTGCTTGTCATTTCCTGCTAGGGGTTTTTCGAGGCGTTGGTGAGTAATAGATGAGAGGAAATGGGATGCGGAACGATGATACCTACGGCATTTTGCTTCTAGTTTTACCCCGGTTCCCTCTATCTCCTGGCCATCTTCTATACATGTAAACATCGAGCAACCTGACCAACCTCTGGTCGTTAAGCTGGAGGTGGCTGACACAAGACCAAGGTCGCCTCTCGGGTAGCTATCCTGTAATACGGCAAACATGGGAGGATTGATTTACGCCAATCTCATCGCAGTGGGCATATTTGCGGGCCTGGACAGCAAAGGGGTAAAAGCGGCTGGAGTTGGTGAGTCCCTTGCCCTTTCCATTAGGGTTTCCACCTTACAATTGTCCATCGGATTAGTCGCGATATACTAACGCAAACCGTAACACGGAGGGTTATTTATTGTCGAAGACGTGGCCTCACTGCTCATTGCGTTCGCAGGCATGTGGCTCCTCAGGGACACGAACGAATCGACGCGGTGGCTGAGCGAATCAGATAAGCAGATCGGACGGGCGCGTATGCAGGGAGACCGACTTATCGATGCCCAAGACCACGCGCTCATCATGGAGGCCCTGTGGAGCGCCGCCAGAGATGGACGGCTCTGGCTCTTCTCCGCGATCCAGAATTCCACTACGCAGGTACTTCATTCACCAACTTCCTCCCGACATGAGAACATCATCCGCTCCATCTCTTGTAATATTGTGCTGTGGTTAAGACTCTCTTCTTTCTCTTTTCGCGTCCCCGGCGTCACATACGACCTCAATTTCACAAGCACCGTAGCCTTGTTCCTGGCCTGTCCGTTGTATATATTTGTCTGTGTTGTGCTGTTGTTCCCCGCGTGGTCCTCGGGTCGCTCCACGAACGCACCTGGCACGTCACGGTCGGTTTGTCGTGGCCATCGCCGGGTTCGCGACGGACGTGTCGACGCCGGCGAGCAATTTAGTAGGCCGGTACTCGGCGTGCTTCGTGTTCCCGGCGGGCGCGTTCCCGGTGAACTTGGTCATCGCCGGCTGGATCGCCACGACGCTGTCGGAGAGCCAGGAGAGGAAAGCGGTTGGTGGGTTGCTTACTGATTCTATTGTGGCCTTGGGTGTTGACCGGCTACTGACCTCGCATGTACCCGCCGGGTCGCGCTGGCTGCTGCCAATGTTTTCGCCCAGATCGGCCAGATATAGGGGCCGTATCTCTGACCTAAAAGCGGCAGGCCGCGGTACCTGGTAGGCTTTTGTGCCTCCGCGACGTTCTCGCTGTCCTTGCTGCTCCTGCGTTGAGTCATGAGGCTCCTGCTGAAGCGACAGAATCGGTGGGTTCAGCGAGACATGTCCGCGGTCGGTGAAGGACGTCACATTTATTCATATTGGTGCTGCATCGCCACCATAGCATTGGGCGCTGAGATAAGTAATGGGGCATGGTTATGCCCCGATATCATCTATGGCACCCTTACTTCCTTGGTACTAAATTGACCCCCTGTATGGCCCCAGCACCTATGTTCATAGATGACGAAGGACTACATACGTCTAATTGTTGATATACGATCTTTTTCTGGTCACATACCTCCGTCACGCGAACTCTAGAAGGTCCATCTACTATCGCCGGACCCCTCTTCCTCGTTTTAGTTGTGTAGGCACAGATATTTAGCGGTATCACAGCTCCGGTGAGATTATATACTCGAATGCGCAAAAGCGCCTTGTCGCAACACTAAAATTCAAATGGTATCTCATAAATCTGTGGCCTTTTTCACCACTCAAGTCTGTCATCACAGGTCAAGCGCACATCGAACCGTTCGTCCCCCCTCCACACCTTGGATCCCGAATTGCAGGACGCCACAATGCTCCTCAGGTCGCTGATCATACCGCCAGGCCCGCTGGTGTACACGACAGTTGATCCCCTTACTGTGTTCTCCACAAAATTGTTGACGACCTCCTTGAGATTGGGGTGCTGATTGTAGTCCTCGCCGCCGATCTTGTGGAGGTCCGCCGCCGGGGCCGTCTGAGTTCCTTCTAAGGATGCAGTCGAGGGGGTCGACCCGACTTCTTGGACATCCATCTCTTTCTCAGTCGTTTTAAAGTCTTGTGAGGATGTGCTCTTACTGCGCTGTTCGCGGGTCACAAAGATATGCACCCCTATTCGGTGCGACACAGCTGCTTTCCGGATGACGTCGAGTTCCTTCTCAACCCAGCAGATATTGTCTTTCCTCCTGACCGCCCAGATCAATTCGATCTTACGGTCTCTCGAAGCCGGCTTCTGAACTAGGTCTAGGAGTACTGGAAGAACGTATGTGATGCCCGTGCCACCGGCGACACAGAGCACATTGACATCTGGTGTAAGGTTCTCGGCGATCGACTCTCCGTAAGGACCCTGTAAGATGACCGGTGTTGTGGCATCCGCGGTTACTGCTAGTTTCTTGACAGCTAGCTCGCCGATCTTCTTCGTCTCCCCCCCCTTCGCGCGAAATATATATGAGTGGGCTACGACGCCGTCTCGGACCTCTGGCAGATTCAATGGTGTGAAAGGATGCGACTGCCAAATGCTACCCTCCGTGAAACATACGTAAAAGTGTTGCCCGATCTTCCAAGCCTCTTGGGAGTGCTCGAAGTCCATACGGATCACGTCGCCGTTCTCGTTATCGGAGAAATGGGTCAATCGACTCGTCACGGCCTTGAAACCCATAGACTCCTCAGGGAGGTATTGGTGGTGAATCAGGGCGGTACGAATAAGTCTCGCTCCACGATCCAGGAACCAGAGCAGCAGTGATGGTAACATGAAGCATCGTAGCTGTTTCCAATGACCCCAGCACGCACCAATGTATACCATTGCGAGGATATAGTGAGCCTTGCGAAAGAACTCGTACCCGGTGAGGCGGATGCCCCATGGCGTGCTCAGTGCAAAGATAAGCAAGAGCAACAGCATCGCGACAACACCCCAGATCATGTATAGTTGGGTAATCCAGTTTCTGGCAGTGTCTGGCTGCGGTTGATAGAGCTTTATCTCGATGATGGACCACCCGATCGTGTGCAGACTGCCTTGAATAACGATGATGTATCCGAGCCAGCGGTGGAGGAAGTTGAAACTCTGGTAAGGCACGCCAGTGAGGACTGAAAGTAGCGACTCTCTACTCGCCAGCATAATAGACAACGGCGTAAGAGCGTACGCAAGGACGCCCACTCTGTCAGACCATGGGCCAAGACCGGAGCGGATATTGAAGAGGTCTGTATAACCCTTAACTGGTGTAACCCATGTCTTGTAGACGATACCGACGTGAGTCCATATTAATAGATAACAAGCTAGAATGATTAGGATCAGCACTTGCAGTCGGGTTGTGTGACCGAAAATCGATTTTGCGGTGTCGGGAAGGAGATAGCGACGGCAGCAAGCAGCAAGTGTCCGCTTCAATCGCAAGCCCTTCGGTTTGGATGCCATCAGCACCTCCCCCTCGGCGTTAGCTGACACGGTGGCATCAGCCCGTGGCGATGGCCACAGTCTCCTGCCGACGGACCAGACAAACACGACCCCGAGGATAGTCGCCCATAAGATGGCCACATAGATCATGCCGAGGTCATGAGCGCCGTACACAGCATCGAGGTACTCGCAAGACCCCGGGTCGTTCATGCAGGGAACGACACGTTCTGCGTATCCCCAGTGAGGCTCCAGGCTCTTCGCTGTGCTCGGATCCTGGATATGCCGAGCATGCTGAAGATGCCCGACTTCCGCCATCTTGTCAACCCAGGCTCAATCTGTCCCGTCGATAACGAGTTTCGATCGGATTGGCAGTCGAATGCGAAGCCGAGAAGCGGGCAGTGTCGTCGAAAGCAAGTCCAAATTTGAGTTTACCTCATGCGCCTCACTGAAACGAACATCCGAGAGGGAGCTAGGTGATATAAATGGTAATACCACGATATCCTTCTTGACAACTTGGGTAATTCAAAGGCTTTCCAAGCCCGATTTGAACGGGCGGATCTTGGCGTAACTGGCAGGCCCGGACATCTTCCCGACATGTTGTGAAACATGCTCACTATAGTAATTAAGAATGAAGTAATAAATAGAGCACCAAGAATACGGAGGCGGAAGACCTGCCATTTTGCTTGCTGCCGAGCACGTTTTGTGGAGTCGAGTGAGAAGAATTGAGCAAGTTTCAGGGGTCCGCACCGGTGCCGTTGGCGACGAACCGGACCTAGAACTTCCACTGCTCTATAGAGATAGCACCATGTATCATTAATTGTTTGTCCAAGCGCCGTAGCCCCTGGACTATACTAACTTATTTCGTACTGCACCCCCCACAGCTTGTGATCCACTCGACATAACTATCTCTCCGCCAAGTCTAAGTTAATGTTAGAGTCGTGCGACAGCGAAGCTGAGTACCAGGATGGAATCTCCCAAATGTGCTCAAATTCTCAAATGTGCTCAAAATATTCGTATCTGACGTGAAGATGAATCCATCCAAATAAGACCCGAGTTCAAAGTCTTTTTGACGTTCTCTTCCTAGTTTCTACCGTGACCCGATTTCTCTACAATCAGTTTCTAGCTCCACCCTGGACAAGAGAGCGATAACGCGACCGTGACGGCCTTAGACCAGGAGACCGCTCCTCAGAACCTGAGCCTAAATTGTCGAGGCGTGTATCTGAGCTTCAGCCTAATCAACAACGCGGGCTTGGGCCGCTGAACACTCTCATTATGAATCACGGTAGTCACAGTGACATCGGCGGGGAAGCGGGATGCAAGGTTGACGTGAGTCGGTACGACAGTCGTCAATTGGAACAGTGTCAAAACTGACAGTTCCCACAGATGCTATGGAATTGGTATACCATTGATGCTTGTAGGCGCATAGCCCAAGACCACGACGTCAATCCTGGGGAACTAACGGCAAGCAGGCTTTCTTACCCGATCATGGCGGATACAAAACCAGGGTATGATGGCTGCCACCTGCATCGGTGTGATATTGATGGTCATCTGCCTCGAGTTTCTTCGTCGGCTAGGCAAGGAGTACGATGACTTGATTCAGCGCCAGTTCCAGAGACACGTTGCCGCCCAGTCCACAACAATGCCGTCTCCGAGTGACAACTCCTGTGCTGGTCTGCCTGCTGCGGAGCCGCAAATCGTCCTGTACAGGGCGAGTCCACTGCAGCAGGTTATTCGCTCTATCATCCATGCGGCCACGTTCGGACTTGCCTACATCATCATGCTGTTGGCCATGTACTTCAATGGCTATATCATCATTTCCATCTTCATTGGTGCGGGAATTGGGAAGTTCCTGTGCGACTGGATGGTCGTGAAAGTGGTGCTAAACAACGAGCAAGGAGGGAAGGGCGCTACGGGGATTGAGGAGACGACGGTGTGCTGTGGGTGATTTAGCGATTGGGACTTTTCGTTCCGCGAGTTGCAATGGAAAGCGACACATGCTTTTTGAAGTCACATTCGTGACTTTTAAGCGTCCACGATTTACAACGGAGACAGAAGCATATATAACCCGGAACGCTGACTTGGAATGACATTATGACATCCATTAACCTGCTTCTTCTGTTGCTTTGGAAGGCTCTCAATAATTGCAGTAGAAGGTACCCCATGCGAAGCTCCAAGAACAAATGTAATCACAGCAATGAGATCATACTGCTTACACTGACTTGATGTACGTTACAGTTGTCACGCCTTCAGTCAATGTGGTGAAGTAACATCTTGGCTTCTTGTTTATGAGCAAGATAGGGGCATCACTGCTCCATTTGACAATGTTATAATTAGCTAGTAATAATTCCCTATTAAAGTCGCGAAATATTTGTCAGACCCAGATGAAGTCGATCAAACAGCTAAGCCTTGGCTTAGTTTGATCACATACTGAATGGGGGCTACTTTATTCACCCCCGGTATCTTTTCCTCTTAGCTACAGTTGTATTTACGTATATAAAAGGAGGGTTCGCTACCTTCACCTTCTATCTAGGACCTTTTAGAGGTCAGGCAACCTGTTAATACACTTTTCTTCAGTTATATGCTTCTGTGTGTGATGTCAGGGTCTCATAATATTCGTCTACTCTATTTTTGTATTCCTATCCTTATCGACCATTAACGAAGCATTCCTCCCTAGCAAACCGTAGGGGCTCAGCATCTTGGGTGGTTCTTGGCTTCTGGGCAATGAACGGATCACATGGTTGAGGCATGCTCCAGAGTATCGAATGCAGTGTTGACCGGATTCTAGTACGGTCCAAAACTCGTCTCTCCAATGCCGTCAGTCGGGTCACTCGCAAGGCCTTGCCAATACGTTATAGAGAATATGTATTACAGGAGACTGGTCCCTGTTGGCCCGCCAATGCCTCTCGGAACAAGTCTGGCTCTTCGATCACAATGAAGGAAGAGTATAGGGTGGTAGGTAGTTGGTATAGGGGAGAGAAATGAGGAAGAAGAGGCAGAGTGTGTAAGCCCCTCACGTTGCTACGTAAACGAATGGGAGACTCTTGGCAGGTGGCGGCAGGTGGCAGCAGGTTCTGCCGGCGCCCGACAGCGACATCTTCAGTTCTTTTGATGTTTGAAATGCTGCGCACAGGTACCGTGGCGGCTTTGACACTAGATTCCCCTATTTCTTTGACTGCCTGACATTCATCAATCTGAATGTTCCTCATGTCGTGGTACTGAGCCACGCTCAATGGCGCCTATCGATTACACGAAATGGAACAACGTTGACACCGATTCCGAGCCAGACAGCCGGTTGATACACGTACCATGCATCGGTTCATCTTCCCTCCCGGTCATTCCCCTCATTTGAAGGATTCTAATTACAAATGCGCACATTCATGCATGTCATTCTCAAAAAGCATGAATACCCAAGCGGGGAGGTCTACAACCTCCGGAACATCAGTCGCACAGGAACACCCATCACATTCGCGAGATATTTACACAGACTTTATGTGACAGTTAGGCTGATCGGTAGATAAGGTAACATAGAGTGTGAGAAGTGATAATTGTCTGGCTAGAATTGAGCTCCAGGGAGCGGTGGCTAAGAAGCTCTCTATATACTGTGGGCGCGCCGGAATAAGGTTCTTCCGGGGTGCTGGGAGCTTGATGACTAACATAGATACCCCTATTCCACGACACTTTACCAGTGCTTAGCTTGTCAAAGAGACGTCCACCATGGAATTCAACCCCACCAAAGCAATTGTTCACAATGAAGGCTGTGACTCACATTACTGGTACCAAGGCAAGGGACCTCTTATTACCTTCATCCCCGGCGGAAACGGCCATGGGCGGCAATTCAACCCCATGATTGCTGCCCTGTCTGACAGGTTCACCTGCGTCACCTTCGATCGGCGACAGATGTCAGCAAGCCAAGTCAAGGTAAACAAGAAACTCAGCCCTCCACAACAAGCACGAGACATCCGCGCCATCATCAAGGCCCTGGGCTTTGAGAAGTCCATTCTCTTCGGCAGTAGCGGTGGGGGCATCTTCGCGTTCCAGTTTGCCCACGACTTCCCTGAAATGGTCGACCACTTGATCACTCACGAGGCACCCACCACAAGCCTCCTCCCAGACGCCTCTGCGATATTCGAGTGGTACCTCCACCTCATGGAGGTCTACGGGACCTGCGGATTAGAGCAAACGGCCAGTGAGTTTCGCGCGAAGCTGACAGGGTATGACGACGAGGGGATCCCCAAGACGATGTCGCCGGAGCCGGAGGACCCTCGAAACTTTTGGGACAACGAGTTCCCCATTTTCATGGCGTATGTACCTAACTTGTGGCGGTTGATAGAGAACAAGACTAGTATTGGTGTGATGAGGGGCGTTCGGTCTAAAGATGCGTTCTTTGCTAGGGCGACGGAGGAGCAGGAAAAGATCCTGGGCTGCCCAAGGTTTGTGGTACCGGGGCACCACGAAGGGTTTGCGGTCGAGACTAAGGAATTCCTCCCTGATTTCTTGGAAATGCTGGACACTCTGGAAAAGAAGAGAAGTAGCGTTTAGAAATTGACAAAGCTTTAATTCTAAGCCAGTATGAACGGCGTCTTGGTCTGATCCTCACCGCCCGCCAATCATCCGGATCATTTTCGCCGGGGGGGGGGGGGGGGGGGGGGGGGGGGGGGGGGGGGGGGGGGGGGGG
>QJNS01000182.1:0-99913 GCA_004154925.1 Monosporascus cannonballus | reverse complement strand
TCGCCCCCCCCCCCCCCCCCCCCCCCCCCCGGGAACGCCCTCCGTTCCTCACAGTAACCTTATGAGAAATAGGGGTCTCGGCGTCGGGCGACCATTTGGATGGTATCTCGCATCCAAAGCAGGACTTTGCTGGCTTTCAAATATACGTCTTGTTTCTGCAGCTAGATCTGTCAAACTCTGTAGGGCATCTATTATACTCTGGTCCAGCTTATTCCCGATGAAATCCTGGGGTCGTAAGGGACTGAGAAGCTCGATACCTTGGAGTGTCCTCCATCTGGATAGCTGTACATAGAGACTTGTAAAGTCTCATTAGAAGGCTGACCAGTGGGTGTTCTTCAGAACGGAAGAGAAAAAAAGGCATAACTGAGTGACGGAATTATTGGCTTTATAGCAGAGTATTAACCAGGGGCAATATTTATAGCAGGCGAGGGTCCTACAAAGCGCTGCGAAACTTTTGCAGTATAGGACTGAGCAGCGTCCAGAATAGATTCGGCAGCAGCGACCGCTTCCAAACCCGATAAAGCCTTGCCTCATTAAGATAACCCCCCCATCCGCGCTCCACCCCATCAACGCTCCACCCAATTTTGAAGCCATCGCCACAACACCCTCTCCATACAAATAACAATATCTTAACAACCATTTCATTAATTGATTCCATACTAAATAAAGCATAGAGTAATGTAATCCGCTTTACCTTATTATTTTCCTTGTTTCCGGAAAGTTCCTTTTACTGTTAATTTTGACGAATAATGGTAAAACGTCTCTTCGTAAAAGCTTTCCGCCTTATTTTTACCTTCCTAACCGAAATTATTTTCACGAAATCTTTATTAGGTTCGGGCTATATTTTCTTACGTTTTTTAAGTTTCGTTTTTTAAGGGTTGTAATTATTTAACTGTTAAAACTCTTGGTAATAAAGAATTTAACGATTTTATCGTTAAAAGCTTTAGCGAATTTACGAAACAAAAAACGTATAGTAAGATTTCCGTAAGTTAAATTAATTTATATTAGGAATTTTTCGATCCGGGTCAATTATTTAAATAATTTCAGAATTTTAATATTTAAACCAATTATTTAAGAAAGAGAAATTCAATCGTTTTAAAATAAAAATTGCTTTGCGGATAAATATATTTATTATTTTCTTTTTTTCCTTAACGTATTTATTATTTAATATTTTCGATTTATTCATAAAACATGAATTTAATTTTTTCTAGGTTTTTATGGTATATTCCGAGGTTATTATAATTTTTTCTTACGTTTTTGCAAATATTTAAAGAAAATCGGTTTTATTTATAATTTGGATAACCCCTCCGTAATTACGTTTACAGATTTAATGACGATATTTCTATTGTAAAATAATAAATATACTTACGTTAAAGGTCAGAAAAATATAAAAAAATATAAGCAAATAAAAAAATTGAATATATTTTATTTTAAAAAATATTTTAATACAAACTTCGATAATATAAGTTTTATAGCCGTT
The DNA here is from genome assembly GCA_004154925.1 of Monosporascus cannonballus. Classification (NCBI taxonomy): domain Eukaryota; kingdom Fungi; phylum Ascomycota; class Sordariomycetes; order Xylariales; genus Monosporascus; species Monosporascus cannonballus. The sequence goes on along the minus strand of QJNS01000182.1, from coordinate 98,433 downwards.
AATTATTAAAAATCTCCATCAATCCGAGTTTTTAAATTTAATATAGAAAATACAGATTTCGTAAATTTACTTTAAATTAATTTCGTTATCTATTCTACCGTTTTTAACGTAATAAAATATTAATCTTCGTATATTTTATTCTCTGAATTAAAAGACTATTGTTATTATACGGTAACGGCGATAACTATTACAAAAATAATAACAAATACTCGTCAATATTAATATAAATAATTATAATAATTTATCCCTTTTTAAACCTAGTTTTTAAAAAGATACTTTCCTCTAAACCTTTTTTAAAAATGGAATATTTTCGCTTATATTTTTTATTATTTCAATTTTGTCCGCGTTAAATGGGTTCTTTTATTTAACAATTTTAATTTCCGCCTAAAAGAAAATTCGACTAAAACGTTAATAAAGGCCGAAAAAACACCCTTTAAACGCTTATAATCGATAACCTCGGTCTTAAACGTTTTAATTTTAAAATAACAATATAAATCTCAGATTATTTAACCATTTTTATACGTTTAAAGTTGTCGTAATTAATTACAAGGGGTCATACGTATAAGCGAAATCGTAAATAAAATAAGGCATAATTTAATAAATTTAAACTTTTTTTGGATTCGCATTAATCTTTGACGATTTTTATCGAACTTTCTTTTTGTCCGTATATCTTAAATGCGGCGTAAAATATATTTTCTGTTAACTTGGTAATCTTTAAAGGCTAAAGGCAAAAACTTTCTAAATATTATTTTGTTAATCGCTTATATCGTACGGAATTAAGCTAAAAATATATATTGTTCGAAAGCGCTAATTTCGGCGAATAACAAGATAATTCCCTAAATATTTGAAAGCGTTACTAAAAAGCTTTTTATAGGGAAAGAAATCAATAAATGGGTTAACGCGTAATGCAGTTATGAGGTGGCGCGTTAATGGAGTAGAGCGCGAATAAGAAGATTATCTTAAAATCAGGCCCTATTTTGAAGGTTGCAGCTGCACCTGCGGCGCAGCTGTGGCTAAGTAACTTTTAATACCACGCTAACCTAATTTGTAAAAGACCGACAAAAACAACAGAACCTCCAAAATAGGGCCTAAAATCAAGTTGTGATTTTTTGGTTCTCTTTTACATATTTCTATATAAATTTTTAAAAGTTTCTTTTAAAAATTTGCAAATATAATAATATTAAAATTGTATTATAAACTAACAAAAATTACAAATATATATAATTTTCAACATGGCTTTTTATTTATATATATAATTTATTAATCGAGGTTAATGTAATAAAACTTTTAAAAAATAAATTAAAATTTTTGTTTTATATATATCTTTTAACTATAACGACTTTATAGCTATAACGTAATAATTATAATATATACGGGTAAAAATATAATTCAAGGAAATTTTATTATACTAATTTATTTTTAAAAGATTTATAAAAAATGTTATATGTAATAATTATTACCTTATAATTATAAAAACATTGCGAATTTAATTAATCGTAACTTTTATATAGCTATAATTATGTAATTATTATATATAATAATTTGCTATAAGTTTTTTAAAATTAATTTTATATGGAAAAAACCTATCCAGTTATATTTTTGTTTATACGGGCTATAATTATTACGTTATAAGTATAAAGGTCTTTTAAACTAAATTATCTCAAATCTTTTTATAGTTATAACGCAATAACGATAGTCTGTATGGGCGAAAATGTAACTGGACGGGCTTTCCTATATTGAATTACCTTTAAACGGTCTAGTGTAAAATAATATACGCAATATTTGCGTTGTTACAGCTATAAAAACTTTACGATTAATAAATTTCCCGAATTTTAACTTAGTTATATTAACCTTAATTAGAATTTAAAAAAATTGAAAGTTTTTAATACGCGTATTAATTTATATTTAACGTATATTTAAAATATTAACTTTATAAAGTGTATGTTAATTGTAAAAATATGAAAACTAATTATTTTTAAAAAATTATAAACCGAATAGGTTTTTTTATAACTTGAACTTAAGCTTTATTAAGTTATTATAGAGACACGTTATGTAATTAGTTAATTTTAACGGCTTGGCGTAATATATAAAAGTACGTCAAAAATAGAAACGAGCCGGCAGACACCTGAGCTAGCTGAGGTAAATAAAGTCTTAGAGTTACGACCTTGTAGGCTACGGCCCCCAGGAACGGTCGTAACAGAAATAGCCAAAAAAATTAAGTAGGTCAGGTTACGTAATAGATCACTAACTTACTGGTAGTAAGCCAATAAACTAGATTACTAATTTATTAATAATAAGGAAACAAGCCGAGATAAATAATTATATATAATTATTATATTTATTATTTTAAGAATAATACTTTATAATATATTATCCTTATTTACAATATTTTTAATATTATAAAATATAATTATACTATTTTTTTAATTTAAAGGTTGTAATATTTTGCTTAATATGAATTTATGTAATTAAAATTTTATAATTTATTATATTTTTTAATGGTTATATGTTATAACCTTTATATTAATAATATTAATAGGTTTTATATTGTTCTTGACGGTAAAATATTAATTCAGGATTTAAACGATTCGAAAATTAAATAGAACAATTTATAAATAAGATTATAATTCTTTTAACTTGTTTTTGTAAGAATACAGCCCTTATAAGGATGAGGCTAGTAGCCGACCAGCCACCGATCAGCCACCGACCTATTTATTAATATAAATCCATTATCTGGCAGCTAATAGGAAACGCCAGATAAAAATAACTTAATATATTTATTTCTTGAAATCTGCTTTACGACTAATCGGAAATTATTTTATCCAGCTTATAGCTATTTATTATTTTATAATTTTTTATCTACTATAAAAAATAACGCGATAATTACCAGAAGCAAAGTTCGCCAACTGCAAAACGAACCTAAATTATTAATCGAAAAAACCGCCGATCGGAACCCAACCGACGAACGATCGATTACGGTACGGAAATAGGCGAAAAAGCCTATAACGGAACCTTAATAGGCAAAGGACTATAATTCCCGGGATCTTAAATCCTTTTACATATATAATAAAAATACGTCCCGATAATCGTTAACTAAACGGTCGGAAAACGGACGTAATATAACGAACGCGTTTTGGAATTTAAAGCAAAAAAAAAAAATTAAACCCTTTAATAATAACCAGATTTTAAAAATTATTTATTAATAAAACAAATAATATTTAAAATTATTTTAATAACTGGCCGAATAATAAATAATAATACAAATTAAAAAAGCAAAATTTTATAAGTTAATTACGATATCGTTATAAAAGTTTAAAAGCGATAAATAAGTATTATATTATAATTGCCCGAAATTTTCCGAACGTGCGTCGATTAAAAAAAAATTAGATAACAGTTATTACGGAAGCTTATGCCGAAAGGCTAAGGCGAAATGCCTTTATTTATATTTAATGGGCCATGGGCTATATGGACGTTTTTATTATAAACGTTTAACGATTATACCGCGTTATGCTTAATTATTTTAATTACGAAAAAAAAATTAAAAATAAAAAACTTATAGATTTTTATTAAAAAGAATTACGTAAATCCTAATTTTCTTAATAAGGAATATAGGGAACAATTTATATAATTGCGATAACGATCCGATTAATTATTATTGGATTTTTATATTAAATAAAGATTTTTAATTTATAAAATAAAGTTTACGGACGCCCTTAACCCGGAAAACGATCGGAATAATAAACGTTTTGCTTTTGATTATTTTTTAAATTAATATTAAGGTTACGAAATACCCTGTTACGAAAAATCGTTAAATTAAAATAAATTAATAATATATAAGATAAAGTATTATTAAAATGCCTAAAAGAAAGCGAAAAAAGATCGATTATTTTCCGTTAAAAGTATTAATAAGAATAAACGATTTTATTTTAACGTTTTCGGGAAAAAAAATCCTTAAAGCAAATTAGAGGCGCCGTACGGGAATAATGGGAACCGCGGGCGTTTTCATATTCGGAAGGCAGATAATTGCCGTTTTAATTCCGATCGGAATAAATCCGTACGACTTAATATCCTTAATTTTTATAAGGGCCTATTTAAATATTATAATTATGGAAAACCAGGTTATAAAAACGTAAATTATAAATTAAAAAGGGATACGAAAACCCTGCTATTCCGGCTATGCGAAAATTAACCTCCGAAGGCCGTATAAAACGATATAATATATAACGATAAATCAGATTAATCCCTAAACGTAAACCCAAAAAAAAGCCGGAATAAGTATATACGTCCAGTCCATTTCGGTTAATAACTGCAAAACGGTCGGAATAAAGCCGCCCTTTAAAAGGAAGGTATTTATTAAGAGAAATATAGGAAACGTAACGGTATAAATAGATATGGATACCGGAGCATAAGTAAATATTATAAGTAAAAAATTAACGAAAAAACTTAACCTCCAACTAATTTCCGTAAATATTCCGGGCTTTATCGGCGCCAATAACACGTATATCGAATATTATAAGGCTTATAAAATTCCTATCAATATAACAAATAATAACGGAAACAAACGAAAATTTAAATAAATTTATTTTGTAATATGCCGCAATCGGAAAACGCCTAATTTCTTATTATCCAAACCCGGAATAAGTAAATTAAGGATTTTGCTAAATATAGCTATATATTAATAATTATACGGACCATTATAAAAATTCGATAAACAAAAAATTATAAACTTAACGCTTTCCGGTAAACAAATTTATACCGTTAACTTAATAAATTTAGCCGAAAAGTTAAATATCCTGGAATTCGGGGAATAACAAAAATAGGGGATAACCGACTTCCTTGCATATTTAGAGAATTTCCGGCGAATGTATTCCGAAAAAATAACGAAAAAAATACTTTAATTACCAGGGGCGGAATATGTAATAAATCTCATTCTAAGGAAAACGCCCTTATTCGGCCTAATTTACCTTATTTCGGAAGCCTAAAAAAATATTCGAAAAATATATCCGAAAAAACCTAAAAGCGGGCCAGATACGTTATTCGAAAACGGACGTAAAAATACCAATATTATTTGTACTTAAAAAGGACGGCAATCTCCGATTGTACGTCGACTATAAGGGGCTAAATCGGGTAACAATAAAAAATTAATACCCTTTACCCTTAATTTCAAAAGTAATAAATCGCTTAAAGTTATTTAAGGTATTTTCAAAAATTAATCTTAAGAATATTTATTACCGCATTAAAATTAAAAAAGGCGATTAGTAAAAAACCGCTTTCCGAACGTAATACGGGTAATTCGAATATTTAATTATACTATTTGGCTTTATTAATGCATTAATTACGTTTTAAATTTATATACATAAAATATTAACTGGATTAATTAACTATATATATATAATATATTTAAATAATATAATTATTTATTCGGATAACGAAAAAAACATGTAAAATATTTTTAATTAATTTACGAACGGCTATTATAAGATTAATTATTTGCCAAAACGTTTAAATACGAATTCATTAAAAAGAAAATTCTTAAAATTTATAATTAATATTAACGGTTTAAAAATGGACCGCCGACAGATTAATATTATTAGAGCATAACCAGAATTAAAATTAATTTATAATATTTAAATATTTTTGGGATTCGCAAATTTTTATCAAAAATTTATCGCCTATTATTTGCATATTACCGAACCTATTATTAAATTCTTAAAAAAGGCGTAAGGCAAAAAAAAATAACAAAATTCTGGTAACCCGAAAAAGCTAAAAAAACGTTCCGAAGCTTAAAAAATATCTTTTAATCGGCAACTATTTTCCAACATTAAGATAACGCCAAAAATACCAAGGTTAAAATAAATATCTCGGTAAAAGCCATATCAGAGATACTTTTACAAAAATACAAAAAATATTAACGCCTAATCGCATATTAATTACGAAAATTAAATCCAACCGAAAAACGATAAATTACAAAATAACAAAAATTATTAACAATCATAAAAAACTTAAAACATTAACGGTACTATTTTAAGGGCACGGAAAAAAATTTCCTAATATTTATTAATTACATAATATTAAAGAACATAATAAAAACGCCGGCGCGTAACCTTAAAAAGAAATTGGCCCGATAGGTTTACCGTTTTACGTAATTTGATTTTGAAATCCAATACCGACCGGGCGCCGCCAACCCGGCAAATAAATTATTTAAACGCCCGGATTACATATTAAAGGAAATAGCATATAAAAACGTTATCCTTACGTTATTTAAAAAATTCGGACTTACGAATAATATGCCGGAAAACGTACAAAAAACGATTGCAAATATATAGCGCGATTTAAAGTATTATAAAAAGGCAAAGAACTTTATAAAAATAACGCAAAATTCGTTTATTGCAGAATTCCTAAATAGATTTTAGGTGGCGGAAACTTAGGTAATTATTATCCGCGTAAAAAAAACGGAAAATTTTCGTTATACGAATATAAAAAACTTTCCAAAAAAAAATAAGAAATTATATATTTACCGAACTTATTGCTTACGAATAATAATATAAGTACGAATCGCAATAATAATACGATTAACAGTTAAATAATAATAACCGTAAATTACGACCGTATTATAATCGGATTCCGAAAAGTTTAAAAAAAATAAAATTAATATTAAAATTATTATTTATAATTAATTCGTTTTATATTCCTTAGCAAAAAAGCTGGCCAATAACGAAACAGCACTTTAGCCGAAAATCTCCCGATAATTTTATAATTAAGTTCGAAAATTACAAATTAAGAACTTAAATATTATAAAACTGATACGGATAACTAAACGCTAAGCCGGAATAAAAAAAGGATATTTTTTGGACTTAAATAAAGTTTTATATTATCGGGATAAATTCGTAATCCTATCGTAAGGCGTTTTACGGAAATAATTAATTAACTAGCATTACAATAAATTAAAAGCAAAATATATAAAATATATCCGTACGTTAAAATTAATAATTAAAAAATTTTACTAGGAAAATATGCCGAACGATATCCGAAAATATATTAAGTAATATCCGAATTATTAGGGCATAATAAAGTTACGTTATAAATTATATAAATAATTATAGTCCTTATTATTACTTAAATAATTTTTCCAAAAAATCTCATTAAATTTTATTATGGGATTTCCCAAAAACCTAGGTTTAAACGGGTTAAAGTACAACGTAATCCTGATAATCGTCGACTGCCTTACGAAATTAAAATTATTTATCCTTATGGTTAAAACCTTAACCGTAATCGAATTGGCCCGATTATTTTACGACGGGGTTAAGTACAAATTCGATACGCCAGCCGGAATTATTAGTAATAAAAATAAATTATTAACGAATTAATTCTGGGCGGAATTTTGCAAAAAACGAAAAATAAAGCGGCAAATATCGATTACTTATTATTTACAAACCGATAGATAAACGGAACGTACTTATTAGGTTTTAAAATATTACTTCCGTAATTACGTTAATAAATATCAAAATAATTGGATAAAATTATTACAAAATACGGAATTCGTACATAACAATATACGAAACATATTTACCGGCCGTTTTCTGTTCGAAACCTTATATAAGTATTATTTAAAAATAATAAAATACTTTTTATAAACTTTTAAGGGATAAATATAAAAAAATTAAAAAACGTCTTAAGAAAATAGCGGTTATTTATCAAGTAATATATAAATATTAGGAAAAAATAGCGGCAGCCCAGAAAAAGTATTATGATTAACGTTATACGCTTATAAAATTTTAATTAAGGTAATAAATAAGTTGATCGACCAAAAACTTTAAATTTAAAAATAAAGAATTCGTACTTATTTATATTTAAGTTATAATTAAGGAACGAATAAGTTTTTAAGTATATAAAATAATTTTTCCTACCAAATATTAACGGATATATAATATATTTCCAGTATCCTTATTAAAACCGTAATATAACCGGGAACCGGGTAACGTCCAAATAATGTTACCGGACCTAATAAAAAAACAGAAAAAATAAATAATAAAAAATATCGTCCATTACCGAGATAACTAGGGGCAGCGCAAATATCTAATTAAATAAAAAGGTTAGCCCGTTAAATACAATACGTAAAAGCTCCGAAAGTATTTCGAATATACGCTTAAGATATTATAGCGTAACGAAAAGAAAATTAAATACGTATATAAAAAATAAAATAATTTAAAAACTGCAAAATAACAGTAACCCGATCGGAAATTAATCGCCTAATAATTACAAAAATTATAAAAAATAATTTTAAGTAAAATTAAAATATTAATATTAAAGTATTACTTAGCTATATAACTGCTATTAAACCTTTAATAAATAATTACCTTATCGTATACCGATCGGAAATTTATAAGCGATATAAAAAAAATTAAACTTTTATTTCGAAAATAATATTTTGCGTGTAATTACTAAATTTTACGTTAACTAACTTTTAATAAAGGTATTAGGGAAATTAATATAAAAATATAAAAAAAAATAATTAAAAAATATACGACAGCAAAAAGCAAATATATTTATTAAACTTACTAAACGTAAAACTCGGAAAAAACTTAAAAATGTTTTACTTTTTACGAAAAACAGGGCCCAAATAACCGGAATACAATTTATTCTTAGTTGGAAATAAGGCGCCGTCCTTAAAACGCTTAACATATTTAGGTTTAATAACAGCTTTACCGGGCAAAGCCATTTTTTAATTATAGTTCTTAATAAGCATTAAAGTTTCGTTAAAGTATCGGAAAACGGGCGGAAAATGCTTATAGGCGGAAAGCGCAACGGTATAACAGCCCTTAAAAATTACCTTACTTATAGAGATACCTTAAAATTACGCCTAATTAGAAATTAATTACAGAATAATAAGAAAAAAACCGTAATACTTATAAAAAGAACTTAAATTTATAAACCTATAAAACGATATTAATATTAGATTCCCGCAGCCATAACGGAAGATCGGAAATTAACTTTAATTATATTAAAGAAACGATATTTCTTAATAATAACCGCGTCAAAGGCGAATTCGGCCTTATAAAGAACGTCGAATTAACGATTAACCATAATTACGTTAAAGCGTTTATATTAAATACTTATAATATGAACTTTTTTAAATTTATCGATTAACTTTTAATTATTAATACCGAATTAAAAAACCATTTAAGTAATACCTTTAAAGATAATCAAAATCTAAACGAAAATTAAATAACGATATTAATAATATTAGGAATAATTATTTATTACGCAAAAACTTTTATAATAATAACTGGTTATAACGTAATTTAAGACGCCCGGAACCTAAACGCAAACCGTACGGTAATCGAAATAACGCTATATTACGTAAATACAATACGGCTTATTGCCGCCCGTAATACGATTAATATTTATTTCATTATTAACGTTAAAAAATAACGTTAAAGGAAATCCCAATTCTTTTTAATATCAAAGTACCATTTTTCTTGGAATTCCTTACGAAAAAAAGATACGGCGAACGGAAATAATACATAAAACAAACGGAAAAAGCGAAATAAAAATAAAGAAAAACGAAAAACCGAACGGAATGTATCCGCAAAAGGAATAAAAATAAAGGTACGAAAAGGAAAAAAAAAGGTAAATAAAATAAAGTTAAAAACCGATTATAATAAGGAATTAGGCGGAACATAATTAATTACGCAACATAATACGCATTAATTATTACGGCAACCACCTACAATATAACATAACGGTAAATCATCGGCAAATATACGCAACCAGATTTACGAAACGCGCTATATTAAATTAATAATAATACTATTAAGGACTAATAACTTAAAAAGAGGGGAATAATTATAAAAATATAACCCTTATAAAAATAAGGCTGGTAACCGACCAGCCACCGATCAGCCACCGACCAGCCACCGATCAGCCACCGACCAGCCACCGATCAGCCACCGACCCACTTACTAATATAAATCCACTATCTGGCAGGTAATGGGAAACGCCAGATGGAAGTAACCTAATATACTTACTTCTTGGAATTTGCTCTACGACTGGTCGGAGATCACCTCACCCAGCTCACAACTATCTATTATCTTACAGTTTTTTCTAGTAAAATATAAACTTAAACAGTTTTAATTTTATAATACATTTTTTAAACTATATTGATTTAAATATTAATATAGTTTTATTTTTAAACTTAAAATAATATATAAACAAAGTTCTTAATTTAATAAGCTTTTGCGATTACTCTTTTGCTTTCATTTAAATTAATAAAAAAATAAAAGATAAAAATAACTTACAATTAAGTAAATAGTTGTTAAAGATGTTGTTATTTATATAAATCTCGAAACATATTTTAATATTAACATTAAAATGTTTGATAAGAAAATTTAACTAAAATATATAATTATATTACACCAGTTAATAATTAAAAATAAAGTAAAATTATAATGAAACATTTAACTCTTAGAGTTTATGCAATATTAAAATCAAAATGATAATAAAATCATTAAGGTTTTATAATTTTAAATGTTTAATTAATATATTACTAAAACTATAAATATTCAGAGCTAATTATATAAACGTTATGATAAATAATACAAAGTAAGATATATAAATTAATTAATTTATTAAGAAACAAACCCATTTTGAATTAAATATAATATAATATAATAATAATATTTTTAAAGTTTAGAATACCTTAATACTAAAATTAATATTATATTGAATATTATAATAAGAATAAAATAAGATATTATTAAAATAAAACATGATTAAAATAACAAATCTTACGAAAAATATGAAACATTAAAATCTTAAAACATATTTAAAAAATAATAAAACTTTTTGAAAATAAATAAAAGATTCTTTAAGATTTTTTATTTTTATAATTACATAAATAATATTTATTGTATTTATTAAACATATTAACTATATAAAACGTTATAAATTTAGTTTACATATCAATGTGTATGAATATTTCTATTTTTAATAGTTAATATAATTGTGAAGATATAAAATATTTAATTTAATATAATGTAAAAAGGGTTACATAACAGTTATTATAATTTTATGTTATTAATTATATTTAATCTAAATATTCTAAAAATATTTTTAACATTTGTTAAACAAAATAAATTAATATATTAAAAATTATTTTATTAACAAAAGAAAATATTTAATATTAATTAATATTACTTAATATAATTTAAATCAGCTTATATAGATAAAATATAAAAATAATAATTTAATATGTTTAATTTAAAACAAATATACAAAAACTATTTATAAAATAGCTATAGAATAATAATCTTTAAAAATATGAATAAAAGATTTTAAAAGAAGTTTATATGTATTAATAAATATTAATAATATATTTAAAACATTAATTATATACATCGAGATAAATTACTAAACTGTTTTAATGCAGTATAGAATTTTAAAAAGAAATATTTCATATGACATATCTCTAATAAATTATAAATATTTTAAAAATATAAATGAAATTTGTTAGAAATTACGTATTAATTAGCTTAAAAATAAGGCTTTATAAAACTAAGATACAATTTATTTTAACTATAAAAGCTATAGATTATTTATCCTCTTCGAAAACCTTAATATAGTATTAGTTGAATAAATTATATGGTATAATAACTTTTGTATATTTGGCTTAACTTATATTATTAAAATCAAATTTTATCTTAAGGTTATAGCTATATGTGCAGCGCGATTGTCGCTAAGTAACTTTTAATATTACGTTAATTTAATTCGTAAAAAGCATACAAAAACTATTAAACCTTGAAAATAAGGCTTAATATTAAGTTGTAATTTTTTAGTTCCGTTTTATATATTTTATACTAATTTAAGTAAATAAAAGAACACGGGAGGTACGGCGAAATGTCGGCGACCAGTTGCCGACCCACTTGCTTAGGACAACTACAAAATCTCATACCCGGGCGAATACGTATGTAACTCAGATAAAAGTTTGTTAATATATCTGCTTTTTAGAATGGTTTGTAATTGTTCGGCCATTACCTCGCTTATATAACTATTTTCTTATAATAAACTTTTAAATTTCTTTTTAAAAAACCTATAAATATAATAATACTAACATCCCATTATAAAATAGGAGAAATTATAAATATATATAATTTTTATAAAGCCTTTTAATTATATATCAGATTTTTAATTAAAATTAACATCATAAAAAGATTTAAAAATAACATAAGATTTTTATTATATATACACTTTTAAATTCAAACACCGTTTGAATTATAATAATACAATTATTATACAAAATAATTTTTTAGATATTTTTTAAAAATAATTAATATAAAAAAATCCGCGTAATTATGTTTTTATTTGTACGGGTTATAATTATTAGGTTATAGTTATAAAGACGTTTCGAATTTAATTACCTTTAACTTTTTACAACTGCAACGTAATAACGGCGGCTTATACGGACAGAAATATAATTAAACGAGCGTTTTCTATATTTAGTATACTAAGGAAATCGAACCTACAATAATACAACATGTAATTGTATTATCGCAGCTATAAGAATATTACGATTACATATTTTCTAAATCTAAACTTATTCGTATTAAGCTGAATTTTAATCCGAAAAAATTGATAAAGTTCTTATATATATATTAGCTTATATTCGACGCCTGTATGAAATATTAAATTTATCAGACCTAAATTAATTATGTTATAATTATTTAAATATTTGGAATTTAATTTTTTATTTGTTTTATAATTACGACGTAATAACGATAACTCGTACAGATAAACAACATAATTAAACGGATTTTCTCTATACTAACTTACTTTTTGAAAAGTTAAACGTCAAATATTATATTTAATAGTTATTACGTTATAACTATAAAGAGCTTTCGGACTTGGCTACTTTTAACTTTTTTATAATTTCGACATAATAACAAATTTATACATAGGTAAAAATATAACTAAAGGGGTTTTCTTATATTAAATTTACCTTCAAACGGTCTATAACAAAATAATATACGCGGTATTTGCGTTATCGCAACTATGAAAACGTTACGAATAGTAATCTTATAGCCGTGGTGTTTTGATATCTTACTAGAGTATGCACTAATCGAATATCTAGGTTTCCGAATTTGTTGTAGTATCTTATTAATAGAAAACATAGAACTTTTTAGCGCTGGTATTCTTACATCAAATATGGGCTCTTCCGGCATTAATAAATACGTTAAGCCTCGTATTCAAATTTAACTTACTTTTTTAGACTTGGTTTATCTTAGTTTTATGTTGGTATACGCGCCAAGTCTCGTATTCTTGTACACTATCACTACCTACTTTATTTATATATTTTTTTTCTTTAACTATTTTACCTTTTTTAAATTTTTTACAATACCATATACGTTTATCGTCGCATTTATCGCACTTGTCGCCCTTATCGTCGTTATTATTCTTATCGTCCTAAATTTTATCCTAATCATTAATACGATATTCGTCGTTATTCAGGTTACGCGTATCGTTATTAAATTTTGTAATTAATTCTTTTAATTCTTCTTATTTACAATATACTTTTAATTATCGTTTTTGAGGTTTTAACTGTACGACTGGTTTTATAGCAATTAATGCTTACGAATAAGTCGACTGCGATTACTTATTACTTAAGACCTTTTATTCTGATTTTATTAATCGTTTTCGGCTTTTGAAATTCGACCTTTTATTACTTTTGCTGGGTTTTTAAATAAATATTACAATTCTCCTTTTTTCGAATTCGATTTTCCCAGATATCTTGATATTTATCCGGTCGCAACTTATTATCGGCGATATGCTTAAAGGATTTTCTAGCAGGTATCGCCGATATTTTAATTATCCGTCTATTTTTTCTCGTTTTATTTGTACAATTAACAAAAGCGTTTTTACTAATAAATTTATCAAAAATCCTTAAAAAATTAAAAACAATTCGATATATTCTTAATTTTTATACCAGGAATTCGGATTCGGCTTTTATTAATCTTGATAAAGAAATTCATATATTAATAACCGCATTAATTATATCGTTATTACGAATGGTATTAAGTTCGATTTTAGTATTATAGTTTTACGAAGTTATTTTATTCGAGTTTCAACGATTCGTATTCCGTCGAGATCAGAAAAAAAATGTTTTCGTTCCGGATTTACCTAGATATTTGCCTTTGGCCTTTCGCATAAAACTTTTTTGATCCGATTAAAGCGATAAATATTACGATTTCTGGTTTTTTTTTACGATAAGGCTAACGTTTTAGAATTTGTAAAACCGAAGGTTCTTATTTATTACTTTATTAAGCTATTAGCTAAAAAACGTATCTTTATTAATCGCGTTTTTAATGGGCGTTTAATACATAATTTTAATTTTTTAAATAATTAATTATTTGTTAATTATATTCGAATAATTCGTCGGTTACCATTTCTTAATGTGAATATAAATAAGTTACTTCGAATTATAGGAAATATTCCGAAAGATTTTAATATTTATTTTATAATAAGATTTCATATACCAACATTGTCTTTAGAAAGTGGTTTTCGATTATTGGATTTTAACCGAATATATGTTAATACCGAAAATAAAAGTAAGGTTTTATTGCATAAACGATCGGGTTCCCAATTTCGGATTTTCTTTCGGCCGGATATTTCTTTTAATTAAACATCAAAGCAGTCGAAAGTTTTTATTATTATTTTGAATCGGGCTACGAAATATAAATTACCGGCATTTAAATTTAAAAATATTCGTAACACTCTTTATTAACGGGAATTTGTGATTTAATTTTAAAAACTTTCATTATTTTTGATATTTTTTAAAAATAAATTTAAAGCCTTTATTTTACACTCTAATATTCGTATTGCTTTTAATTCTATTAACAAAAATTTCATTATTTCTACAAAATGCAATTTCCTTCCATCTATTTCTGCTTTATTCCTGTATATAAACGTAAGCTTTTGTTAACTAAGTATATATAAGGCAATTCTTATTTTAGAAAATGTATTTTTTGTATATATTTATTTATACCGAAAAAGCTTTATTAGCAGCCGAATATTTGTTTGTAATACTTTAGCATCTGCTTGTTATATTAAGGTATGTCGTTTATTATTATTTATTAATTATGCATAAATAATATGAACACAATATCTCTCTTTTCTGCTATATATATATTAGGGCCCAATAAACGTATTTATGCTATTTTATATATACGTATTTTTCTACATAAATAAAAGAATTTTAAACGTATTATATTTTATTAATATCAGAATTTATCCATTCTATGCCACTATTTTAGGCCCCTGATAAGAAGGGCCGTCTACGGCCCCCTTTGGCTATCGTTGCGCTATTGGCGTTCCTAAGAAAGTCCCCTTTCCTCTTTTCCGATAAGCCTTGACGAACCTTTGAGAAAAGGGGTATTTAAAAAAGGGTTAGTCCCCAGAAGTAAGTAAAAAGTAACTTTTAATTAACATAACTTAGTACTTACGCAAGGGGTTTTTCAGAGTTTCTTTAACCTAATCGAAAGTCTTTTCTAGTAAATCCCATATTCCGTCCAGCTTGAGTAGGGTATATGTTAGTACCGGAGGTTTAAAGTAATCGTCTATATAAAAGCGTACGTTGCTGTAATTAAATATCAACTTCTTGGATACGTCTGATTTAAAGCGAAAAACAAATTCCTCTTTATTTATAATCGTCGTTATCGTTGACTAAAAATCTTCTTTACTTCTTGTTTTAATAATTTCGATTCCGTTGTATTGCTACGGATATGAGTTAAACGTCTCTTACTTATGTGAAGGTAACGCCAAACCGATAATTTATTGCGTATTTTAGCAATATTCGAATGGAACCTTTTTGTGACGGCTAGGGTGTTTAACCAACTATTAAACCTTAGTCGTACGGGTTTATGTTAGCAGGAATATCGTAGGATTCTGAATAATGAATACAGTAACGTATTACGTCTTATAATGCCAAGGGTGCCTTGGGTAACGAAATGTTATTGCAAACTAAAGCTATCTAAATTATGGAAATAATAAACGTATATATCCTGATCCGGCTTACTGGCTTACCATTAATAAGTTAGTAATCCGGCTTATTGGTTTACCATCAGTAAGTTGGTGATCCGTTAGGTAACCTGCCTTACCGCGCATTCGTGGTTGGGTTATGGCAGACCGTTTCTGAAGACCGTAGCGCGTTAGGCCATAATACGATTTCTTCCCTTTACAAATTTTGCACTTAAAATTTCTTTTTTTTGGTAAGTTTTCCATATCGATTTAATATATCTTCAGGTATATCTAAACGTCGTTTTCATAAATCCGAATAACGATTTAAATAAATTAATTTAATTGAACTTTAATATTTTAATATAATATTTTAATTTGTTTTGTTTTGTCGGATAATTTAATTATTTGATTATTTAGGGGGTTTTTTGTTATAAGGAGTATATTTATTGCGGTTATTTATATAATGGAACGGGTCCCTATTGTTATAATTAATCGTTATATTGTAAAATCGAAAAAATTAAAAAACAACCAAAAACCGAAAAATATTTGTCCGAAGTTTTTAGGCATTTTTTTTCGTATACGTTGTTAGCGCTAGCATTATTAATCCCGGGGTGCGAAATTTGTTAATCGTGCTTTATAGTCCTTAAATAACTTTAATAATTTTGCTTATTTTGAATCAAAATTTATGGCCGAGGTATAGGCTTTAAATAAAATAAATATTATTAATTAGAATGCTGTAAATTAAGGATTTCCCTTCTTGGATCTTGTAAACTGGAATGCTATTATTTCGAGTAGTTCCGTTATTGCTAATAAAAGATTTTTAGCAGACGTTAGGCGCCGATAAAATTTTTGGCGGGTTTCTAGGTGTTTTCGAAATTCGGGTGCTTTTTCTATTTAATTAAATACTAAGTAAATCCGTTTTATTTTGGTATATTCAAAACTTTTTCTCCCTTATATATCTATTTATTTTCTATTTCTATATCGTTTTATGCCGTATATATCTTAATTATATCTGTTATTAATTGGAATTAAAAAACGAAAAAAATTAAATAACTTTGATTTTAAATAAAGATTTCAACTAATAATTATATCTGAGATTTTTTTGGCGATTTTATATAAACCAAAATATTTGAAATCGAATTTCTTGTTAGTTTTTTTATTTAAATAATTTTTATAACAAAATTGGTTTCCGAAAGCTACTTTTTTAAATTATTTTAATTATAATATTTGCTTATTTAATTTCGTACGAATTGTAATTTTATTTTTATTTTTACATATAATTATTGTAAATATTCCTATATAATAATTATTTTAATATTAATTAAATTATTATTATGTACGTTTCTATAAACGTTTAAAATAAAACCAAAATTTACGTTTATAAGTATTATTTTAATATTTTCGTAATAATTAATATTGTAAGCCAATTATGCGATTAGCAATTTCTGAACCTACGTATTCTATTCCTAATTAATGTAATATCGTAAGTAAATTTGCAATGTTTAATTTGTTTATTTTATTTGTCCGTCTATTTAGGGTTTAAATACGTTGGATAATTTGTAATTTAGGTCGATTTATATTATAAGGCCTTCCCAAAACTTAGATAAAAATAGCAATATTTTGATTAAAATAATTTCCAATTAAAAATCCATTTATACCAAAACTATGTGTAAAGAAAATATATGTTATTTGTTCGGCGTTTGTATCTTTAAATTATGGTAGGAAATAAAAGAATTTCGTAAATGAATGGACGATAACGAAAATACTATCGTAATATATTTCTGCAACTAGATTTTTGGACATAAGAAATTTAGTAATCCAGTTTAATATAATTAAATACCATTGTAGCTTTGCAACTAGTAATAGCTGTAATTCTCCGTACAGCCTATATCGTCGAGCTTTCGTTCCAACGTAAACGTTATATTACTGTATAATTTTCTGTGCTATTAATATTATTTTAGGAAAGGAATATGTGCGTCGAAACCGTTTTAAGATTTTGTAAATTCCTGGATATCCGTATAATTGATAGTTATGTATTTTTCGTATTAAATCCTTTTAGTATTTTGCTAAAATATATATTCTGTTCGTTTTTTGGTTTTTTAGAAAACCGTCGTTATATTACTGGATTTCCTGATGTATATCAAAAGGTACTGCCCGAAATATCGCAATTTGTTATGGATATAAATATTCTTTCATAGTAATATCGAAAATTATATATTTAACTTTAAACAATTTCTTTTTAAGGTTTGGTCGCTTGCTTAAAACATCGGCTCTACCGTTTTCTAAGCCTTTTTTATAGATAATAATGAAATCGAAGTTCGCCAATTTTTCCGCGTATTTTAATTATCGTTTTGTAAGTTCTTTAGTGGTAATAAAACAGGTAAAATTTTGATAATCCGTATAAACTTTAATTTGGTGCAAACTTTCTTTTAAAAAATATCTGAATTTTCGGAAAGCTATAATAATAGCAATAAATTCCTGATTTGGAATATCGTAATTAAATTGGATTCTTTGTAACTTATATAAAAAATATAATAAGGTGCAATTTGCTTTAATTATTTCGTTATCCGATTCTTACGTTTAATACGTAATTTAAAATATCGGTTTCTAAGTTAAAAAAGCGTACTGGATCGTATATAATTAATACTGGCTTGTTAATAATTGTATTGTATTCTTAATATTTTAAAACGCCTTTTTTATTTCGAATGTTTGTTTAATTTCTTTTCGTAAGACTAATTAGAGATAAAGTTATTCTGCTGAAATTCCGGATAAACTTCCTGTAGTAATTAGCGAATCCAAAAAATGCCTATACCTTTTTAACCGTAATTAATGTTTATCATTTTGTAACTGCCGCGATTTTTTGGCATTTATTTTAATATATTCTAAAAGAATAATATGTGTCTGATGTTCCACTTTCTATATGTAAAATTAACTCTTTTTTGCGTTAATAAGTAATCTTACGTTCTATTAAACTTGAAGAATTTTATAAACGTATTTTATATATGCTTTTTCTGTTTTTAAAAAAATAAAAATGTCGTTAAGATAATAAACGACAAAAATATCGAGGTATTTTAGTAGCACATAATTAATTATCCGTTATAAAATTACTAGTACGTTCGTAAGTCCTATTGGCGTAAACAAGTATTTAAACTATCCGTATTTCGTTTTAAAAAAATTTTATTTATATTTTTCCTTAATTCTGATAAAGTTATACCCATCTTTAAGATCTAATATTATAAATTATTTAGTTTCGTAAAATCGGTCCTTTATTTCCGTAATTATGGGTAATAATCTTTAATACTTAATAATAATGTCGTTTAAATATCGATAATTAAGTACAAATCGCAATTTTTCGTTTTTTTCGATACGAAAAATATTAAGTAACTCATTAATACTTTCGAAAATTAAATCCATTTTTTATAATTAATCTTCTAAGTATTCTTTAAACACGCGTATTTCGTTTTCGTTAAAGTTATAAATGGGATAAAACTTTGTCGAAGATTTTTTTAAGGATTATTTTATAATCCTATTTGTTGTATTCAGGTAACTTCGTATTAAGTTTTTTCTTAAAAAGTTGCGTATACTGGTAATATTATAATAATATATTGGTTAGACTTTTTGACTCTTAGAGTTATTACTTTAGGTCGTTATTTGTTACCTTAATTTAGCTTTAATAATAATAATAATACGTTCTATTTTTTTAATACTCATTTTCTGTTTTATATTTTATCCCTTTAAATAATAAAGTTTCTCTTGTGTTCTTATGTCTATATTTATAGCTATTTTCAATCGAATATTAAAATCTTAATTTTTTTGTCCGTTAATAAGATATAAAGTAAATTTTACTTAGCTAATCCCTTTATTAATAAAAACTCTGTACTGGCATATCCATAATAATTCTAAGATCATATTATAATTCTCAAATAAAACAATATCGAAATCAATTATTTAATATCGTTCTTAAATAAAAATCTCGAAATAATTAATTTCGTATATAATTTTTCCGTTATTGTAAGCATATTTCTAATTTTCGATATTCGTCGCTATATAGGGTTTTAACTTATATCTCCGTAACAGTTTAAGCCCATTAACTATATCTGGTATGATATAATTTCCGCCTAGAGTTTCGTAATCCACTATTATAGTATACTAATACGTTCCGATTCGTATATCCAAAGTAATATGGTTATTAACGATTTTTATCGTTGGGTTTAAAGCCTTTTTAAAATTCTTTCTTAATTTCTTTAAATTTCCTTATATTGTAGCTTTTTTATAAATAAACCTTCTCTTTATATTTTATTCGAATTTATTAAATTTTATTTATATTTCTATATATAGCGCGTTAAGCTGCTGTATTTATCGTTATTAACGGCGTACTCTTCTTTTAAGCTATATTAATTATTTTTAATTTGGCTGTAATTTCTTTCCCTATTTGATAAATTGTTTTTTTTATAGTTTCGATTATATCCTATTATATGTCGTATTAATTGTCGTTTTAAAATTCGCCTATAAATTAACGTATTTTCTTTTTAATAATTTTGTTTCGTTAGGATTTATAATAAATACTAATTGAAAATAAAGATTTATAATAACTTTTTAATAATATTTTTTGTCATATGCTGGATTAATTCTTTTCCTATTTGGTAATTACATTATTTATAATAACTAAAAGGTTTTTTACGAGCATAATTCTTTTTTCGACCAGCTTTTTGTTTCGGCTAATTAATAAATATCTTTTAGGGCGATAGATCGAAAACGTCGATATTATTATTTATTGTTTTTATTATTTCCGATTCGGTTCCAAAAATCGAATCCTTTATAATATATACGGGTAATTCTTCCGTAAATATATTATTTCCATTGTTCGTCATCGGGGTATTCTCTTCGTCGACAATATATAACGTATATTTTGCCGCATCCATTAAGAGTTCCAGGATAGATTTTTTTTTATTTAATCCTAATATTTTCGCAACCATTTTTATAATTTTTTTTGTTATACTTCTGATACCTATTACGCCAGTTTCCTGGTTTTATCTATTTCTTACTAGATTTCTTGTTATAGGGGGCCTAATACGTACTTACGCTAAATTATATTAATAAGTTTATTTCCGGTTTTTGATTTTTTCTGGATTATCTCTTAGGTACGGAGTTTTAGTTGTCTAAACGGGGTCTTTTAAGTGCCTTATACCATGCTGCCTTATGCCCCATCTTATTGTAATTGAAATATTTAGTTTGGCTCTAGACCATTTTATGAATAGCCTCCAGCTCCGTAAGTCCTGGTTCTGTGCTATAAACAGTGTTACCGCGTTGAAAAAAGCTGGTATTGGTCGTACATCGGAATTTATTATTATTTTTTCCCCTGGTACCGTTAGTATGTTAGGCGTATTATCGATCGTCGATCTTAATTATTATTGTAATATAATTCGATAAATAATTAAGCCAATTAAATTTAAAAGATTGTTTTTAATATTTTGTTTTTTAAGTTATTAAAAAAATTGAATTATTAATATTTTATATCTTGAATTTTATTTTAAAGGTAATTAAACGAACGTATTACCGTAATTAAATATTAATCCCTTTTATCGTAATTATTAAATTTATGTTTCGGTTTTTCTTTTTTTTCGTTAATTATACAAAAACATTTCGCTAATATTTACTTAAATTATTCGTAATGGTTATAAATTTATATTATTTTCCTGTTTCGTTTTTCGATCAATAAAACAATATATTTTCTTATAGCGGATTTAAACCATATAATTGCGTTTTCGGTAAATCGTTTTATTAAAAATTTAATTCATATAATAAACGTAATTAGTCAAATAACAAAAATACCCGAAACATATTCGGTATTAAGTTAAAAATAATTA
This sequence comes from Monosporascus cannonballus, assembly GCA_004154925.1. Taxonomy (NCBI): domain Eukaryota; kingdom Fungi; phylum Ascomycota; class Sordariomycetes; order Xylariales; genus Monosporascus; species Monosporascus cannonballus. The sequence goes on along the minus strand of QJNS01000182.1, from coordinate 76,558 downwards.
TAACTTAATTGAGATTCCGTTAAAAAGTTCTGGTTTAAGAAGTTTAAGGATTTTTTTTTGTTTCTTAATAAAATTTAGCTGAATAATTTAGCTTATTCGAAATGGGTTTTTGGTTTCGAAAACCTTTTTTTTCTTAAGCTTCTTATAGGCGGCTTAAAGAGACGTTATAAAGTTATTATTGTTTTTCTTAACCTAAACGATACGTTTATTCATAATATCCAGACGACAAAGAACTTTTTCGCGAAAAAAACGAAGCTGCTTTTTGTTCCTTTTCGGATTTTATTTCAGTATCCGGATTATTAGGGACTTGGTACGTGGGCTATTTGGATTACTTGCTAATAAATTTAATGTCCGCGGTATTCCTAAAAGTTTAACGGTATTATTAAATAAAAGCTTATAACGTATAACGGCTAAAAAGTTTAACAAATTATTAAACCTTAGTCGTACGGGTTTATATTAACAAAAATATCGTAAAATTCTAAATAATAGATATAATAACGTATTACGTCTCGTAATACCAAAAGTACTTTAACTAACGAAATATTATTATAAATTAAAGTTGGTTAATTTATGGAAATAATAAGTATATATATCCTAAATCGGCTTACTAATTTATTACTAGTAAGTTAATAAACCGGCTTACTGGCTTATTATTAATAAGTGGGTAATCCGGCTTACTGGCTTACTATCAGTAAATTGGTAATCCGGCTCACAGGCTTACTATTAGTAAGTTGGTGATCCGTCACGTGACCTGCCCCACCGCGCACTCGTGGTTGGGTCATAGCAGACCGTTTTTGGAAACCATAGCCTGTTGGGCTATAACACTTCTAATATTAAAGTAACGGAGATTTTTAAGATTTTTTTGTATCTATTTTCCGATTTTCTAAAAGATTAAAATGCCGCCTTTATATGTCTTTCGGATAACGTAATACTATTAAAATTAAATTTGTTAATTCTCGCAATTAACTTTTGTAAATCTACGTAACATTTCGAATATATAAAGAAAACGGATTTAACGTCTAATTTAATTCAGCCAGTCTTATCGATAAATAGATCCTTTAATACTAGTTCTGGGAAATTCTTTCGTATATTGAGTATAATCTATGTAATACTAGACATTACTACTTCGAAGTAGAAAATGTTATCAGGTTATCTCTTAAAAGGCTAGTTATTTATAACCGCTTTATATATATTTGGGACAATAAAATCAAAAAATAATTCTAAGTCATTTAGCACTAACACCTAAATGGAAATTACCGCTTAAAATAGCTAATTTGTTAATATAATTTATAACGTAATAATATAAATATAAAATCGGTATTTGAATTTGTCTTATTATATATTATAGAATATTTAAGTTATTAGTATCTCTATATACTTGGTTTATATTTTTTATATTTATTATTTATTTGTTAATTTCTTTATAGTTATTTTCTTTTATATATATTAGTTCGTCTAATTTGGAGTAAGGGACACCACGGCTAAAAACTTTTAATATTACGAAAATAAATGTTTTCGGATTAGCAAAAAACTCTTTTAAAAAGTAACGGAAGTTCGCGACGGCGAATTTTTGGACAAAACTTTTAACTATTTTAAAGAATCTGGATAATTTAAAAAATTTACAACTAGATTATATAAATTTTAAAAATTCACGATGTAGTTATTTAAATACGTAAATAGATATAAACAATTAATTTTATTTATAAATAACGACGTACTTAATTTCGTTCTTCAGTTATCAATATAAGGTTTCAATTAAAGTTATAGTTTTTTTATTACGGGAAAAATCTATGTAACCTTTTAACTAAAACGTCTCTAATTTATTGCTCGCTTTATTATTATCTGCAAATTAAAACCTTGTTCGGACGCTGCTTATGCCTCTCGGTGAATTTAAAACAGGTTGGTTATACGCAATTAGATGAAATAAGTTAGAAGTTTTTATTTTTATATTATTTTTCAGTTTTGTATATACTCTATAAATTAAATTATCACGATCTTTATTCGCATATTTTCCATTACTTATAAAGTCCTAAATTATAATCATATAGTTCGAAACGAAAACCTTTTCGTAATCGTAGAATATATTATATTGGACAACTTGTTTTATATAGTTTTTAAAATTATTTTCATTTTCTTTTTCCTAAATTAATATAATTACTATAAAATGTTTAATACGTTTTCTGCGATTCCTAAGATGGTTTTCTAGATAAATTTTTATAGTTGTCTAAAATGAAGTATGGGAATTTTTTATAACCAAAATCATTACTGAAAAATTTGATCAAATATTTAGGTTCGGTTTCGAAATTCAATAAAAATTCATATTTAAATTAAAGAGTTATAATGTCTTTTAATTATGACGTTAAAGATTTTGGTTTTATATTGTAAAGTGTTTAGTTGGCTTAAAATAACTTTTATCTAAATAGTAAGTAATTATATATAGCTTTTTAAATGTTAAGTTTTAATCTAGAATTAAACTTTTACTGTAACCTTAATAGTAGTAGTCGATATAATAACTAAGAATTATTATTTAAATTTTAAGCATATTTTTAAAAAAACAATTCATACCTTTTAATGGTTAAAGATTTTACTTCATTATAAAATTTGAATCGTATAAGTTTATATTAAATAGAATATTTTCCAATTTAAATAATAAAGACATTAAATACCGTCTCTCAATATTCAAAGTGTTTTACGCAAAGAAGCTATATTATATCTTAATATTCTTTACATTTTGCTTATACCGAATGTATATATTTGCTTTTTGATTTTATCTATTTGTATTAGACTAAGCGTATTTAGTTCGTTAAGTACTTTTGAACTCTTTTAAGCTATCTTAAGGCTTGACGAGCTAAAGGCACTTTGTTTAAAAATCTAAACTGACCCTTTTAAGCTAGGAACTTTTACGGCTTTAATACGTTGTTGTAATATAAGTCGCCTTAAGATATTCATTATTTAATATATTTAAACATTTATCAATAAATTAACGAAACGGTTAATTTAACCTATAAATATTCACTTATGATATTAGATTAATTAAAAATAATATACGTAGATTTGAAAATTACGTATTATACAATTAATTCATAACAATGACTATTACGATAGTTTTGAGACATATATAAGAAACGCTAATTTTTCTTTTATATTTTGTCATTAATCTAATATATTCTAAGTAATTCTGCCAACAAATTATAGAACAGTCAAAGATTCTATATAATCTACAAAGATTTATAAATATTAAAAAAGCTAAAAACCCTAGCTTCTGAACATAAAGGATTTTTTATAATATATATATATATATATAAATAAATATAAAAATCAAATTAATATAAAAATCAAATTTATATATATCGATTGATATAGAATTTTCAAAAAAGTCGAAAAAGCAATTACCGATTAAAGTTTTTACTAAAAGTTAAAATTTATTAGGGGTTTAACTTTCTTGTTCAAATTAACTATAGATATTATCAAAGTCCGTACAGAACAAAACGATAGTAAAGCAAAAACATAAAATTCCATTTAAAGTAACAAAATATATTTAGAATAAGGGAAAAAACGGATTTACTTAATAGCTCATTAAGTAAAAATACCCTCTAAATTTCGAAAACATATAAAAACTGCAAAAATCTGTATAAATATCTCACGTCTATTAAAGGATTTTCTTTAATAATGTCAGAATGACCGAAAACAATAACGCTGTAGTTTATAACATCAAAAGTAACTAAAACGAACCAGTTAAAAAATAAAAGAAAAAAACCTAACGGGGCTGCAAAAGGCTTTACAGAGGCTTACTATTACGATATTTACTGCGTTGATTTCTTTCGAGATTATACTTTTCACTATATTATTTTTATGCCTTTAAAATAAATCAAATGTCTTTTTGCCACAAAGACTTTAATACAAAATAACTATATTTATTTTCTACTAATCACATTTTTGAAAATTTGCGAAACCTTTTTATAGGTATTTTTTGTATTCTAATTCCTATTTTTAGGACGAATATTTTGAACGAAAAAAAGGTTTTCTGTGTTGTCGCATATATAATTACGTTTTATACGGGCCTTAGATTTAAAATTATCATTTATTATTTTATATTTTAAACTCTTTAAAAATACAATGAAATAAAAGTTTTAATAACGATATATTAAAAACGAAAGGCTAAAAATGAAATATTAAAAAGAAATATAAAAACTAGTTTTAATAATATTACCTCGTATTTTAAAACAATTATCTGGTCTCAACTTTAAAAATAAAATTTCCAGAAAAACGAAAAATATTTTGCGACTTAACGTCTTAAGATCTTGGAAACGATTGGGCCAAAAAACTAAGTTCTTTCCGAAATAATATTATATAACATATATAGAGCAATATTACGTTATATATATTTAATAAACCAGCATTTACCAATTATTTCATTCTTGATATCTAAAATACTAGAGAAATAAAAGCCAATTAATACTATATAAATATAATTATATTTATAATTGTAATAATTTCAGTTTATAATAACAATTCGTTTTTTAAATTGTTTTTATTATAATAAAACCTAACTAGATTATTTGTTATTCAAAGTCCTACGATATTCCTACAAATTTAAAGTCGTACAACTCAGATAAAATACTTTGTAAAAAACCTTATTCTTTATATAAAATATATTTAATAAATAAATTAATTTTTATCAATAAAACTTTGAGAAACAAGATCACATTATGGCTTAAAGCTTAAGAACCGGAGAATACTGTTAACACTAGACGTTTAATGTTTCTGATTTTAGTAAAATGTTACGTACTCTAGATAATCGAATAAGGTCGATTGAATTATATTCGATTCACAAGTAATTAAAAAAAGGCCGAAAGATTAACAATATAAGTTAATATATAAATATAGTAATAAGTCTTTTGAGTTATTTTGGTAATACTAGTTTATAATATACATTTTGTTCGTAAAATAATTTCGGCTTCATTAAAGAAAATTAATGCTTTTTTAAAAAGGTTTTACCAGATATATAGAAATATAAATTTCTATAATTAAGGTTTAATAATTCGTTAACTCTTATAATCGTTATAGTGATGTGTTATAACCTAGGAGAGTCGCTCTGCGGAAACGGTCGCCGCGATAAAATTAATATAGCTTACAGAATAGATTACGTAATAAGCAATCACTAGTATACAAATAATAACTAGTAAACATTAACGATTAATAACAATTAAAATCATTTGCGTATTAATGGTTAAAAAACGATTATAGGACAAATATAAATAAATATAAACGTTCGTTATTTTTATAATTTAAATAATAATAATTATAATATAACTTCGTTACCTAAAATACTTTTAATATTACAAAACTTAAGCAGTTATTATATTTAGTATTTAAAATCTTACAATATTTTTAATGATATGAAGCTCTATAATATAAGTGTAATACTTAGTTACATTGTAAGCCCTTATACCTTATAATCTTTTCTTTAGTGATACCGTTAAACTTTAAGCAATACTTTTTCAATCACAATATTAATTCACTTTTAAATATCCTTTATTATTACGAAACTTGAGGCCAGAATTAATCAATCCGAAAACACAAATAGAGTAAATTATAGACCAGATAATAATAACCTTAATATATATTTTCTTCATAAAATATCAAGCTAAAAAAGTTCATCCTAAGATACAAAAGAAAATATTTAAATATTTATAAATTAGATATATATATATATTTTTATTTTAAAATTTGAACGGATTTGTAAGCAATATTTCCATTATAACAACTTCTTTTTCGGGAAATAGTTCAAACTAATTCGAACCAATTATAAAGAATTATCTAGAAAACGTGAAGGCGGATGAGGAAAAGAATTGCTAAAATTCTTTTTTCCAATTTGATAAATTTGAAAGAAAAGTTAAACAACAATTTTAAAAACCTCTCAAAATATAAATAACGATATAACATATTTTGTGACTATAATAAAACAACTTGTTTCAAAATAAGTTATTATTTTTAAAAACATTATTATCAAAATAAGGTAAACCGACAATCAAAGAAATAACTTAAATATTATATTTTATAAAAAACTAAAAAATAATATTAAAAGTAAATTTTTAAAATATCCATAACCTGGAAATATAAATTAAAATATTATCAAGGCAATTGAAATTAAAAATAAAATATACGAACCACGTATAAAAACAAAATATATTTAAATATATAAAAACTAATCGGCTAACCGTAAAAGAAAACGAGATATACTATTTACATCCTATAATACTTCATTAAAACATGTAGAATTCGAAACAGTTTAATGCAAACATGAAAGTTAAATTAAATATTATAATTATAGCAAAATAGAATATTATTGATGTACTTGCAAAAAATCTTAACAATAAAACAATTAAACTTTCATTCTGACAAAACGAAAAATTAAATTAAATAAGAAGCCATTCGATAAAAATAAACAGAATATTAATATAATTCGGGCCCAACACGAACGAGGTCCATTATAACAAAACGTTCGATATAGAATACGAAAAACTAAGAAATTAACAGAAAAAACGTCCGAATAATAACAAAATATTACGATCTAAGCTAAGATCGGTCGCAAAAACCGTCGGATCTACATAAATAGGTCACGTGATTTGGGCTTTTCTTAGCGTCAAAATCTAAATAAATCCATATAAAATATATCGTTATTATTGAAATTAGATGGTAATAATCTTGAAATTTAATAGAAAATTAATTATTTTAAATAAAATATATATTCGTTATTTCAATGATATTAAGTAACAGCAGCTTATAACAACATTCGGTTAATTAAGATATTTTTGATATTATAAAACTTGATTAATTATTATATTTATTACTTAAAATCTGTCTATATCTTTATAAATATAAATTCGCACGATTTAAACATAATAATTAGTTAAATCTTTAGCCGCTATACGTTATAAGCTTTTATTCAATAGTATCCTTAGATTTTAAATAATACCTTTTTAATCAAAATCTTAATTAGTATTGAGGTACCTTTTGCTATTACGTAACTGTAGATCAAAATTAAGAAATTCAAAAAGTAAGTTGAAAAATTTATAGGCCAAATAACGTCTACCTTAGTTCGCATTGTTATATAAAGGCATAATGCCAAACGGTTTTAACCTTATAATAGAGAAAAAAGCGTTTAAAGTTTCCTTACTTAAATAGGAATATATTTCTATTTTCAAGATTAAAAAGATTTCGTAAATATAATTAATATTATAATAAATTTATTACGACAGATATTTTGGATGAATTGGAATTAATTATATAACATTATTTTCAACACGTTAAAGTTAACTAAAAAAAATAACTTGATTTCTTTTTTTTAATTATACGAATTTCGAGAAAAGTTAAAGTTCAATTTTAACAATCCGGAGAAAAAACTGATACCGGCATAATAAATTTTATGATTATAATAAAAACGATTATTTCGAAATACTTTATTATTTTTAAAAACTTTGTGTTTAAAACAAGGTAAATCAGCTATAAAAAGAACAATTTCATTGATATATATCTAACAGTTTAAGAAATAATGTTAAAAAAATATTATTAAATTCTGAAAACCCAGGATATTAAATCTGTATATTATCAAAATAATTAAAATAAATAATAAGTTATATAAATAACGTATTAAAAAGTTAATATATGATAAGGTATAAAAAATAATAAGCTAAGCAGAGAAAAACGTGTAATAGATTGTTTGTATCCCATAATATAGTGCCGGAACATATAGAACTCAAAACGGTTTAAAGCAAAAATAAAAATTAAATTAGATGCTATAATTACAGCAAAATAAAACAATATCAAAGTATTTTGAAAAGCCTCGACGATAAGACAATTGAGCTCCCGTTTTTAAAAAGGTATTAATTAGTCCAAACGGGAAATTATTGAATTAAAATAAACAAACCATTAATGTAATTTGACCCCAGCATGAATAAGGTTATTATGATAAAAAACCCGATACAAAATGAAAAGACTTAAGACATTGGTTCAGAAGGTATTAAAAATAAGAATACTCCTTGAAAGAATAATTAAAAAGTATTAAAAGTGAATAAAAGCGGTTTACTTGGGAATCTTGAACCGATAAGGTAAAATGAAGATCGTATATTATGAACAACGAAAATGTCCAGTACATAACAAGCAAAAAAAATAGATTTATTAATGTATTAAATATATAACGTATTGGACAAGCTCACTGAATGGACAAGCTTACTGGATGGTTTTTGGCATCTTATAATACCCGCAACAATTAATTTAAATTAATTAACCACAATATATCAAATCGATACTAACTATTAAAAAAGTAATTGTCGTTAATATTCTCAACCAAAATATATACGTATTTTTCTTTCAGTCCTTAAAATGCTATCGGTTGATGGTGGTCGACGGTGTTCCTTATGAGAAGGTTGCGACCAGAGGATAAAACGCGCCCGAAACCCAATTCCGAAAATAACCATGAACCGAAAAAAGAACAATTATTTCTAGGATGTTTTATTAAAATATATTCGATTTTGATTAATTTAATAGGTTGTGGTTTGGTAAATTGAATTTCTTATTATATTTATCGCAAAATGTCAAAAATTATCCGGTGAGCTTGTTAATTCGATGAGCTTGTCCGAAACATTATATATATATAAAAGAATTTAATATTTTAATTTAAAGCCGATATAATAAAGGAAATAAATAAGGATATTGATATTTTGAAATTATTGTCGTATAAAACGCTATTTATAAACGGACAGCTTTATAAAATTGGCTAAAAAATAATATTCTTAAACAAATATTTTTTGTTTTTATAATTAATAGAATAATTAAGTTGTAAAAAGATTAACTCAATATACAGTTAAAGAATTTTATTAAAAGGTTATTACGGATTTTTATTTCTAAATAATATTTATAATAAATCTTGAAAAAGGGAAAACAAACGATAAAAAGATTATCCGGTAATTTATTCGAAGGTTTTATTAAAAAAGCGATAGGTTATAAAAGGCGTAGTAAACAGTTATATATCATAAGAGAAAATATTGATGAACTAATGTAAAAAATTATAAATTAAGAGATAAATAAACTGGCGAAAATGGCAAATAAAATACATTAACGCATTATATGAAAAAATATAAATAAGGTTTAATAAATCCGCAGAAAGATTAATAGAACACTGTGATGATATGCACAGCTAGTCCTTATAAGGTGGATTAGGGTGTTCAAACTCCAATTGGGATTTAGAATTATTGGCCTTTTGGTATTGTGGTTAGCGTTGCACCCTCGGTTATCTCACAAAAACTATTTAAAAAAGCCGCAAAATATCGAAATGTAAAAAGAATTAAAAAGAATTCCCGAAAAGGTTTTTAAATATAACGATAAAAACCGTTAAGAATTTTATTATCTTAAATATACGAATCAGGACATATTAATATACTCTAATAAAAAAAATAGAGAATTTTCGACAGAAATTCTATTATATTAAATATTATTAATCAATTTATATTATTACGAAAATATAAATGAAAACTTTCTATAATTATTAATATTAAAGGCCAATATGTTGCTTATAATAATAAAACGCTTTAACGCAAATTTAATTATGTCGAGATTTTTATTTACGGATAATATTAAGTATTAAATTTCGATATTATTTTATTTGGAAATTATAATATGAATTTAGAATTATTATAAGTATATTAATACGCAACTTTAACTATAAAAAGAAATTGATTAAGTAAAAGTTCGGCTTTTATCGCGTTAATAAACAAAAGAAGACGAAATTAAAATTTTAATATTCTTTTAGAAATGGCGAAAATGCAGATAGAAAGATATAATAAATAACTCATTACGTAAAGGGATAAAATACCTAAAATAATAGAGATTAAAAAATATAACGTATTGTTATTATTAGAGCATAATTTAAGTTATTAAATTAAACTTTAAAATGATTATCTTCAAGATATAAAAGGTTAATTAATACATTATTATATTACTATACATGTTGACACGTTTTTTTAAAAAACTTAATGCGAAATTATTAAAATATAATAAAAAGAATTACGAAGTTTTTTAAACATAAATATATTTACGAAGTTTTTTAAAGATAAATATATTTAGGGAGTTTTTCCTTGTTTATAACTTTAACGGAAACAAATCGCGTGTTTTAAGGAGGTGTTTAAAGAGTCGTTTATAAAAAGGATAAATTTGACTTATAAAGTTATTCGTAAAATATCTTATATTTTTCTCAGTTAACCAAAATAAAAACTTGCGATTTATGGTTGATTATCGATAAATAAATCATATTACTATTAGAAATCAAAAATTATAATATTTAATTATTAAAATGCAAAACATCTTTTATAAATTTTAAACAATCTTAATATTTGATTTTAAAATTAAACATAAGCTGAATAACATTTAAGAAACTATGAATAAAAGACGGTTTTATAAAACGAAATACGAATAAGTTAAGTACTTGTTTATATTAATAAGATTCATAAACGTACTGGCAAACTTTTAACCGATTATAAATTATATATTAAAAAGATATTGGAATAATTCTTCTATGTATTACTTTAATAATATTCCTATTTATTAAAAGGGGAAAATGTTATGTAATATACATCTATAACGTTTTTAAGCTTTATAAAGTATGAAATTATTAGTTAATACGAAGATATACAGGTTTTATAGATAAGAAATAAAAGATTTAAAATAAATTGCTATCCTGTAATATATTTAGATAAATTTCCAAAAAATAGCTATAATCAAAATGGAATAATAAATGTTAATTGCAATATAAAAATTATTAGCATTTCTTGGATTTCTTATTTATTATCGAAAATCTTTCTCAAACTTTAGCAAAATCGTTGCACCATTAATTAATATTATTAAAAAAAGAATGCAAATCAATACTACAAATTAAAAAAACTTTTAAAGAATTAAAAGTAAGAATAACAAACCAGTATGAATTATGTACTATTTAATACGTTTCGTAAAATTAAAACTCGAAATTTCGGATTACAGGTTAAAGGTAATAATCGGATATTAAAATAATTAAAATAAATTACACATTATTATGTTCTGTTTTTACAAATTATAAAAAACAAAATTTAATTATTTTATGAAGGAAAACCTTTATCAAATTAAGATATATACGAATTATGAAACTTTGATATATTTTATTATAACTAAAGAATTTATCCAACGATATTTAGAATACGAAAAAGAAATAACAAATTCTGATTTCATTATTATTTGCAAAAAGAATAATTGAAAAAATATAAAGGAAATATTTTAAATAAAACATTAAATTTCTCAAAAATATTAATTAAATTTCATTATATAATATTTGATATTACTTTAAGAAATATTTATATTTATATTAAAATACGACGATATAGGTAATATTAAACGATATATACTAAAAAAACTAAAAAGATAATAATAGTTTATTAAAAAAAATTTAAAGGTTAAATAAATTATAAATTGTACAAAGACGATACCTAAATATACTACATATATAAACAACAATTATAAGGATACTTAAGGGTTTATACAATCTTAAATTAATTTTAATACATTTATTACTATCTCAAAATAAAAATAATAATTTGAAAAATATAACAACATTTTAATTTTGATAATAACGCCAAAATATAGCTATATAAACCGTTCGAAAATTATAATCATTGCCAATTCAAACAAACTATAAAATATAATTATTATAGATTTTAAAACGAAATCTTCCTTATTTAAAAATGCAATAATAAAATACATTATAATAACATTTTCGTAAAACTTAATAAATTTATAAAGCTTTGTTACTGTATACCATACGATTAAAATACTAATAACGAACAAATAATATATATTTTCTTTCGAAATATTTTCATTATATACGAATTATTATATTAAACCATTTCCGATAAGGAAATTTCGCTTATTATAAGGATTTAGTGATGCTTAATAATATAATTTAATTTAAACTATAAATAAACCAGCATACTTAAACCCTTAAACCGGTTAACAAACGGAACGATTAAAACAATTATTAAAATTGGTTTTAAAATATTATATTAATTACAAATAACAGGGTTAAAAATTACTTATTAACGAATTAACGTATAATACTAATTACTATAAAAATATTAAATCGATGTAAAAGGCTTCACCTAAACGGTCTATAATTAGTTGCTAATAAGAGTTTATATTTTAGGTAAAGAGAAAAGAAAGGGAAGATGAAAATATAATTGTATGTGTTCGCATATAAGGCGCTGCGTTAATACTGTTTGGTATCGGCGTTTGTTCGGTGTTTTATAATAGGGCTCCATATAGCCCCATTATATTATCTCCCATTTTTCCTAAAAGGGGTTAGCTTATTGCAGAATTAATAATTGCATTAATCTTTAGCTTTTAATTAATCCGAAATTTGGAAATTTGTTAACTTCCGAATTGGGCTTAGTTTGGATAATTAATTATAAGTTAATTATGCGTTAAATAGGCCCATATATAAATATACGCTTATGGTTTTATTTATTTTAATTTTTTATAATAATAATTTAATTCGGTAAATTAATTTTTATTATTACTTATAATAACGTTTTTATAAGTTATTTTGTAACGGTTTAAAAATTAATTAATATATTATAACGATACGAAAATGCCTCGTAAAAAAGATGTTTTTATGGCTTCGGGCCTTTTTGGTAAATCGGAATCCGCTAAAATGTTTCGTACATTACGTATTTGCGTTATCCTAGACGAATATCCCGCCCGTATTTGGGATATACCTTATTTTACCTATCTAATTCGTTTTGCCAAAAACCCGGACGCGTTTTATTTAAATTAACGAAATATATAATTCGTATATTATTTGTTTATTATTTTCAAAATACTTATTAATATAAGTAAAAAAGCAATTTGCTATTAGGCTTACGTTATTTATAATTATAAGTATCCCGAAGTAAATATTTTTTCAACTTTTATTAATATATATTTTTAATATAATTTCCACGTAATTTGCGGATATTTTCGAATTTCGTTAAGCGATTAACGTATTTTACGAAACTATTTTTAATTATGATTATCGAAACTCTAATAAGTTTATTTTTTTTACGCATTTTCCATATTGCTTTATTGCCATTAACCTTAATTTAACGGTTATCCGTATTTAGGAAAAAGCGGGTACCGAAATTTTACGTTTACGTTTTAAGTTTTCGTGTATTATTCGTTCCGAAATAAGTTTACGCCTTTAATTCCTGGCTTATATATGTTACGACCTGACAAGCCACGGCCTCCAGGAACGGTCACAACGGAGAAGGCCAAGAAAACTATATGGATCAGGTTACGTAATGGATCACCAACTTACTGGTGGTAAGCTAGTGAGCCGGATCACCAACTCACTGGTGGTAAGCCAATAAGCCGGATTACCAACTTACTGGTGGTAATCCAGCTAAAGGAAAAGGATATATACGTTTATTAATTTCATAATTTAAATAACTTTAGCTTATAATATAATATCGTTACTTAAGGTATTTTTGGTATTACGAAACGTAATACGTTATTATATTTATTATTTAGAATTTTACAATATTTTTGTTAATATAAATCCGTTAACTTAAGGTTTAATAATTGGTTAAACCTTATAGTTCGTTATACGTTGCAAGTTTTTATTTAATAATACCGTTAATTCTGAATAATATTTAATACTGTCAAAATGTCGACCAGCATTTAAAAAACCTTTATCCAGCAACTTTAGGCTTAAATTCGGGAATTAAAAAAGAAATTTCGATAATTTAGGGTTACGTTAATTGCCCAACCCTTTTTCGCCCGCATAAAGCCTAAAAAGCCGGAACCTTACGATAAAAAAAGTAACCCTTAGACTTTTTTAATTTAGGTACAAATTTACTTTTGTTTCTTAAATCTTAACGACCTAGCGGATATAATCTTAATAATAAAAGCATACTCAATAAAGGATACGGCTAATTAATTTAAGCCCATTATGAAAAATTTCCTAAAAATAAAAAAAATAAATAAAAAAGATTTTATTAATAAGATTTTTTCAACTTATATTAATTTCAAAAATAAAGTACGCGATAATTTTAGGACTTCGGATAAAAAACAATTAACGGCTTAATAACTTTTGTAATTCCGATAAAAAAAACCTGTATCCAAATATGCCGTAACCTTTAAAAGTTTTGCAATTAAGGCGGAATAAGGAAACGACAAAACCGACGTCCTTATTGATATATTTCATAAAGGGCCAAAAAACAATATAAAAAATAAAATTATTCGGATCGAATAATTAATTACCCTGGACCGATATATTATAAAAGTAATTAAGATTAACAACGGACAATTTAAAAAATAATAAAAAAAATAATATATTTTACATTCGGAATATAACAAATCTAACCAAGGGAAAAAACGAAACGTACCCCTTACTTTTTACGAAACGGCGCCAGAACTTATGGAACTTAGTATTACTCATAAATAGGATTAAAGCCAGATTAAATACTTTAATTATGACAAAATAGGATATAAGGCTTATAAATATAAAAAGCCTAAGAAATTACGGCAAAATAATTAAATCCTTATACCGGAAAATAATCCAGAAATAATTAAAGAAACGATAATAAAATTATTAATATAATCCAAGTTAAGTACGAATTAGGTTTACGATAAAAGGTTCAATAAGGACCATTATAATAAAGAATTTGACGAAAAATATAAAAAGCCAGAAAGCTAACTTAATAAATATCACAAACATAATAAGAAACGCTATAAAGATAATTATGCAAATACCAGAATTAAACAGAAAGAATCTGTCCCGGAATCCCCGATCGATATAGCAAAATACATATTATATATTGTCGACGACGAGAATATCCCGATTACGAAAAATGAAAATAATATATTTACGTACCAATTATCCGTATATATTATAAAGGGTTCGATTTTCTAAACCGTACCGGGCATAACAAAAATAATAAGCAATGGGATCGATAATTTCGAACCATAACCCTAGGAAATATCCAATAATTAGCCAAAATAAAAAGCGGGTTTAAAAAAAAATAATACTTGCAAAAAAACCCTTTTTATTATTATAAATAATAAAACCATTAAACGGAAAAAAAGTTAATTTAGCGTACGGTTAAAAAGTATTATTAAAAAGTTATTATAAATCTTTATTTTTAATTGGTATTTATTACAAATCCTTAAAAAAAGTTATTAAAAAATACGTTAATTTATAAAAAAACTTTCAAACGATAATTAGGATAATGTATAATGGGATATAATTACAAACATAAGAAAACAGTTTATTCGATAAGGAAAGAAATTATACAAAAATTAAAAATAACTAATGCGGCTCGAAGAAATAATACGCCGGCAACAATAATAAATATAACAGCTTAATACGTTAAACGAAAAAATATAAATAAAGTTTAACAAATTCGAATAAAAATTTAAAAAAAAGGTTACTTATAAAAAAGCCGCAAAATAACGAAATCTAAAGGAATTAAAAGGAATTCCTAAAAAAGGTTTTAAACGTAACGATAAAAAACATTAACAACCTTATTACTTTAGATATACGAATCGGAACATACTGGTATATCGTAATAATAGATTACGGAGCTCTAAGCGGGAATTATATTATACCAAATAATGTTAATAAATTTAAATTACTATGGAAATATAATTTAAAACTTTATATAACGATAAATGCCAAAAGTTAAAAATTCGCTTACGATAACCGAAAGGTTATATGCGAAATTAATTACTTTGAGATTTTTATTTAAGGACGATATTAAACGGTTAATTTCGATATCGTTTTATTCGGAAATTACGATATGATCTTAAAATTATTATGGATACGTTAATACGAAATTTTAATTAACGGAAAAATTAATTAAGTAAAATTCGCTTTATTCTTTATTAATAAACAAAAAAAATTAAAATCTTAATATTCGATTTATAATAATAACAAATATAGGTATAACGATATAATAAATACCATATTATCAAAAATATAAAACATAAGAAAAAAATAGGTATTAAAAAATACGACGTATTGTTATTATTATTAAAGCGAAATTAAAATAATTAAATAATAATTTAAAACAATAAAAATAATAACTTAAGAAATTAAAAAATTTAATTAATATATTACCATAATATTACAGATATAAATAGCTTTTTAAAAAAAGCTTAATACGAAATTATTAGACTATAATAAATAAAATTATGAAATAATTCTTAAAGAAAATTCTTCGACAAAGTTTTATCTTATTTATAACTTTAATAAAAATAAGTTACGTACTTTTAAAAAATACCTGGAAAATCGGTTATAAAAAGGATAAATTTAACTTTGGAAATGTTTAATAAAATAACTTATTTTTTTCGTACTTAAAAAAAATAAAAAATTACGACTTATAGTTAATTATTAATAATTAAACGATATTATTATTAAAAATCGAATATTATTACTTTTAATTACAGAAATAAAAGACCGATTTTATAAAGCTAAGTAGTTTATAACATATAATTTTAAAAATAAATATAGCTTTATTAGGATTAAAAAGAAATATAAATAAAAAATAACCTTTAGAACGAAATACGGATTATTTAAGTATTTAGTTATAATAATTAGAATTACGAACGTACCAGTAATTTTCCAGCAAATAATAAATTATATATTACGAAAATACCTCGATATTTTCGTCGTTTGTTATCTCGACGACATTTTTATTTTCTTAAAAACGGAAAGAATATATATAAGATACGTTTATAAGGTTTTTTAAGCTTTATAGGACGTAAGGTTATTTATTAACGCAAAAAGAGTTAATTCCATATACAAAAAATAAAATATCTAAGATATATTATTACTTTAAAATATATTAAAATAAATCCTAAAAAAATTATTATAATTACAAAATAGCAAATATTAACGATAGTTAAAAAGGTTTAGATATTTTTTAGATTCGCCAATTATTATAGGAAGTTTATTCGAAATTTTAGCAATATAATTATACCTTTAATAAACTTTACGAAAAAAAAAGCATTTAAATAAACGCCAAATACGGAAAAGGTATTTTAGGATATTAAAGACGCGATTATTAACGAATTAATATTAATTATATATAATTTAAATCGCCTTATTAAATTAGAAATTAATATTTCGGATTACGTATTGGGCGTACTAATTAAATAACAAAATAATTAAGGCAAATTCCATTTTATTGTATTTTTTCGTATAAATTAAAAAAAGTCGAATTTAATTACGGTATTTCAGATAAGGAATTTATGGCCATTATTATAGCATTTCGGAAATTTAAGCATTTCCTAAAAAGAAGCTTATACCAGGTTAAAGTTTGTATTAATTATCAAAATTTTACCCGATTTATTACGATCAGGGAATTTACAGGACGATAATTAAAATATGCGGAAAAATTGGCGAATTTCGATTTCGTTATTATTTATAAAAAAGGATTAAAAAACAGTAAAATAAACGTTTTAAGTAAATAATTAAACCTTAAAGAAAAATTGGTTAAAATTAGTTATATAATTTTATATACTATTATAAAAGAATATTTACGCTTATAACAAATTGTAATAATTCAGGCAGTACTTTCCGATATTTATTAAAAGATTTAATAATATAATAATAATTTTTCAAAAAACCAAAAAAACGGATAAGATATAAGTTTTAAAGAAATATTAAAAACATTTAATACGCGAAATATACGAATATCAGTTATATAAATATCTAAGGATTTACAAAACTTTAAAATAACTTTAATGCATATATTCCTTTTTTAAAATGAACTTAACGGTACAAAAAATTAAACGGCAATGCGATATTTACGTTAAAGTAAAGATTTGACGATATAAACCATATAGAAAATTACAGTTATTACTAATTACAAAACGACCATAATACTTAATTATATTCGACTTTATTATTATATTTCTTATATTAAAAGATTTAATTACAAAAATATATTTTTAATATATACGAATTATTAATAAAAATATATTAAATAAAAGATCGATATTTGCATTTAAATTTTAATAAGGCCTAATAATATAAATCTGCTTAAATTATAAATTATTTAACGTATTTAAACATTAAATAAATAAATAAATAAAATAAATAAATTAAATTTTAAATATTTATTTACGATATTATATTATTTATAAATAAAATAATTAATTTAAAAAATTAATAATCGTATAACTAGCTTATAATATTAATTATTACGAAAACATTAAAATAATATTTACGAACGTAAATTTCGGTTTTATTTCAGAAATTTATAAAAAAATATATAACGATAATTTAATTAATATTAAAATAATTCCCACGTTAAAATAATTACGATAATTATATTAAGAAATAAAAATAAAATTGGAATTCGTACGAAATTAAATAAATAAATATTATATTTAAAAAACGTGAAAAAAAATAACTTTTAAAAAAAGAAAAATGGTTTTCTTTATTACAAAAAATATTTAAATAAAGCGATCCAGCAAAAAACTCGATTTTAAATATATCGATCCATATAAAATCGCCAAGAAAATCTTAAAAAATAATTACCAATTAGAACTTCCGCTAAAAGTTAAATTCCATTTAATTTTTAATATTGTTTTATTCGAATTAATAATAAATATAATTAAAATATATACGGCATATAACGATATAAAAGTGAAAAATAAATAAATATACGAAATAGAAAAATTTTTCGACATACGAAAACAAAACGGATTTACCTAGTACCTGATTAAATAGAAAAAACACCCAGATTTCGAAAATACCTAGGAACCCGCCAAAAACCTTATTAGCGCCTAATATCTATTAAAAATTATTTATTAATAATGGCGGAATTACCCAAAATAATAATATCCTAATTTACGAGATTTACGGAAAAAAACGTTTGGTTTACCGCATTTTAATTAATAATGTCCATTTTTTTAAGGCTTAAATTTTGATTACGGATTTCGATTTTAATTATGCAAAGTTATTAAAATTATTTAAGGATTAAAAGGTACGATTAACAAATTTCGCACCTTAAAATTAGTAATATTAACGTTAATAACGTATACGAAAAAAACGCATAAAAGCTTCGGATAAAAATTTTTCGGCCGTTAATTTTTTTTTAATTTTTTCGGTTTTGCGATATAACGATTAATTATAAAAATAAGGATTCTTATCCCGTTATACCAACGACTTTGAGGGATATATTCCTTATAACGAAAAACCCTATTTATTATTTGGTAATTAAGCTGTCGAATAAAATAAAAAAAATAAGATATTGCGTTAAATTTTTCGAATTTAATTAAATTAACTAAGGTAAGTCGTTATTTGGATTTGCGAAAACGACGTTTAGATATACCGGAAAACATGTTAAAAGTATGTGGAAAAATTTTACCAGGAGAAAAAAAATCTTAAAAATAAGATTTTGGGAAAAGGGAAATCGTATTACGACTTGATAAATTACGGTTTCTAGGAACGGTCGTAACGGAAAAGGCTAAAAAAATTATATGGATTAAGTTACGTAATAGATTACTAACTTACTGGTAGTAAGCTAATAAGCCGGATCACCAACTTACTAATAATAATCCAGTTAAAAAAGAAGGATATATACGCTTATTAATTCCATAATTTAGATAGCTTTAGCTTGCAATATAACATCGTTACCTAAGGCATCTTTGGCATTACGAAACGTGATACGTTACTGTATCTATTACTTAGATTCCTACGATATTCCTGCTAACATAAACTCGTCGACTTAAGGTTTAATAGTTGGTTAAACCCCATAGCTCGTCACAATATATTATTTATATATAAATTAGGTTGCCGCTTTTGCCGGTTTTTCCCCCTAACGTAGTAAAGAACGTATTAAATATAAAAATAATAAATCCCGTTATATAAATTTATTTTGTAATATTTCCGCGTCTTGTTTACCCTATTTATTAATTTACGCTCTAAATTAAATTAATAACCGTTAATAATCGTATTATTAACGTTTCTAAAAAGTTTATAATTATAATTTAAATAATTAAAAAATTCCTGGGTTTGCTAGAATTTAATATAAATAAGGCCGAATAATTACGCGCTTTAAGTACGTAACTTCCGTATAATATTAATATTATAAATTCGTAAAGTAAATCATTAAATTTATAAGTTTTTAAAAATAATTAAATCATTTCGTAACCGGCATATTAGTTTTATAATTTCTAATTTTGTTTAATATGTTTTATTCTTAAATAACGGCAACGTTATTTTAGCATTTATTTGTAAATTATATAAAGTTATTTTTAAACGGTTTCCTTAAATTTCATATACCGTTTACGCGTTACCCGGCCGGTATTTTTAGGCTGGACTTTTACTTATTTACTTTCGGGTAATATATTAAATTTGGGGTCCGTTATTAATAGCTATATTGCCGTATTTCTTTCGAGTTATTATAAAGCCGTTATATTTGCGAATTCTTTCAACGATTCTTAAATCGGTTTTGTATAACTTAATTATTTTACCTGGATTTAACGTATAAAACCTTTTTTTATCTTTTTAATCCGGATTTAAAAAATAATAAAAAATGATTACGTATTTACTTTAACTTAAAACGGTAAAAAATTACGATTTGTACTTTTTAATAAATTAATATAAAAACGATAATAAATATCTTTAAATATATTTAATTCATTAATATAGAAATTAATTATTTTCATTATTAAATATTTAACTTGGAATTATTTTAACTTCTTCGACGGCCAAAACGTAATAACATTTTTTAAGGATAACTAAATTTTATCGTTAATTTCGCATTTTTCGGCGAGAAAATAACATTTATTTGTTATTTTTTCCTAGGTGTACTAGGCGGCCGCTATTGCGGCTTCAGCAAATTCCGTATTTTTTCGCAATTTTCTAACGAAAATTTTCGCTTTATTCGTAAATCCTTTTTAATTGCCGAATTATTTTATACTTAAGGAATCGGGTTACCGTAATATCCGTAAAATAAAAAAATTTAATTTTATCAAAATTATATTTCGGTTAATAATTATAAATATTACCGCCGAGAAAAACTTATTTTATTTTTATTACGAATACGTTACGAAAATTTATAAATATATTAATATTTCCTTATTAGCCTTTTTTATAATATTATCGGTTTTTAGGTAATATATGATAAAAAGGCGTTATTTTATCCTTATTAATTCGTAAACTTTTATTCAAAATTTCCTTACTTAATTAATTCTTTTATTATTTATAATGACTTTATGAAAAATATAAAATTTCTAATATGTTTTTACGAATATTTCCGTATGTATTTTTATATTTCTTATACGTATTGTTTTTAAAATTAATATTTTAAAAGATTAATTTATTATAAATATTAAAAAAAATATAAATTATATTTAAAAACAGTTAATAAGTGGGTTTTAAAATCGATTAATAATTTGTTGTAAAATCGTTTAAAAACCGGAAATAATTTTAATAAATTTTTTATTTTTTTATATATTCTTATAACTGTATACGTTCTAATTCCTATAAAACTACCTTATTATATAATATATACCCGGCTAAAAAAAGTTTTTCGAAAATATTATTATCGTACCTTTTTTGCCTAGGTAACTTATTATATGGCAATCGTAAATATTTTGTATTAAAGCAGCTTTAAATAGCTTTTAATTTGGAATTCAAAAACGTTCCCAAAATTAAAAAAGGCCTTTATCGTTTAAGATATATTTCGCAATTAATATTAATAATTTTAATTCCGTAAAAGAATTACGTTCCCTTTTAGTAATAACCTTAATAATACGGTTGTACTTTTTATTATATTTTAACGTTACGTCTTAAAGTTTTTAAAAGTTTTCGTAATTTTAAAATATTTATATTTTTTAAAATATTTTATCGCTTTTAATTTCAATATTATTAATTATTAATATATTTTCGGCGTATTTCTAACGTTTTATAAGTAATATAAGTAATTATTTATATTTGATTAATTAAAATTTTCGTATAATTTTTCAATTATCGTTTTCCTTTATAAACATATTTTATTTCTTATACGAAAATATATCGGCCTTAATATTTAAATAGCCAGTATAAAATTCGAAATATAAATTAAAACGGAATAATATTTTTAATTACCTTATTTAACGTTCGTTTAACTTTTTAATAATTACGAAATATTTTATTTTTTATAATCGATAATAATCTTAAATAAGGTTATTATATTACGTAAATCCGTATTTTACATTTTTAAATAATTTATTACCTTTAGGAATTCCTTTTTATGTATTTCGTAATTAATTTTAATGAAATTTAAATTTTTAAAATAATAAGTAGCCGGACGTAATATTTTTGATTTATTAATTTAAAATAAATAATTTTTATATATTACCCTTAAATAATTTGCTTTTAATATTATAAGTTTTTCGAAATTTTATTACGACAAAATCGATTTTGTTATAAAAATATTTTTAAAATGTTTAAACTTTATTTCCTTTTTTTTCTATTAACAAAATAAGGTTTTTTTCCGGGTTAAGGTTATTAACGATACCAATATATCTGCGTAATAAGATGTAAAATTGCGGTAAAAATTTACGAACTCCAAAAAGTTTCGGATTTTTTTAAACGTTTTAAAAAAACTTTTATTTTTTAATTACGCGTAACTTTTCGGGGTCGATTTATATCCTTTTTTGGCATTTATAATAAATTCAAGATATTTTATCGTTTTTACGGCGAATTCGCACTTAAAAATATCCAGACTTAAATCTGTTTTTCTTAAACAGCTTAGGATTTTTTTTATTTTTTGTATATAATCTTTTTTAAATCTAGAGAAAAAAACAAGAATATCGTTTAAATACGTTAAACAAAAAATATTAAAATATTTTTAGGACCCTATTAAAGTATCGTTAAAAGGTCACGGGAACCTCGTATAAACCGAACAATATTACCAGTTATTCGTATAAACTAAAACGCGTTCGGAATACCATTTCTTATTTATTTCCTTTTTTAATCCTGATTTTATGAAATATTATTCGGACGTCCATTTTCGTATATTATTTGATATAAAAAAATAACTTTAAGGTTTCCGAAATAAGGGATAAAAAGTAACGGTCTTTTTCGGTTATTATATTTAACGCTTAATAATCGCAGTAAAAACGTAATTCTTTTCCGGGTTTTTTTATAAATAAAACCGGAATCCTTACGGACAAATTATTTATATGGATATACTTTTTATTTAGAAGCTCCGTTAAGGTTTTCCTTAAGGTTAATAATTTGTCCTTAATTATATTATACAAAAACCCTCATAATATTAACATCTTTTTCCCTATTTTGTTTTCAATTAATAACATTATATAGTCTATTTCGGGGCAGGGTAAAAATAAAACGTTACCTAATTTTTTATTAAATAACTTATAAAACGCTTTTAATTTAAATGGAAACTTTTCGTTAATTTCTATTTTTTTCTTAAGCGTTAACGCCTTATTAATATCGGCTAAAATAATTAAAAACAATTAAATTTCTTATTTGGTCCTTTTAATCTTTTTTATTTTCCGGAATTCCGCCGTAAAAATAATAATTAAAATTCTTTTCGTTTCGCAAATTATTCGTACGTTATTTTTTTAGGTTTTATATCCCTTTTCGTAAACCCTTATACGATTTGTTATATTTATCGTTAAAAGATATTTGTGTATTACGTATATAATATCGTAACATTTTATTTAAAATTTTCCTAAAATTAAGAAATAATTAAAGTTATTAATAATATATATAAATATCATAGTTTTAAAACCGTCGATATCTATTTTTATATATGTTATTTCCTTAATTTTTCCTTACCGTTATCGGCTTTTTCGAATTTTTTTAATCCGCGTAATTTTATTAAAATACGCAGTAACTGTAAGTATTTTACGAATATTTCGCTTATTGCGATAAAATATTTACATTTTTAATTACTAAAAATGTTTATAAATCTTTTTAATTAATATATATATTAATAATAAATACAATGCCGTCCATATTTTGTTTCGCGATTTTTACCTCGGCTTAAATCGCCTTTCGTTTCCGAACGCGTTAATATTTAAAAGTTACTTTTTTTTTCGTTTTCAAATTCCGATTTTTCGTTTTTATACGCTTTTAACGAATTAATCCTTTCTTGCGGTTTTTTTGTTAATAAAAACAAATAACGGTTCGCCTTACAATTAAAACGCTTATAAGGCAGGCAAAAACTTTTCATTTTGTAAACGTTCCGTTTTTTTTAAATTACTTATTACGCATATTATTTCGACGTTAGGGGTAAAGTTTAGGATCTTTGTTTTTGCCATCCTATTACCGAAATATCCGTTATATTTATATTACTATCTAAATTATTTTTTATTTAATTATTATCGTTTAATTAAATTATTAAAAAATTGTTCGTTTTGTTTACCGCGTTATTCCTTTAAGGCATTCGGCGATTTTTATTATCCTATTTATTTATGCGTTATAATTTTTAAAAAATTTTATTAAAATTAAAACTTAAATAAATTTTTTATTTAATATTTCTTTTAAAAACGTAAATTTCGTTTTCGTTAACTAAATAATCCTTTTGCGTTTATTAATATTTTTTCGAATAAAGGATAAAATAACGAAAATTTCGCGTTATCGGTTTATTTTAAATTCCGAAAACGTTCGATTACTTTTTTTTTCTTATGTTAATTATTACATTATTTGTATAATACCTAAAAAAGATTGACGGGATTATAAATATTATTTAGGTTTCCGGTAATATAATAAATAATAACCGTACGTTATATATTGGTTTCGAACCTTTCGTATATAACGTAAAACTACTTATAAACTCCTTTTACAAAAATAATGTTTATTTCGAACTTATGAATTATGAATACGTACTATCCGAGGAACTTCTTTTTTGTTCTATCGAACTTTTCCGGCCAAAATAACGATTTCTATTTGGCTTTTGCTATTAATTCGGTCGTTGGACCGTTTTTGCGAAATGGCCTAATTATACTTCCAATCGTTACTAGGTCGAAAAAAGGTCGGTATTCGTAAGGGCTATTACGTTCCAAACTTATAACTAAATAATAAGCTTTTACTAGGTAATTAAGCCGTTTTTAAGCTGTTCGGCCATTTATATTAATTCTTTATTTGCCTTATATTACGCTTTTATATACTTACGGAACTAGGTTACTTTTTTTTTTACTTTTTTCGAACTGGTAACTTATACGCTACTTTATAGCCGCTATTAAGTTTATTAAGGTTTCCGTCATAACGCTAAATATCCTTTATAACCCTGGGTCGATAAATGCCCCTTACTAGGCCCCTTAAAAAATATTCAAAAATCCTAATATCTAATCCCGAACGTCTCCTGTTTTGCTAAATAAAAAGCTAAAAAATATATAAAAGGCTTTACCTGAACGGTTTGCAATCAGTTGCCAATAAAAGTTTATTTTTAATTAAAAAGGAAAAAAAGGGGAAAATGAAAATATAGTTATATGTGTTCGCATATAAGGCGCTGCGCTAGTGCTCCTTGGTACCGGCGTTTGTCCAGTGCTCCATAATAGGGCTCCATACAGCCCCATCACAATCGACCTTAATAAATACGCTCTTTAATTTATACATAGTATCTAATAAAGCGGGTACGATAGCTTACTTAATACCAAAGTACTACTTACGTTACAATAACTTAAATAAATATATCAAGACATAAAAAAATAAAATTCGTATACAATCAAATAAACAAATACTACAATTGAAAAAGTTAAAAAAATTAACTTTCCAAAAGGGAAAATGGTTTACCTTGCCAAAAGACTTATGCAAACAAAAAAAACTAACAAAAAACTTGATTTTAAATATATCGGTTGTTACGGCACAGAAGAACTAAAGTCTAGCCTTTATACCACTAAAAGTGAAACGTTATCAGGTCGAGCTCTGACCGCCTTGTTCTAACCTATATATCCACTAGATAGAAAAATTACCAGGATTTCGAAAATATCTGAAAATTCGCGAAAAATTACATAAACGCTTAACGCTTATGGAGGAAATTTTTTGATAACGCTAAAGTTATTAGTAAATGTATTTTAATTAATATTAATAAAAGACCAGTCAGATAAGCCAAAACCAAATAAGTCGAACAGGATAGAGGTTTATGTTAATGTGGCTACGACGGTTTTGGTAATCTTTTGTTTTTTATTTTTGTTTTTTTAATGCATCTAGAGATTAAAGATTACGTTGAATTATTACGATCCTTTTGAAACGAGTTAAAGATTCTTGCTTGCGTAATCGAATAAGCCACATAAGCGTTTTTGTTTTTTTGATAACGACGTTAAAGTTTTGAGAAACATTTTTCTATTAAAGGTTTTTTGTATCTAAAATGTTAGTTTTTGCAATGAATATTTTGAAAAAAAAAATAACGGCATATTTCTTGTATTACAGAACCGGTTACGGGTTATATATTTCTTATACCGCGAAACGTTTTCTATTATTTCGTATTATAGCGCTTTTAAAAAGTATTAAGCGTAAGGTGTAATTCTAAATCTAATTTCTTTTAAAAACCTTTATTAGAGTAATATAATAAGCAGTAAAAAAAGGGGGTTTGGGATAAATTTGGAAATACGGGAATATATGTAAAGAAAATAATATACGGAAGAAAAGAAAATTTATTAACGAAAGGTTTTTGAGAAGATTCAATGAAAAGGAAAATGGTATTACGACTTAATAAGGTCTGTTTGTGAAAACGGTCATCGCGATAAGGTTAAGATAATCTAGTGTATAAATTACGTAATAAAAATTTATCAGTATATCAATAATTATAGGTAAATCCCAGCAATTAGTATTAATTGAAATTGTTATAATATTAGTAATTAGGAGCGATTATAAGAAAAATAAAAATAAATATATACGTTTGTTATTTTCTTAATTTCAATAACAGGAATTTGTAATATAACTTCGTTACTTAAAATGCCTTTGGTATTATGGGACGTAATTAGTTATTTGATTTATTATTCAGAATCTTATAATATTTCTGCTAATTTAAACCCGTATAACTTAGGTTTAAGAGTTGGTTAAACTTTTAGCCGTTATATTATAAATTTTCGGATAAAAATATAAATTAGCAGGTTACGTTAATGGTATTAAACTGATCTATAAATATATAAACCTGAAGTAACTGTTCAAAAGTTCTAAATAATTATTTGCAGGAAAGAAAAAAAGGGCGAAACAGATATGCTGCAACGGTCTAAATTGTTCGCTGCATAAGCAAGATTATACTTGATAAGCCATATTGCAGTTAAGTAACTTTTGCGCCGCTGATTTGCCATTCTCTTAAACGTTCGGCATGCAGCTTCGTGTTCTTAGCTATTGCTTGCACCCACAAATTTGAAACCAACCTCGCCACCAAATGTAAAAATCTCCAGCGCCAGGTTATGCCATTAGAAAAGGCCTTGAAACCTGCCGCTTCCAACCCTCACAAACTCACAGTCAAGAGCCATAGCATGGGCGCTCTCATGTGCGATAATTTCACCCCCTGGCATAACCCTAAGCCCGCACAAAGTGCCTTGTCTGTTGTATCCGTACAAAGCGGCCCTGTTCCCCGGCAACTGCTCCGCAATCATGCCATAGTTCGAATTGTCGTTGTACATGCAGAGCTTAGATGGCTCCCAAGAGAGGCTCATGTTCATAATCACCTCAGTACCATCCGGCTTGACTTGGAGACCACGCAGATAGCCTTTGTCACCGATTGGCCAACCCAGGTTCTGGCGATTGTCGCCGTCGAATCTCTGGTAGCGAAAAACCATGCCCTGACCGGCGGGCACAACCTGGACTAAAGTTCTTCCATTGTTCTCCGATACAGGCCCGCCGGCGTACTTGTTCCCGAGACCGAGCTCACTCCCATCGGCGAGGATAATCTTGTACCAGAACTCTTGGTTGGACCAAATGGGCTGGCCATGATTGTCGGTCAAGTTCTATTTCGCTCTGGGTCAATATGTGGACAGCCAAACTGAGAAAAACAGAATATGTTCCTACCACCATGGTGAGAGACGTGATAAAGTGGAAAATACTTGCAAACAAGTTCGTAGTAGAGGAAATACTTTTAAGCGCTATTGGGAATTTGATCGAGGCGTCCATGCTGGGCACCGAATGGTATATATATATACATTCTATTCCATGCTGAACACTTCTTCTTCTAGCATTATCAACACTACGGGAACAAAAGTGGCCCGCTTCTGCCAAATTGTGGTAGTAATGCTTTTGAGCTGCCATCACAGTAACATCATGTACGCTTCAGATGTGCAATTGGCGTTTATTATTGCCGAATAAGTTCTCTTGCAGTATTCTCAGTGGCGGTGCAGCCCGAGCCAAGATGGGTTTGTAGTCGCTTAACTCTTCACACACTGCTGATTGGCCTGCGCACTTCGGCAAATAGAGCCACTTCGGCAATTGTACAAATTGGGTAAGACATTCCCCTCTTTCAGCTCGTCGACTGACGGCAAGCTGGTGTTCGCACCTGAGGTGGGATATATACATGTCGAGAACGGTCTACCTCTGTCATAACTGATGTAACGGCATACAGCAAGCCACTGGCCACTGGGAGCTCCTATGACCTGATTTTCCCGGTAAGCCCATGCCCAGCCAAGCCTTCGAGGGTAGTTGTAATCTCGTTATATATTACCTAAGCTCCCTCAATCCTTACCTTACTGAAATCAGGCCGTATTTTAAAGATTGTAGCTGGGTTTACAGCGCAGCTATGGCTAACGATTTGTACCTTAGGTACGGACCTATAAACACCATTATAAAAACGCAAAACTTATAAAATAGGGCCTGATCATAAATCGTAAAGTTTTAGGTTCATTATTATAATTATTTATATATTTACGACTTTTTTTTTAAAAAAAAAGGCATTCCTAATGATATTAATAGTAAAATATTTCGAAAAAAACGAAAACCAAATTAAAATATATAGCGTTAAATTTCCTGCCAGAATATAAAGTTTTTAATCGTGTTCAATGAATTCAAAATATTAAGAATAAAATATAAAAATTCCTTTTACTATAAAACTGGTATTTTAAGAGCTTTTATAATTATAATAATAAAATGATCTCATATAATATTATATCAAAATATTTTTAATGACAAGTTAATAAAAGACATTTTATTTATATATTTTTTGCCGTTGCTAATTATAATTATAATATTATAAATAAAACAAGGATTTCGCCAAGGAAAATTCTCAATATTGTTTTTTAAATTTAACGAAAATATTATATTGTATAAAACATGAAGAGGTATTGTGCTAATATTATATATATAATATATATACTACTTTTATCGTAATAGATTTATTGAATTTGTATTTAACATTATGAATTTATATTTTAAACCCAAAAATATTATAATAATATCGTTGCCTGTACATTATAAATAAACTTTTTTTATAATTTAAAATATGATTTTTGAGAAAAGAAAAACATGCTGTGAATAAAATCGGAAAAAGAATAAAAAAGTCGAATTTAAGAAAAAATACGGAAGTGGGCGAGTTTGCTAGGTGTATATAGAGTTGCTAAGATTAGCTGACATAGTGACGTATAGATCTATTATATCAGAATCCCTTGCATACTCGTATAATCCTTAATAAGTGCCCCTTTGAATAAAGTAAATGTAGTCGAATTTGATTACCTGTTTATTGTTCCATAGAAATAATAGCAAGTTCACATAAATTTTGTTCGTATATTTTCCTAACGTCTGTACAGTCGAAATTCCTATATTCGTTATAACCGTCGAGGTTGGCAAAAAGAAAGAGAACATTCCTAATCGTCAAATTAGCAAAGGTTCGACGTTGGCCCTATCGAAAGTATTAAATCCAATTATTGCTTTTAAAAACTCTTTTACTTTTTTGCTATATGCGATAATATAAAAAAAGCATTTAATTACATCGTCGAAAAATAAAAGGTTATTAATAACGTTGCCGATATAGCAATCGAAATTATCGACTAATAAAAATCCACCAAAAACTGTCGATGAAAAAATCTATCGGTTAAAAACTGTCGTTAATTAGGCTGTAAATATAAGTATCGACTGTTTGGTTATTGACTTATCTATACAAGTAAATATAGATATAAAATGTATTTCTCGACGGTTTCGCTATTGACGAGCTTTTTTAATAATCGGTCTAATTACTAACGAAAATAGTATTAAAGAGCTTAATCGAGTATATTACCTTATCACTTCTAATATTAGTAATGAATTAAATCGAAAAAAACTTAACCTAATTATTTTGTATTTATTACTTTTTTATAATAATTATTTATTACCATTTTCCATTTCGGCGACAAATTAAATTGACGACATTCAAAAGTCAATAAGAAAAGAAAAGTTGTTATATAGCAGAACTTTTTAATCGTAAAACCCTCGTATCCCTAATAATAATTAGTTCGTCAACGCGGATAAGAGGTATTATTTAATAGGGATAAAATCATAAAAATAATAAAGATATCGAATTGAAGAGAAAATATGAAAATCGGCGAATAAATTAGTTATATATAAGTTTATTTCGGGTGCCTGGTATAATAACGCATAAGTTTGCTATATTGAAAGCTTTAGCGTACTCGTATAATCTCTAATAAAAAACTAAGAATAAATCTTAATAGCAATATCCAAAAGGAGTTAGATTTTATTATAATATAAAGTTAGATTTAGTTCGTTTTTAACGAAAATACGTATTAGAATTAACAAAGCCGTATAATATATATGTTATATATAAACGATACTTAGAGTAATTAAAATCTCCGAAATCTTTTTAGATTTTTTTATGTATATTAATCTACTCCGTTTTTATCGAATTCTCAGCGTATTTCAGTAATAATCTACCCAGTTGTTGTGAGGGGTTATTAGGAGGTCAGAGTGGCAAGATAATCAATATATTAAAAATAGATTAATATCTAACCTTCTTCTTTATTTATGCGCAGAAACTATTTATATATAAACGACCCCCGTATCGAGGTTATAATAGTAACGTAGCTCTGACGCGTGTATCTTTTAGCACTTCACAGTTGTAAAGTGAAATTGGTTATATTAAAGGTTGATGTTAAATAGTTACTATTAGTTTTATCAACTGTTTTATCGTTAAGAAGTTAAAATTTTCAGTATTAATAATTAATAATTACTAAATTAATATCCATAGATTTCATCTTTTATATTTTAGAGAAACATAGAATAAAATGTGCTTTAAACTGTTTTAAAGTAAACATTCTTTTTATAAAATTGAATTTAAGTTTTAAAGAGAAGTTATCCTAAAATTGCAGAGATATAATAATATAATTATGTTTTATATTAATATATTCTAGTTCTTTTTAGCTTTTTATATTATAAGAAATTAATGTATAGCTTTTGTTTAATTACAACATTTATCATTATTTTATAATATATAGATACAAAGTCGAAACATAAGTTATTAGTATTTTATTATATATAGACACAGAGTCCAAATCTAATTTATCAGTATGTTTTGCTAATTAAAAAATGGTCCTAATAATTTACAATAGTAAAAAATATAAATCTTTGAAAAGCGCAATTTGTATTTAAATGTTGAAATTTGTTATAAATAGAACCTGAATTATAAAGTGTAAATATTGTTAACTTTTTAAACTTATATATATTTAACTTACTTTTTAATTTTAATTTCTTTATAACATACGCGAATCTTGTAAGAGGTATTTTTATGAATTTGTTAATAACGCTTAAAACGATAAATCAGCAAACGTGTTCGAAAGAACTAGGTATATTATCAATCGTAGAATTTTATCATGCTATATTTTTATATAAAGAGCTTAATTTGGAAATTATAGCTTGAATACAAATATATTTTATATATATTTATTTTAAACCTTTAAACGGTGTTTAAAAAGTAACAAACTACAAATAATTACAAAGTAGTATAGGAAACTGTTTCAAAAGTTTCAGTATACTTATATATTTACCCTTGCAATACGCTATTAAACTGACCGTAAAATCGTTTTTTTATAATTAAAAGTAATAATATTCGATTCTTAAGAATAATATCGTTTGGTTGTTAATAATCAATTACAAATCGTAATTTTCCGTTTTTTTTTCGGCAAGAAAAATATAAGGTATTCTGCTAATAATTTCGAAAATCGAATCCATCCTTTTTGTAATCGATCTTCTAGGTATTCTCTAAAAGTACGTAATTTGTCTTTATTAAGGTTGTAAATGGGGTAAAACTTTATTAAGGATCTTTTTTAAGGATTATCTTATAATTTTATTCGCTATATTTTGATAACTTCGTATCGAACTCCTGTTTAAAAATCTGTTCGTATCTGTGGTATTATAGTGGTGTATTAGTCAAATTTGTTAACTTTTAGAGCTATTATTTTACGTCGTTATTTAATTACTTTAATTTCGCTTTAATAATAATAACGATACGTCATATTTTTCTTTAATATCTGTTCTTTTTCTTATATCTTATCTCTTTAGGTAATAAGGTTCCTGTCGTATTCTTATGCCTATATTTGTCAACATTATCGATCGAATATTAAAATCTTAATTTTTTCTTTTTTTATCCGTTAATAAGATATAAAATAAACCTTACCTAGGTAATCCCTTTATTAATCAAAATTCCGTACTGGCGTATTTATAATCATCCTAAGATCATATCGTAATTCCTAAATAAAACGATATCAAAATTAATTATCTAATATTATCCTTGAATAAAAATCTCTAAATAATTAATTTTGTATATAATTTTCAAGTTATTGTAAGCAAATTCCTAACTTTCGACATTCGTCGTTATCTAAGATTTTAACTTATATCCTTATAATAATTTAAACTTCTTAACTATATCCGGTATAATATAATTCTTATCTAAAATTCCGTAATTTACCATTATAATATACCAATATATACCGATTTGTATATCTAAAATAATAAAATTATTAAAGGCTTTTATCGTCTCGTTTAAAGCCCTTTTTGAAAGTTTCTTTTAATTTTTTTAAGTTTCGTTATTTTGCAGCTTTTTTCCAAATAACCTTTTTTTAATTTCTATTAGAATCTGTCGAACTTTATTTATATTTTTGCATTCAACGCGTTAAACTGCTATGTTTATTATTATTGTTGGTATATTTTTCTTTCGGATCGTATTAATTGCTTTTGATTTTGTTATAATTCCTTTCTTTATCGAATAAATTATTTTCTTATACTTGTAATTACATCCCATTATATATCGTTTTAATTATCATTTTAAAAGTGTTTTATAAACCAATGTATTTTTTCTTTAACAACTTTTTTTTCGTAAAGGTTTATAATAAATATTAATTGAAAATAAAAATCTGTAATAATTTTCTAATAATAATTTTATTATATGCTAAATTTACTTTTTTCCCTTTTAGTAATCATAATATTAATAATAATAAAAAGGGGTTTTTTGCAAATATTATTTTCTTTCGGGTTAGCTTTTTATTTCGGCCAATTATTAAACATTTTTGGGGATTATGGAATTAGAATATCGATATTATTATTGATTATTTTTGTAATTTCGGGTATGATTAAGAAACTCAAATCTCTTATAATATATGCAGGTAATTCGTCCATAAATATATTATTTCCATTTTTTATAATCGTAATATTTTCGTTATTGACAATATATAACATATATTCTGCTATATCGATCGGGAATTCCGGGACAGACCTTTGCCGTCTAATCTTAATATTCGCATAACTATCCTTATAATGCTTCTTATTATGTTCGCAATATCTGTTAAGTTATTTTTCTGGCTTTTGGTATTCCTTATTAGACTTTTCGCTATGAGGAACCTGGTATATACTTAAGCTAAATTATGTTAATGGATTTACTTCCGTTTTTCTGATTTTTTTTAGATTATCCCTTAGGTACTAGTTTTTTAATTATTTTAACGGGGTTTCTTAGGTGCTTTATGCCATGTTACTTTATGTCTTATTTTATTATAATTATAATATTTAATCTGGCTTTAATTCTTTTTATAAATAACTTTTAATTTCATAAGTTCTAATTTTATACTGTAAAAAGTATTATTACGTAAAAAAAATGCTGGTATTAATTATATATCGGAATTTATTACTATTTTTTTCGTACCTTTTATATGTTAGGCGTATTGTCGATCGTTAATCTTAATTACTATTACGATATAATTCAACAAATAAGTAGGCCTATTAAATTTAAAAACGTTTCCTATACTTTTTTAGATCGTTAAAAAATTTAGCTATTAATATTTTTTGTGCTTAATTTAATTTAACGGCTAGCTAAATTAACGTATTGCCGTAACCGGATATTAATCCTTTTTATCGTAATTATTAGATTTGCATTTCGGTTTTTATTTTTTCGTTTATTATTTTAAAAACCTTTATTAATATTTATTCGAATTATTTATAATCGTTATAAATTCGCATTATTTTTAAGTTCCGTTTCTTAATTAGCAAAATAACGTACTCTCTTATAACGGGCGTTAATTACGTAATTGTATTTCCGGTAAGCCGTCCGATTACGAATTCGACTTATATAATAAACGTAATAAGTTAAATAAGAAAATAACCGAAATATGTTCGATATTAAGTTAAAAAATAATTATAACTTAATTAAGATTCTGTCGAAAAACTTTAGCTTAAAAAGTTTAAAAACCTTTCCTAATTCCTTTGTAATATTCAGCTGGATAACCTGGTTCGCTCGAAAAGGTTTTCCGGTTTCGGAAGCTTTTTTTTTTCAAGCTTCTTATAAGCGGCTTAAAAGAACGTCGTAAGATCGTTATTATTTTTCTTAAACTGAATAATACGTTCGTTTATAACATCTAGATATCGGAAAACTTTTTCGCGAAAAAAGCAAAACCTTTCTTTTTTTTTCTTGGATTCCATTTTAATATCCGTATAATCAGAGATTTGGTAAATAAGCTACTTGGGCTGCTTACTGGTAAACCTAATGTCGGCGATATTGTTCAGATTTTAACGGTATTATTAAATAAAAACTTATAACGTATAACGGCTAAAGGATTTAACTAATTATTAAATCTTAGTCGCACGGATTTATGTTAATAGGAATATCGTAAAAATCTAAGCAATAAATACAGTAACATATTAGGTTTCGTAATTCCAAAGGTGCTTTAGGTAACGATATTAAATTATCAACTGAAGCTATTTAAATTATGGAAATAATAAACGTATACATCTTTCTTTTTCTTAGCTTAATCACTCCTGATCACGTAGCTGGTGGTAATCATAATCATTTGGGATTATCTTTAATTACTGATAATCGCTGGCTTGGCAGTGATCACCGTCACATAACCCGAAGGTGGCCCGTATGATTCTTATCTGACCGTTTCTTGAGGCCGAAGCTTGTTGGGTCGTAACATTTTCAGAAAGGAACTTAATACGAAACTACCAAAACATAGCGAATAGGACCATAAGATAATTCTCAAAAAAAGATCTTTGACGAAGTTTTACCCCATTTATAACCTCAGCGGAAACGAATTACGCACTTTCAAAAAATACCTGGAAAATCGATTATAAAAAAGATAAATTCGACTTTCGAAATTACCAGCAGGCTACTCAATATTTTTCGTATCTAAAAAAACAAAAAGTTACGACTTATAGTTAATTACCGACAACTAAACGATATTATTATTAAAAATTGAATATTATTACCCTTAATTATAAAAATAAAAAACCGATTTTGCGGAATGAAATAATTTATAATATTCGATCTTAAAGACGGATATAACCTTATTAGGAATAAAAAAACTACGAATAAAAAATAACCTTTAAAACGAAATACGGATTATTTAAGTACTTAATTATACTAATAGAATTTACGAACGTACCGGCAACCTTCCAATAAATGATAAATTATATATTACGAAAATATCTCGATATTTTTGTTATATGTTATTTCGATAATATTTTTATTTTTTCAAAAACGGAAAAACCATATGTAAGATACGTTCATATAATTCTTGAAGCGTTATAAAACGCAAAGTTATTTATTAAGGCAAAAAAGAATTAATTCCATATATAGAAATTATAATATCTAAAATATATTATTATTATAAAATATATTAAAATAAATTTAAAAAATATTATAATTATAAAATCATAAATGTTAACGACGGTTAAGGAAATATAAATATTTTTTAAATTCGTTAATTATTATAAAAAATTTATTCGAAACTTTAGCAAAATAATTATACCCCTAACGAACCTTGCGAAAGAAATATTTTAAATAAATATCAAATATGGATAAAACATTTCAAAATATCAAAAATAAAATTATTAACAAATTAATATTAATTATATACGATTTAAACCGTTTGGTTAAATTAAAAACCGATATTTCGGATTACGCGTTAGGCGTAATAATCGGATAACGAAATAATTAAGGCAAATTGTACCTTATTATATTTTTTCCGTATAAATTAAAAAAACCCGAGCTTAATTACGGTATTTTAAATAAGGAATTTATGGCCATTATTATGGCATTCCGAAAATTCAAGTATTTCCTAAAGAGAAATTTGTACCAGGTTAAAGTTTATACGGATTATTAAAATCTTACCCGATTTATTTCGACCAAAAAACTTACAAAACGATAATTTCGTTACGCGGAAAAATTAACGAGCTTTAATTTCGTTATTATCTATAAGAAAGGTTTAAAAAATAATAAAGTAAATACCTCAAGCAAATAACCGGATTTCGAAGAAAAATTAGTTAAAGTTAATTATATAATTTTCGATATTACCATAAAAAGATAATTACGCTTATAATAAATTGCGATAATTCAAGCAGTACCTTTGAATTTACATTAGAAAATCCAGCAATATAACATTAATCTTCTAGAAAACCAAAAAAGGAATAAAATATAAGTTCTAGAAAAATATACGAATATCAATTACATAAATATCCAAAGATCTATAAAACTTTAAAACGGCTTTAACGCATATATTCTTTTCTTAAAATAAAATTAATAACATCAAAGGTTATATAACAATACAATATTTGCGCCAAAGCAAAAGTTCGACGACATAAGCTATATAAAAAATTATAGCCATTATTAATTGTAAAATAATCATAATATTTAGTTATATTTAACTTTATTATTAAGCTTTTTATATCAGAAAATCCAATTATAGAAATAGATTATGATAATATGTTCGTAATCGTCGACCGATTTACGAAATTTTCTTATATTTTATTATATTATAACGATACGGACGCCGAATAAATAACATATATCTTTTTTAAATATATTTTTAACATATACGGAGTATTTATAAAAATTATTTTAGATAAAAGATTAATATTTGCATTTAAATTTTGGTAAGGCCTTATAATATAGATCGGCTTAAACCATAAGTTATTTAACATATTTAAACCTTAAACGCCTAAACAAATAAAATAAATAAATTAAACCTTAAAAGTTTACTTACGATATTATATTAATTACGAACGAAATTATTAGGTTAGAAAATTGCTAATCATATATTTAACCTATAATATTAATTATTACGAAAATATTAAAATAATATTTGCGAATATAAATTTTATTTTTATTTTAAAGATTTATAAAAAAAATATAACGATAATATAATTAATATCAAAATAATCCTTATATTAAAATATTTACAATAATTATATTCAAAAATAAAATTAAAATTAAATTTCGTACCGAATTAAATAAGTAAATATTATAATTAAAAATATTAAAAGAATTAATTTTCGAAAAATAAGAAATGGTTTTTTTTCGTCACCAAAAGTATTCAAATAAAACGACCCAATAAAAATTTCGATTTCAAATATATCGGTCACATAAAATTGCCAAGAAAATCTCAGAAAATAATTACCAATTAAAATTTTTACCAACAGTCAAATTCTATTCTTTTTTTTTACGTTTCTTTATATAAGTTAACAGCAAATATAATCAAAGTATATACGGTATAAAACGATATAAAAATAGAAAACGAATAAGTATACGAAATAAAAAACATTTTCGATATGCGGAAATAAAACGGATTTACCTAGTATCTAATTAAATAGAAAAAATACCCGGACTTCGAAAATACCTAGAAATCTGCCAAAAATCTTATTAGCGCCTAGCAACTATTAAAGAACTTTTATTAACAACGACGGAACCACCCAAAATAATGGTATTCTAGTTATAAGATTTAAAAAAGGAAACCTTTAGTCTACCGTATTTTAATTAGTAATATCCACCTTACGTAAAACTTATATTTCGATTATAAACTTTAACTTTAATTATATAAAGTCGTTTAAATTATCTAAAAATTAAAGAACATAATTAACAAATTTCATACCTTGGGATTAATAGTATTAACGTTAACGACGTATACGGAAAAGACGCGCAAAAGTTTCGAACAAAGATTTTTCGGCCGTTAATTTTTTTTTAAATCTTTTCGACTTTGTAATCTAACGATTAATTATGAAAATAGGGATTTCCGTCCCGTTACATAAACGATTTCGACGAACATATTCTTTATAATTAAAAACCTGGTTAATTATTTAATAATTAAGCTGCCGAACAAAACAAAAAGAATAAAGCATTATATTAAAATTTTTAAATTTAATTAAATTTACCAGGGCAAGTCGTTATTCCGATTTACGGGAACGATGCATAGATATATCGGAAAAAATGTTGGATAAATACAAAAATCTTACCAAGAGAAAAAGAAAATCTTAAGGGCAAGATTTGTGGAGGAAGAAGATCGTGTTATGACCTAACGGGCTACGGTTTCCAGAAACGGTTTGCCACGACCCAACCATAAGCGCGCGGTGGGGTAGGTTACGTGATGGATTACCAACTTACTGGTAGTGAGCCAATGAATCGGATTACCAACTTACTGGTAGTAAGTTAATAAGCTGGATTATTAACTTATTAATAATAAGCCAATAAATCGGATCAAAATCTATACGCTTATTATTTCCATAGTTTAGATAATTTCAGTTTGCAATATAATATCGTTACCCAAAGTACCCTTGGTATTACGAAACCTAATACGTTATCTTATTGCTATAGAGTCCCACGATATTCTTGCTAATATAAACCCGTACGACTAAGATTTAATAGTTGGTTAAATCCCCTAGCCGTCATATTAATATAACGTATAAGTATGTTATATATTTATCGTCGTTAATATTAAAAATAATAATATCGTTAATATAAATACGAATAAAATATTTATGTGCGAAAAATCTTTCATTTATAAATTACTAAGCAAAATTTAAAAACATTATAATAACTTATTAATATTAAGGTAAGTTTCTCCAAATTTCGGATATGAATAATTCTTATGCGGTTCCGGTATTTTGTACGAATAAATAATTTAAAAAACTTAAATATATCGAAAAAGAATTATATTATATTATATTAATTAAATAACTGATATATATTAAATATAACGACCTTACGTAATGGTTAAATATTAATTATTATGTACACGTTTTATATTTATTGTTTTTTTTCATACGGTAAAAATCGGAACTAATATTAAGATAAATTTGTTTTAGAACCGATTCGTCCTTTAAATATATAATGCGTTATAGTTTTCGTTATTAAATGCTTAGCAATTTTAATGTTTAATAAATATGTTTTAATTAATCTAAATTATTTCTTTTACTTCGTGATAAAATTAATAGGTATTTTATATTTGTTTAGATTCTAATATTATATTCTTTCATTTAAAATTATTATAATTATTAATTAATTAACATATTTTATTACTCATTAAAATGTTGCAATTTATAGTAATTATTGAATTTTTAAATTTAATTAACGAGATATATATTAGGTTTATAACATTTTATAAAGAGATATAAAATTCCAAAAATGAGCGTCCGTTTTTTTATATTATTTTTGTCTCTTTTAATAGAAAAACAGGTTCTTTTTAATTAAATTAACTTATATTCTAACGGTAAACTCGGGTTTCTAATATTAGTTAATATTATATTAATTTATTGACTAAGGTTTTTTATCGCTATTATAATTATATATTATATTAAAACAGTCGTTCTTTTAAATAATAAACAATTATATTTTAAAATCATAGAAAATATGTTTTTAAAGTTATATTTGTCGCAAATAAAATTAAATGCGGTTAAATAATTCGTTATTATATACAGTACTTAAATTATACAGTTTTATTATTAATTAATTTAGGAAATTCGCTGTATTTCACGCTAATAAAATCATTATTATCGTAAATATTATTACTTGGCAAATTAACATAATGTTTTATCAAATTAAATTTAAAATTAACGTTTTAGTAGTTTCTTTTTTATTTTTATATTAAAAACCAACTGAAAAATATAGTTGTTCTTAACAAAATTAAGTTTATCTCAATATTAAATTTAAAATTCGATATTTAATAATATTTTAGACCCACAGTAATTAATAATGTTAACATTTTTAACAAAATAATTTTTTATTGTATATTTTTAATTTATATTTTGTTATAAAAGCTAAATTCGATTTCAGTATTTATAGAAGTCTCAAAATTAACATCTTTAATGTAAATAAAGTTAATTTTGAAAAATCTAGAGTTTTTTTAATTATTTATTTGCAATTAATTAAATTTATAAAGTTATTAATATTTAAATAAATATTAATGAATTACGTATTAATCTTAACCTTAATATTTATTTTTAAGTATGAAGTGTTTTGTAATAAGTTTTTATTATTAAATTTAAATTAATTTGGATTATTTGTTCGGTATTAAAAAAAAATAAGATATACCATTTGCTTAAAATTTACGATTTTTAGCGCAGGTTTAAAAAAAATATGCTAATCGTATTATTTTCAATATTGCCGTTTTTTTATTAAATATTCTTTTTATAAATAACAAATAAAGAGATTTTGCGAATCATATTAAATACCTTATTGTTAATATAAAAAAATTGACTTTTTGCTTTTCATTAGTAATATTTCTCTAAGCTTCTCGAAATATACGAAATATATAATATTTATAACGTGAATCCTTTTATATATTTGTTATTTTTGGAATTCGTATTTAATCTAATTTTTTAATTTAAATAAATATAGGTGTTAAGTTATGAGATAATTTAATAATCTTTGTATTTTCTCCATATTTTTGTATTAGTTCCTTATTTACGAAAACATATGTTGCGTTTTGGCGTTTCGATTTTTAATTAAATTTACAGTATCGTTTAACATGATATTAAAAATTCTGTCGATTTGGTTAACTTAAATATGTATTACCTTTTTATCATTAAAAATAACGTATTTCTTTACGCTATTAACTTTATTATTAATATTTTCCGGAATAGTTTCGTAGATTTAAGTTAAATTAATCGAGGTCTTTTGGTTTCCGATTATGTTATAAATTTTTTATTATTAAAATCGTGTTTTGTTACGGCTATTATTTATTTAATAACTTATAATGTTTTGATTACTTGACGTATTGTAAAAATCATTTTATAAAATAATGTTTATTTTTTAAAATATTATGTATTTCGGTATTTTTATTTTCGCTTTATAATTTACTTTAATTAAATATACGATTATAAAAGAATTTTTTATCGAGTTAGAAATATAAAGTTTGGAAAATTGAGTAAAAGTTTTAGTATAAATATATAAAAATTAAAAAAAGTCGAATTTTTATATATTTTTACATACGTAAATAATTTTATTACGTGAGGTTAATTTAATTTTCTTTTTTGATTATTTTTAAACTTTTCTTAATTTAATTCCGAATTATTTTATTATAGCATTATATAATATTATTAAATTTATTTTAAAATAATATTACTTTTTTTGAATAATTATATGTTTTATTATATTAAGGTGTTATTTTACAATAAAAATCACTCTTTTTTTAAAAACAATAATTAATGTTCGATTAATCGGATGTATTTAATATTTTATTTTTCAAATTATAAATATATATTATAATAATATATTTATTTTTAGTTATAAAAAATACCACATTTATTATATTTAGTTTTCTATTTAGGGAGCCGAAATAATTTAATCTTAATTATACGACGTTTATATAATTGTTATGACCTAACAGGTTGGGATCTCGGGAAACGATCGCAACAAGAAAATGACTAAGCCATGTGGGTCGACTTACGTGATGGCTCGACAGGATCTATCGTAAAGCCCATAAAGACAGGCTTAACACGATCGGAGAAATTAAGTATAATACGTTTATTATTTTTATAATTTTAATAAATTTAATTTATAATAATAATTTATTATTTAAAGGATTTTTGCTATTACGAAATATAATATGTTACTATATTTATTATTTAATTTCTTACGATAGTTCTATTAATATAAAGTCGTATAAGTAAGGTTTAATAATTAATTAAATCTTTTAGCCGTTATACGTTACAAATTCTTATTTAATAATACCGTTAAACTTTGAGCAATATCGCCGACATTATATCTACTAGCAAGCAGCCCGAACACCCCGTTTACCAAGTCTCTAATAATCCGAATATTAGAATAAAATCCGAAAAGGAATAATTTCGCTATTTTTACGAAAAAGTTCTTTAATGTCTAAATGTCATAAATAAGCGTATTTTCTAGTTTAAAAAAGATAATAATAACCTTACGACGTTTTTTTAAGCCGCCTATAAGAAGTTTAAGGGGAAAAAAAGAAAACTTCCGAAATTAAAAAACGTTTTCGAATAAACCAGGTTATTTAATTAAATATTATTAAGGAATTAAAAAAAGTTTTTAAATTTTCTAAACCAGAACTTTTCGACGGAATTTCGATTAATCTATAATTATTTTAACTTAATACCAAATATATTTTGGGTACTTTTTTTATTCGATATATTACGTTTATTATATAAATAAAATTCTTATTCTAATAACTTACCGGAAATACGATTATTTATTATAAGCTCGTTATAAGAAAATATATTATATTATTAAGCGAAAATCGAAATCCGGAAATAATATACATGTTTAATAATTATAAATATTTCAAATAAATATTAACGAAATTGTTTGAAATAATAAACGAAAAATAAATGCCGAAATATAAATTTAATAATTACGATAGAAAAAATCAGCATTTAATTACGGTAGTACGTTAATTTAATTAATCTTTAGGTTAAACTAGAGATTAAAAATATTTATAGCTAAATTTTTTAACGGCTTTAAAAATTATAAAAAGGTTTTTTAAATTTAATCGGTCTAATTATTTATCGAATTATATCGTGATAATAATTAAGATTAATAATTAATAATATAATTAACGTATTAAAAGTACCGAAAAAATAATAATAAATCTTGATATACGGCTAATACTAGTGTTTTTCGACGTAATAACAATTTTTACAGTATAGAACCAGAACTTATAAAATTAAAAGTT
Organism: Monosporascus cannonballus; assembly: GCA_004154925.1. Taxonomy (NCBI): domain Eukaryota; kingdom Fungi; phylum Ascomycota; class Sordariomycetes; order Xylariales; genus Monosporascus; species Monosporascus cannonballus. Next base: position 33,151 of record QJNS01000182.1, on the reverse strand, counting down.
ACTTATAGAAAAGTTTAAAGCTAAACCAAATGCTTTAATTGCAACAAGATAGGACATAAGGCAACGCAATATAAAGCATTTAAAATACCCCGTCAAAATAACTGAAAACCTGTACCCAAAGGATAATCCAGAGAAAATTATAAAAATAGAAATAAACTTATTAATATAATTCGGCCTAAATATATACTAGGCCCCTTATGGCGAAATTTCCAATAGGGAATATAAAAGGTCAGGAAACTGGCTTAATAGATATTGCGAATATAACAAGAAATATTATAAAGATAATTATGCAAATACTAGGATTAAGTAAAAAAAGTCTATCTCGGAACTTTTGATCGATACGGCAAAATACATATTATATATTGTCGATAACGAGGATATCCCGATCACGAAAAATAAAAAAAAATATATATATTTACGAACGAATTACTCGTATATATTATAAAAATTCGATTTTCCAAATCGTACCGGAAATAATAAAAACGATAAATAATAATATCGATATTCTCGATGTATAATTTCAGAGAATATTTAGTAATTAGTCGAAATAAAAAGCTAGCCCGAAAAAAAGTAATATCCGCAAAAAAGCCCCTATTATTATTATTAATAATATAATTACTAAACGAAAAAAATGTTAATTCAATATATAATAAAAAAACATTAACAAAAAGTAATTATAAAATTTTATATTTAATTAGTATTTATTATAGACTTTTACGGAAAAAAGTTATTAAGGAAAAAATACGTTAATTTATAAAAAAGCTATAAAACGATAATTAGCATAACGTATAATAAGATGTAATCGAAAAAATAAGAGAATAAATTACTTAATAATAGAATGAATTATAACAAAATTAAAAATAATTAATATAATTCGAACAAATAGCACGCCGGTAATAAGGATAAATATAATAATTTAACGCGTTAAATGTAAAAAGATAAATAAAATTCGATAAATTAAAATAAAAATTAAAAAAAAGGTTATCTATAAAAAAGCTGCAAAATAACGAAACTTAAAGAAATTAAAGAAAATTTTTAAAAGGGCTTTAAACGCGACGATAAAAGCCGTTAATAACCTTATTATTTTAGATATACGAATTAGAATATATTAGTATATCGTAACAATAGATTACGGAACTTTAAACGGGAATTATATTATGTTAAATATAATTAATAAATTTAAGCTGTTATAAAAATACAAATTAAAACCTTATATAGCGACAAATGCCGAAAGTTAAGAATTCGCTTACGATAACGAGAAAATCATATGCGAAATTAATTACTTCGAAATTTTTGTCCAAAGATAATATGAAACAGTTAATTTCGATATCATTTTATTTAAGAATTACGATATAATCTTAAGATTATTATGGATACGCCAGTACGGAATGTTGATTAATAAAGAGATTAGCCAAATAATGTTTGCCTTATACCTTATTAATAGATAAGAAAAAGAATTAAGATCTTAATATTTGATCGAAAATAACTACAAATATAGATATAACAATGCGATAGAAATTTTTTTTACCTAAAGAGATAAAATATAAAAAAAATAAGTATTAGAAAAAATACAACATACCGTTATTATTATCAAAGCGAAATTAAAATAATTAAATAACGATTTAAAGTAATAGCGCTAAATATAAAAAATATAATTAATATATTATTATAATATTATAAATACGAACAGTTTTTTAAAAAGGAGTTCGATATGAAATTATTAGAATATAACGCATGGGATCATAAAATAATCCTTAAAAGAGGATTTTCGATAAAGTTTTACCTTATTTATAACCTTAACGGAAACGAATTACGTATTTTCAGAGAATACTTAGAAAATCGGTTATAGAAAAAATGGATTTAATTTTCGAAATTACTAATAGAATACTTAATGTTTTTTGTACCAAAAAGACCGAAAATTTACAATTTATAATTAATTATCCATGATTAAATAATATTATTGTTAAGGATCGAATATTATTACCTTTAATTACAGAAATAAAAAATTGATTTTACGGAACTAAATAATTTATAAAATTCGATCTTAAAAATAAATGTAATTTTATTAGAATTAAGAAAGGATATAAATAAAAAAATAATTTTTAAAACGAAATACGGATTATTTAAGTATTTAATTATGCTAATGGGATTTACGAACGTACCAGTAATTTTCTAGTAAATAATTAATTATGTATTACGAAAATATCTCGATATTTTCGGCGTTTATTATCTCGACGACATTTTTATTTTTTTAAAAAACGGAAAAAGCATATATAAAATACGTTTATAAAGTGTTTTAAGCTTTATAAAATGCAAAATTATTTATTAACGCAAAAAAGAAATTAGTTTACGTATAAAAAATAAAATATTTAAGATATATTATTACCTTAGAATATATTAGGATAAACTTTAAGAAAATTGTTATAATTACAAAATAATAAACGTTAATAATAATTAAAGAAGTACGGGTATTTTTTGGATTTGCCAATTATGACAGAAAATTTATTCGAAATTTTAGCAAAATAATTATATGCTTATCGAATTTTACGAACAAAAAGTTTAAATAAACGCCAGATATAGAAAAAGTATTTCAGATTATTAAGAATACAATTATTAATAAGTTAGCATTAGTTATATACGATTTAAACCGCTCCGTTAAATTAAAAACAGATATTTCGGATTACGTATTAAACGTAATAATTAAATAACGAAATAATTAAGACAAATTGCACCTTATTATATTTTTCTTATATAAACTAAAAGAAACCGAGCTTAAATGCGGCATTCCAAATAAGGAATTTATGGTTATTATAATGGTATTCCAAGAGATTAAGTATTTTTTAAAGGAAAATTTGCATTAGGTTAAGGTTTATATTGATTATTAAAATTTTATTTAATGTATTACAATTAAGAAATTTATAAAACGATAATTTTATTACGCGAAAAAATTAGCAAATTTCGATTTCGTTATTATTTACAGAAACAAATTAAAAAATAATAGGGCAAACTTTTTAAGCAAGTAATTAAATTTCGAAAAGAAATTAATTAAAGTTAGTTATATAATTTTCGATATTATTATAAAAGGATATTTACGTTTATAACAAATTTCGATAATTTGGATAATACCTTTAAATATATATTAAAGAAAATTAACAATATAAGAACGGTTTCTTAAAAAATCAAAAAACGGATAAGATATAAATTTTAAAAAAATGTCACGGCACAGAAGAACAAGAGTCTAGCCATTACACCACTAAAAGTGGAACATTGTCAGGTCGAGCCCTGACCGCCTTGTTGTGCCCTATATACCTACAAGGTGCCAGTTGGGACTGTGACAAAAAATATCGGAAAGGTTTAATATAAAATATATACGAATATCAGTTTTACGGATATTCAGAGATCTATAAAATCTTAAAATAACTTTAACGTACATATTTCTTTTCTTAAAATAAAATTAATAATATAAAAATTCATATAGCAATATAATATTTGTACTAAAATAAAAGCTCGACGATATAAGGCATACGGAAAATTATAGCCATTATTAATCGTAAAGCAACCATAATATTTAATTATATTCGATTTTATTACCAAATTTTTTATATTAAAAAATCCAATTATAAAAGTATATTAAAATAGTATTTTCGTAATCCTCGATCGATTTAAGAAATTTTCCTATTTCCTATTATATTACGAAGATATAAACGCCGAATAAATGGCACATATTTTTTTCAAACATATCTTTAATATATACAGATTATTAATGGAAATTATTTTAAATAAATGATCGATATTTGTATTTAAATTTTGACAAAACCTTATAATACGAATCGGCTTAAATCACAAATTATTTAATATATTTAAATTATAGACAAATAAAACGAACGTATTAAACCTTAAAAATTTATTTACGATATTATATTAATTACCAATAACAAAATTGAGTTAAAAATTGTTAATCGCATAACTAGTTTATAATACTAGTTATTACGAAAATATTAAGATAATATTTATAAACGTAAACTTTGGTTTTATTTTAAAAGTTTATAAAAAATACGCAATAACGGTTTAATTAATACTAAAGTAATTTTTACGTTAAAACAGTTAAAATAATTAAATTAAAAAAAATAAAAACGAAATTGGAATTCGTACGTAATTAATTAAATAAATATTACGACCAGAAAAAATTAAAGGGATTAACCTTTAAAAAAGGGGAAATAGTTTTTTTCGTTATAAAAGATATTTAAATAAAATAACTTGACAAAAAATTCGATTTTAAGTATATCGGTCCATATAAAATCGCCAAGAAAGTCTTAGAAAATAATTACCAATTAAAATTCTTATTAAAAGTTAAATTTCATTTAATTTTTTACGTTTTTGTATTCGAATTAATAACGGATATAAATAAAATATATACGATATAAAATAATATGGAAATAAAAAACGAACAAATATATAAAATGGAGAAAATTTTCGACATACAAAATAAAACGAACTTACCTAGTGCCTAATTAAATAAAAAAAGTACCCGGATTTTGAAAATACCAGGGAATTTGCCAAAAACCTTATTAACGCCTAGTACTTATTAAAAGAATTTTACTAATAATGCCGAAATCGGTAAGGTCAAAAATTCTTTAATTAATAAACGACCAATAAGTAGATTTAAGATTAAATTAATTAAAAAGGGGCGCGGCCTTTACCGATGTGGTCTTAGCGGCCTCTAGTTTGACCTATTTTTTTAACGTTTTAACTTATTTAATTTTTCCAGGGATCTAAGCCCGCGTGATAATATACGTATTATATGATCGGTCTATAATTTTTTTTGTTTTCGAAGCCGACGAACTTTGGTTTGCGTTTATTCTGTTTTTTTCTTAGTTTTTTTAAGTTCCGTTTTAATCTTAAGGTAATTGAAAACGAACTTTTTAAGCTGAAAAATAAAAAAACCGTTAACGTTATAAAAGCCTTAGTTTAATATTACGCATTTTTTGTACTGGGAGAAATCCGACGAAAATATACGATAAGATAATAACTTACGACAAACATAATACAAATATATAAATATATCCATAGTTCAAAAAGTGATAAGCTTAAGCAAATTATTTCGTTTCTTCGTTTTTTTATTAATCGGTTTTTTAATATAACCAGATATGATGGCAAAAAAAACTTATACAAAAAAAAAGAGAAAAAAGAAATTTTCGAGACGAAAATTATGGAGAGGAAAAATCGTATTATAACCTAACAGGTTGCGGCCTTGGAAAACGGTCGCAACAAGAAAATAATTAAGCTATGTAAGTCGATTTACGTAATAGCTCGATAGGATCTATCGTAAAGCCCATAAAGCCAAGCTCGACAGGATTTATCGTAAAGCCCATAAAGCCAGGCTTAATAAGATCGGAAAAACCAAGTATAATACGTTCGTTATTTCCATAACTTAGATAGCTTTAACTTGCAATAATAATTCGTTACCCAAGGCACCCTTGGTATTACGAAACGTAATACGTTACTGTATTTATTGCTCAGTTTCCCACGATGCTCCTGCTAATATAAACCCGTACGACTAAGGTTTAATAGTTGGTTAAACCCCCTAGCCGTCACAATAATTCTGTATCGGATTTTTTTAAAGGTTTCAATTCGTAAATTAATCGTTAATTTTTAATTGATGCGTAATTATCTTATTTCTTTAAATAAGTAAATTAAAACGCGTACGATATTGTTAGTTTTAGTAATTAAATTAATTAAAATAAATTTTCTGTCTTAATTTATATTTTAATCTTCTAGCACGAAGTTATTTAATAACGATTTTAATATTCTTAACGGTTCGGAAATTAATTTAATTAAGGTTTTTTTAGCGTTGTAAAATTTTAAAATTTTGGCTTTTTTAATGATTTAAACGTAAATACCCTCGAATTTTTTAGTTAATTTGATTTTTTAAGTGAAAATATTTTTAATTTTTCAAGCTGGTTTAATATTTTATTTATTAATTTTTCCGAATACTCTATACAGCCTAGATTTTGAAAAGATAATTTTATCGATTGTTTTAGATCATTTAATTATTCCGGCCGTATTTCTTTCAAAAAATGTTATCGATATAGTTATATTTATTAAAGAAAAAATTAACGTTTATATTAATAAATGTTAACTAAATATCGAAAGGTTTTTCTGAACCTTTTTAAAAATATGAAATTATTTCTTAATATAATATAAAAATAATCCTAATTTCAAAAGAATGATTAGATATAACGTTTAAAGAAGATATTTTTTTAAAAAAAACTATTAGATAATTTTATATATACGGTTAAGTATTAGTAAATCGGGATTTTGAACGATAAAAATACGTATTTGTTGTATTTTTTGAATTCTTTAATTATAAGTATTATGAAAGTTATTAAATATATTAAATATTATTTATATTTTATAACTTTTTCTGGATAAGTAAGAATAACGAAAAAAAATAAAAAAAAATTAATTTTAAATTCAGGTAATAAGTATTATTTATTAAGAATTCCGTAAAGTTTATAAAAATTAACGAAAAAGTAATAGGAAGTAACGTAAATAAGATAACAAATTTTTAGTTATTATAAGTAACGAGTTATATGGCAGGTATAATCGTATAAATATAATTACTTTCTTATTTTTCTATTTAAAGATCTAGAGAAATTCCTAGTTACTTATAGCTGAAAACCCGGTCATTATAACCGTGACCGTGGAATCCCTAACATTTGCCAATATTTTAACTCGAAAAACGATCGAAATAATAAACGTTTTATCTTTAATTACTTTTGTAGATTAATCTTAAACTTATCAAATATCTCTTTTTCAAAAAAAAACGTTATTAAAATAGATAAAAAAGCTAAAAGAAATTGGTTATTTTTCACTAAAAATATTCATAAAGATAAATACTTTTATTTTAACATCTTAAGAAAACTTTTTTAAAATATATACTAAAAATATTAAATAAAAGTAATAAAAATTCTACCCACTTTTATATTCGAAAATTGAATATTCACAGATTCAATATTTACAAAAATAAATTTATACGATTTAATGCCCTCAATTTTTAAGAAAGGTTTTTAAAATATTATAATTATAAGAAACTTAACTATAAAAATATAAAATATAGATCTAAAGACAATTAAAATCGTTGTTATTTCGGCTATATTAAAATTGAATTATAAGAGCCCTATAAACGTTATAGTATATAAAAATAATTTAATTTAATTTTTAAATATAAATGAAAAACAACTCGAAATTACTATATATGTTTAATTTATTTTGCTTAATAATTATGAAATATTTAAGGTAAAATTATTTTCAAACCGAAAACATTTATTAACAAATACTGAAATTACGATAATGTAAATAAATGTATATACGAAAATATAAATATATATTATGAATAACAGATTAATAAAAATTTGATTTTTAATTAATTTATATAAACATACCATGTTTTACTAACGGTAATGGCGTTTATATTAAGTATTATAAAACATACGAAATTCTATTAATATGATCAATAATATTAAAAATAAACGAAGCTCTAAGCAATTTTATTTTATAATATATTATAATCCAAAAATATCTAATTTTTTATTACTTAAATTAAAGATTAATGACTTTAATATTTATATAAAGCGTTATGTAACCTCTGCGAGCGGAAAATCGTAAATTTATATAGTTAATATGGCAAATTTAGTCCATAAATTAAATATTCCGGAATTTAGAAAATATTGAAAATCAGAAATAATTAAATTTTTTTTATATATTTGAAACTTTCGAAACACATATATATTTTTTTAAAAACATAATACCAAACTCTCTAAAACTATTCAACATAAAATATATGGTAAACTTAATTGTAAAAAAATGTTTTTATTCGGTTTAATTTATTTTATACCAAAAAGTTCATAGGAATATTTTAAAAATATATTCAAAAATTCTAAAATCAAAATAAATACGTTATTTAAGGGCGGATATAAAAATATAAATATTATCTATATTTAAAAGGAACGGAAATTTATAATTATATAACAAGTACAAAACGCTAAATCGTATAACGATGAAAATTCAATATTTTAAAATTTTAATTTTAAATTTTAAAAATAATAAATTATTTAAGGTTAATTAAAATAGTTTCGAAATTTAATCTTTACAAGATTTATTAATATATTAAAATTAAGACAAATAATATATAATAAACCATTTTCCGACTACGTTAAAGATGATTCGAATATACAATTATATCGTTTTATTTTATTAATGTATTAATTATCTGTAAAGCCAATATATGTAATAAAAGTTATGTTAAATATTTATATATATATAATATATTTATATAATATAATTATTTGTTACTGTAAAGAAAAAAATATTTATAATTTTTTTAATTAATTTACAAATAATTATTATAAACTTGATATTTCGTTAAAATATTTAAATGCCAATTTTTTAAAAATTCGAATTTTTTATCGAAACTATATTATTAATTATTTACGTATTATTCAATTTATAATTAAATTATTAAAAAATATGTAATGTTAAAATGCATAAATAAAGTTCCATTAATTTAATACCGTTAAAATAGTATTTTATAAATTAAAAAAATATTTTTTAATCGGTAATTATTTTCTAATATCAGGGTGCTTTCAACGAGGCCGGGCAACATATGGACAAGCAATCCAAATAGAGCTGTTGCAGCGTCTCAGCTCCTGCTTTATGTTACCCCATAGAAGCCCACTAAGAGAATAATGAGATACGGAGCCGGATCTAATCATAAGCGATACTCTGTGTGCTCCTGAATAGGAGCGACTGCACAATCAACCATGACAAGACAGCAGAGTGCAAGACTTAGGCGTTCTACGAAGGAGTTCCAGCCAATGTATTTGCCGTTTCGGTTACATCAAGGCTGCCTTGTATCCCGTGATATATTTTACCCAGGTTACTGGGCTCCATAAAAAAGTGTAGCCTTCCATCATCGCCGGTTGCATACTTCATCTTGTCCTGAGAGCTATCCTTTCGTCCCATTAACCCCAACGCTTTAATATATCCATCAAAGATATAGGCCGCTGCTCAAGAAGACGAATTAGCCCTAGAACTAGACACTGGCTTTGGCTGACGACATGCCGAATCTAGACGTTGACCATCTTTACTCAAAGAGGACACAGCTATTGTTCCTAACGCCATGCTATACAACGAATCAGCCCAATATTAAATTGGAATATGGCAAAACAAATCATGAGCTCCGTCGCGGTTGATTCTCAAGTTAAGTAATAGCCCAGGTTCTCGATCGCCAAGCCGGCTGATTGCCAATACCTCAGCATGTACCGTGCCTATTCAGGTAATCTCCATTTTAGCCACTGGGCCGGCATGGACGACAGTCTATCGGCACTGGCGATGCGCACATCGCTGAGCTACACGATATCCGAGCGCTGTTTGAATATCAATAGAGCGTCCCGCTCGGCCTGGCGTGGTCGATCATGCCTCAGCCAAACAAACCCGCAAAGCATCGCGTAGAGTGCCAGAACAGCGAACTTCAAGCCTATCGAAAATGAAAGTATCACAAATCCTCTCGGCTACCGGCCTTGCAGCCGTATCGCTAGCCCAAACGCCGCCGGGCTTCACGCCGAGTGTAGAGGCGAAGCTAGAGGTAACCTTCGGCAACAAGGCGGTATCTGAGCCGGGGTTGTCATTCACGAGGCAAGGTGACAACTAATTAGTCCAACAGGCGTTGGTAGAAGCAAAGACTGACATTTCCTTTAAGAGACCTCGAGACAGCCCACGATCGGGACGACCAGCCCTCTGAACGGGACTGCCTACCTGTGGATGATGATTGGTAAGAGCACTTGCTCCCTACGGCTTACCGAATGCCGCGATCAGAATAGCTAGTCAACTAACAACCCCTTCTCAGATCTTGACGCGTACGAGTCCCGTTCCTCCCTTCAGTCAAGTTCCCATAGATACCTACATCCCCCTTCAGTTCCCCTACCTCCACCACACCTCTCCCTCTATCCCCTTTATCCGCATTCCCGACTAAATCTCCTACACTCACTCATCCCCGTGCTTCTCCCCTCCCTCTTCCTCGCCCTCTTACCAGCCTTCCGCCAACCCCAGAAAAGGCTAACGCCATCCTCCCACCTTCCAGCTCAACCAACTTCGCGAACCCGGGTGCCGGCCAGCCGGCGACGTACCTGCACACGGTAATCCGGGACTTCGCGCCGTCGACATCGCCCGACGCGAGCGGGGTGTACGTGCTGCGGTCCTCGCAAACGGGCCCCGTGTCCTGGTTCCCGCCGATGCCGCCGGCCGAGAACCCGCCGCACCCGCACCGCTACACGAACCTGCTGTGGGAGCAGCCGGGCGGCCGCGGGTGGGCAATCCCCCAGAGCGCCGGGAACATGATGCAGACGCAGAAGCTGGGATTCAACGTCTCTGCCTTCCAGACTGCCGCCGGGCTTGCCGACCCGTTGAGGGCTGTCTGGTTCAACGTCACTGGTTAAGTGGGTGGTGGGTTGGGGCGGCGGTCGGTGGAATAAGGGGCCACGCGAGTGTGTTGGGAAGGGCGTGCCGTTCGGTCTAAAACAAACGAAGTGCGTGCACATGTCCGTGATGATCCGAGGAGAGAAATGAGTTTTCATGTAACGCGAGACACTTCGATATTTGTACTTACATAAGGCCCCCAGTAACACTAGATATTCTCCGCGTGATCCCTAAAAACCCGCGAAAGCCATCTATTACTGCCATGACATGCCTTGCTCCCCCCTACTTCGTCTATGCCTCCCACCAATCAGGAAGGAGGCGCGCCGGGGAAATACGATCCCTTCGGCAGCGAGTCCAGCGTGTCGCGATCGACGGCCTTCAGGTCCGGGTATCCCGCGACGTTCATCAAGATGTCGAGGTCCGCGAGCAGGGCCTTGAGCTCGTGGGTGACGCCCTCCTCGCCGCCGACGCTCAGCGCGTAGACCCACAGGCGGCCGATGAAGACGAACTTGGCGCCGAGCGCGAGCGCCTTGAACACGTCGGCGGCGCCGCGGATGCCGGAGTCGAACATGATCTATGACACACACGCTCGTATGTTAGCAGACAGGCGGCCTTTGCATTTTATCGTAGATTGGTTTTAAAAGGTGGCAACGAATTCTGAGTTAAGCCAATCATAACGTAACTAATGAAAACAAGAAAAGGGTGAGGAGGCCGTTAGAGGAGACGAGGAAACAACCCACGTATGTCTTATCCCCCACAGCCTCGACGATCCTCTCCAGCGCGTCCAGACTCGCAACCGCGCCATCCACTTGCTGGCCCGCGTGATTACTGACGACGATACCGTCGACGCCGAACTCGACTGCTCGCCTCGCGTCGCCGGGGTGCTGGATCCCCTTTATGACGAATGGTTTCCCGTCACTGACGCGGCGCCACTGCTCCATCAGCCACGGTAGACGATCCCAGGTGAAGGAATGGCCGTGCCAGATGTGGCCGTCGATCCAGGCGGCGCCGACCTCCTTCGGCTGCGCGTCGGGGTCGAGGCTTAGTTGTTCCAGTCGGCCCCGGAAGACCGCGTCCCCGAGCCCGAGGTCACCCGCACCGTGTTCGTGGTAGAAGGCGTAGTTGCCGAGCGCCGCGTCGTCGTGCCGCCACCCCAGCTGCCACGTGTCCGTCGTCAACATCAGCGCCTCGTACCCGCTCGCCGCGGCGCGCTCGAGCATGTTCAGCGTCACGGCGTCGTCGGGGCTCCAGTAAAGTTGGTAGAATCGGATACCCTTGCTTCCGTTACCACTGCCCGCGTCATCATTACCAGCGCTAGTACTGGTAGTAGCAGTGGCAGAAGAGGGGGCGCCCTCGTCATTCGCGTGCGCCACGTCCTCGATCCTGCAGCTCGCGGCGGAACTAAGGCAGTACGCGAGGCCGAGGCGTCCCGCGGTGCGCGCGGGCGACAGCTCGCCCGTGGCGTGGTAGATGCGGTTGATGCCGATAGGGGCGAGTCCCACGGGCGCGGCGACGCGGTGCCCGAGGATTTCGATCGCCGTGTCACGGGCTCGCGTGTCCACAAGCGTCCTTGGGACTATCTGGTGCCTGTAGAACGCCGCTCGGTTCGCGTGGTGTGTCCACGACAGGCCCGCGTTGCGGGATGCGTAAAGCCTGGGTTTGAGTTAGGGGCACACGTGCGTAGGGCCCGAAGCCTATAGCTTCTGTGCACCATACGTGGCTAAGGCAGGGGGCGTGTATGCGCCTAAAGGAGTGCTTACCATCCGCTCTTCGAGAGACGTTCCTCCGCGAGTTCGCGAAGCTTATCGGGATCTGAGGTATGGCGTAACTGTTAGCCGCCCCCGTCGCACGAGCTTGCGGGTTCTAATGATAGATAGGTATGTAGCTAACGCGTATTGAACGGCGGGCGTTTCCCCTCGTTCGGGCCCCAGAAGAGCTCCCGCTGATACAGTCCCCATTGGGGGGTGCCGCGATTGGTGATGTTGGGGTTGTTAGGGTCGCTCATATTTTATAGGTATGTTCTGTGACTCAGGTATTCTTTCTCGTGACATCGTGAACGATGCCTAGATGGACGTCCGTTTTTACCAAGGCGGCTGGTCTTGTCTTGCAGTACTAGTTGCAACTCTGCCCGTTCGATCATCAAAGTGATTAACCAAAACGGGGGGGACCGCTGGTGACTGTAGATGACATCATGGTTGATCGATTAATATCATTATCCCTCCAGAGTGGCAGGCACACGTCTGCGTCCCGCATCAACGGCGGTCGACCAGAGAGGTCTGCGAGTGGGACTAGAAGAGGAAACATTTCATTTCGATCTGAGAAGCCATCAGACCCCGGTTGGAAGGTTCCATAATTACCGGGATTAAGTGTGCTCGAATTCTGTCGTGTCATGCGCAACAGAAAGGTGTTGCGCAGAGTAGGCCGTCGAATGTTCTGGGGATAGAAGGTAAAGCATTCAAAAGTTTTAGGACAGCGACATCAAAGGAACGACTTTTTGTACAATATATACAGCAAGAAAGTCAAAATGGCCCATATGTACATGGAACCGTTACTCCGCCCTGTTCACCCTATCGGACGTAGACTCGTCATCGCGAAGTGTCGTCCGCGCTCCTAACCCTTCGGTAGGGGTGTCAGGAACTGTACGCTCATTCTGTTTTCGGTCATCATCATCGTCGCCATCGTCGCTCATCAAGCCTTCGAGTTCGAACTCCTGTGCGTCTCTAACGGGCACGTTTCCGTTGAGACGAGGGCCCAACCGGCCGTTCGCCGTCTCCTTAATCTGAGCTTCCGGGTTCGCGGAACCATCATAAATGTTGATGAGCATATTGACGAACAAGAAGACCATGAAGGCGAGCGAGAAGAGGATCAGAATGTACGCAACGTGGTCCAAGCCCGAGTTCGCTACGAGATCCAGTTGCTCTTCGTTCGACCCCATGAACAGAAAGCCAGAGGCATACAGCAGCTAATACAGTCGTAAGCAAAAGTTACGGAACAGACCAAGACAGGACAAAACTTACGAAGACGGGAATGTACTGGAAGCTATTGACCCGGCGACCGTCTTTGGAGAGACTATCCCGATCTCGGAGCACGAAGCAGATCTCGATGATTCTCGTGATACCAGCGCCCACCAACGTATAACCAAATATCTTGTGCGATTCGGCACTGATCGGCAGGTCCTGAGGATGGGAACTCATGGCCCACCCCGTCATCAATAACACAAACCCGGGGATGAAGTTACGCTGGGGACGACCGTCACGGTCCTTGCTGAACCACACACCTGCCAAGCCGGCGCACCACCAAATGATGCCCGTGGCCGTATGCTCCCAGTCTTTCCGGGTCCAATCAGTACCCCACCTGTGCTCGGTGAAAGTGTTGACACAGCCCCAGGCGGCGATGACGACGCTGTCGAAGAACTCTTGTGACCGGCCGGTGCGCCTAATCCAGAGTTGTCCAACAAGCAATACCAGAGTAAGAATGATGCCGTACGCGATGAATGCGCTGCCCATGATAAAATGCACAAGGCATTGTCCTAGATGGTCGCCTTGACAGAATCCTAGCGCTGTGATACCGCCGAACACGAACTGAATCCAGGCCAGCACCGGCAGACTCTTGCCCAGTATCCCATGGGCGATCTTGAAATACGGTCGGATTTTGCCGTTGATGCCTTTCTCAAGGTGTAACTTCAGGTAGATGCCCATAGCGACCTGGAGGAATAGCAAGAATGAGATAAGGGAGGCAAATTGGGCGTGGATGTTGTTATGTCGAAATTGGCGGCCCCCGTGCATATGGCCGAGGAAGTATCCGAGGATTGACATCACCGTGCCCACCGATTGAACCGGGACGTGCCATCGTGATTTCACAATCTGGAGGAGGATAGACCATGTTAGAATGGTTTAATACCAGACGCTGTACAAAACAGGCGAGGTACGCAGAACACTCACCCCAAGAACCATGCCTATTGGGAAGATGACGCCCCAAGCGATCATCTGTATGAAAATATGTACCCATAATGTTGTATCCTTCCATGCCAGTCAGTGTTCGGCTGTTGCGACGATGGTCTACTCGCGTCTTTTGTTGTTCTTTTTCAACATACTATTGGGTCTTCAGAGATAGCCTCGCCTGCTGCGATGTGTGAATCTCCTCCATGACCCTCGGCGTACGGCGCTACGGCCAAACCCAGCAGCAAGGTGTACAACGGGGCTAGCGACGAGGTTAAAGCCATCTTCCAATAGCTATCCCGAGTCGACCTCGTATCGTACCACTGCGGTGGTGTTCGTATTCGTGCTAGGGTCCCGTGCGGAACCCCGGAAACTAGAAAGAAATGTCGGGTTGCAGATCACCGGGGCTGAGTATACGCGAAAGGCCAACGAAGCAATAGGAGGAGCAAAGAGTAGGGGGACGCCTTTAGGACGGTGTTCTCGATTACGAACCTATAGCGGCGTCTATAGGAGAGAGATATCTAGGCTAGGAAGTGTCCAGAAAAAAGACGAAAAGGAGGAAAGTCTAGGACTTCGAAGGCCACGCGCTCTCATCAGATCGATACATTCAACCAGTATCCTAGAAATCCGACCCAAAGCGTAATACGCTTGCTAAGGAGCGTTAGTGTGCCGAGCTTGCCGAGCATAGTACTAAGCCAAATACATACTCGTGTCATTCGCTGGGGTCAGTCGGTGGGTTTCAGCTGGGCTTGTCCCTATCAATCGATAACCACTGGGGCTCGTCTTCCTCGTGCATGAGGCGGGCAGATTATTGGTATAATACGGAATAGCTTGAAAGCTATTATAGGCAGGACATCATGTAACGTTTTGGTCTTTACTACGTGCCTGTCTTGGGCTGCTTGTTGCAAGAAGATAACTTTAGCTCAAGACAGGCAACCTACCTGAGGACGTAGTGGATAACGCATTGCGATAACTCGTTATTCCTATCTAGAGCCCAGATATAGGGGGAACCTCCCTGGTGGAAGAATGATATCCTGTCTAATTATATATAAGGGGCTGCTGGAATTCCCCATGTGCTTCATACTTCCAAGCTAAACTTTATCTCTATAGTATTCAACAAAAGCCCATCGTTGCAACGAGATGAAAACCCACGACAACTTCCAAACTGTTCAAGTTAATCCCAGATAGAAGGTTACAGAGAAGCTAGAGTTCTCAGTGGAGTATGATCGCCTACTTGGTAATGGAAGTAGAGCGACCACGCGGCGGAATAGGACTTTAACAGGTGATGCCGCGGCACCTCCCACGTGCTCAATTGCCATGTTTGTAATGAGTAGAATCTAGAGGCCTACTTCAAGGAACTCTTGTAACGTGAAGCCTACCCATATCTATAACTAGCCGGTCGCCATGTCGGGGTCGAAGACCGGTTTATAAGTCCTGCGGAGGTGTCTTGGGACAATGTAAGTTGGCGTTCAGGACAAGGTTTCCGTTCTTTTTCGGGAGTCTAGGGACCCCAGGATCAGCTCCCTGAATATCTTGCTTGGGAAGCCAGGTCATATGGCTCCATTCATAATGCCCTAGACACCAAGACTTCTGGGAGCCGAACTTCTTTTGACGACCATGTCCATATCCCTTGTCATCCGGCATCCTACGTAATGGATGACGTCGGGGGCGGAGGCCGGTAACAGCAGGGACTTCTGGTGCTCGGATGAGCTATCTCCTAGCTACGGGTCGGAGGCGGGTTGGTAATGCCTCTGCTACGTCGCACCACATCGCCAAAGCCGGCCACGGCCGGAGAGTGACTTAGTCGGAGGTCGATGACACGACGGCTCGAGGTCACGAATGGGGCTGCGTCATCCGGGCCCTTCCGAGCCCCGTTTCGGCCGGCGATCCGATCGCATGGACGTGGTTATAACATCGCTGGGTGCCACACTACCGTGTATAGATACTCTGGCCTCCGGTACAATCCCGGTTTGTTTTGGCGATATCTCCGTGGACGTTGACTTATGGAAGCCAGCGCTTCCGGGTAAGCCATACTGTGCTGTATACCCAAGCGGCGTTTACCCTCCGTCGAGATGCGGTGGGCATGGCTACGGACACGAGAGGACCCGGGGTACACTGAGGGTCACGGAGAAGGGGAGTTAAAGAGGCGGTTGTTGACTAGCTATTACCGCAAGCCGGGAGAGAGAGTGGAAAGCAAAACCGACCAGTTGAGTCAGAAGTGAATCCATTAGCAATTTTCAACGCACCCATTCCATCCAATGACTCCAGATCTCATTCCTGTTTGATTGCTTGAGTGGTGGACACGAATGACTGAATAACACTCATCAATAAATACGTGACATTCCACCGCCAAACACACTCCCCGATATAACCTCCCTTACGGTGACACAGACAAGTTTCGCTTTTCGCTCACGGCCGCTACCAAATAGGACGCGAGACCCAGTGACGCGACGCCGTCCAGAGTGTTTGTCTATCTGATATTGAGGTAATATTCATTCACTTGGACAAGAACGGCGGTCTGCCCCAGAATCGCTGTGGGACAGTCATCTCATACCTCTAATCTTCCCGTAACCCCTTTTTCTATAACTAGCCGCCATGGTTCTCCTTTTCAGGAACCCGTACAACTTTATTGCTAGGGAGTATATTGATAGGTAAGACCCAATATTCTTCCACGTGGCGCCTCTCAATTACTCGCCTCCAGGCACGCAACCAGGACAAGAACCCAGTACTCTATACCGTCCTATCGCCACCACGAACCCACGAGCACTCTTACACTCTTACCGCCGGTCACCTCACCTCATCACCGCCGCCAACTTCAGACGTCGTAATCTCGACTCGCTCGAGATGCCCTCGGCCGCCAGCGCGCACTATCAGGAGACACGAGCGAGGTGAAGAGCAACAAGCGATCCCCGAAACGCAGCAGAGGAACCCCTCTCGCAAACCCGACACGTCTACGAACGAGTAGAAAAAAACTCGGGTAGCGGACCATGCCTAGCGCCACGACTACCAGGGACTGGCACGGCGCACCGCCGCCGAGGCCGAGACGCGAGATCAACATGGACCACTCATGGGCAGACTTCTCGAGCGACTCCTCCGGCCACAGCAGCATCCACAGGAGGCGGCGATGGTTCGCGCGGCTCCTCGAGCGCCTGAAGGCGCTCGTCGGCGGACGCTACCGGCGCGAGGTCTCCGAGATAGTAACAAGACCCCGATCGTGGTCTGTACGCGGCAGGCACTTCGGTGAGCGGTGAAGTTATAGTGAGCGCGGACGAGTGTTCGGTGCTTGAGGCCCAAGGGATGGCAGGGAAATGAATGAGCTTTGGTAATTGGGCAGAAATTGGTTCGGGGGGTTCTGGGCGGTGTGTTCGCCGGGTATGATGGTAGTCGAGTTACGGTGGCATACCTATGGCGAGGGGCGTTCTGTAACTTACTGGTTCTTATATATAGTGCTGCAAGACATCTAAATTTAGCTTTCTGGATAGATCAGGGGGTTTCTCTTCGCAGTATACCGTTAGTGGTCTGTAGCTGACACGCCAATACGGACATAGTTTAACCGGGACAAACGTGAGGACGCGAAGACAAACGCAAACGTCATGAAACGGGTTTAGCGTAGCCTCCGGGGAAATCCTATACCAGGGCTGGCTCTCGGGACTGCTGTGGGTAAGGGTTCGAACGACCGGAACAGCCCATTAATGAAGTACTTATTGCTTCTCAGCCGCTGTGGCTATTAGTTCTGAGGTGCGATGGGGAAAACCACCTATACCGCAAAGCAGCTCTCGGGTCTAGTTCGTATGACCTTACACGAGATGTATTCGCTCAGCATCCCCTTACCATCGACATTATTGCTCGCGGTCTCGACAGCGCCTCGTAAGCCATGACTTCGTATAATAGTAATGGTTAGGGCTGAGACCTAGGCGCAGGAAGAGAGAGCCATATGTCAGGGTGGATATTATAGTATGATGAACGAGTATGAATCGGGCGGTTTATAAGACATGAGTCCAAAGTGATCCATACTGCGGAGTTGTCTGAATGCGTATGTACAGGGCACCATCCCAACCGTTACTGAAGCTCTCGGTAGCTATCATCGGTTGATACTAGCAACTGACAGCAAAGCTAGCAGCATAAGCACGGCATCTGCCGGTGTTGGCAGGGCAATCTTCATTTATCCTAACCGGCACTTCTTGCCCCAACTGCTGGACCTCTACTACCCGTGCATATGCCAGGGCTGGTTACAGCCTGAGTGGAACCGTCCGTTGCCCATGAACCAGCTGACTCTTTGTAACCCGCATTCAAGTGCCCAGGGACAGAGCAGGAAAGCCAACATGGGAGCACTGGCATGCCCCCTGCACAGCCGCGTGTGGAATTCCCCCTCCTGCGCCGGAAGGAATTTTACCATCAGGGACGAATCCGCCACCCCATCACAGCTCAGATAGGCCCGTCGGAGTACCTGCTCAACTCATTAGTAAACAACTTTCGCGAGACCGGTTACCGCGGTATGCTCGTACGCTTTGATTCCCATTCCGTCAGCCATGCCAAGACGAACGCCTTGATCTGTTTCTTCACGTAAACAACCGGAGCGGGCGGGAGGTCCGGCGTCGTCTCGTTTGGCAACAGTCCGTTCTCGTCCCAATGATGCACGGCCCTGTCGATCAAGATGTACGGCTCGCTTACCGACGAGTTGCGGTCGGGAAGTGTAAGGGCGTGCACACCGGCACCCCTCCAGGGATCCCATTCGCCGTCGACGAAGGCCAGCCGGGAATGGCTGATGTTGAAGGCCCCGTACTTGTTGATGTTCTCAACGTTAGCAGGCTCCGACAGGTTGAACGCCTTGCGACAGACGATAGACGTATATTCCAAGTCGATCGTGCGCGAGATAAGGGGCAATCGGTCTGGCGGAGCACCACTGCCAGTTTGGAGGTAACCCCACCTAGAGATGTTGTCAGCTCGTGTCCAACCAGGCACGGACATTTGGAGGCAACATACTCGGTACAAACCTGGTACATCCACAAGCGCCAAGTCTGCGAGAGGTCATCCTGCTCATAGAAGGTGGTGTTGTAAGACGTAAAACACTCGTCCTGTGTCTCATCGCATTTAGAAACTGTGGTCAGGTTGAGCCATCCAATGTAATTCAACGTCCGGGTCGCGAGGGGGTCTAGTTCGTCTCCATATCCGGCAATAATTAGGAACTCCTCGATCAAAGCTCTGCGTTCTTCCATAGCAGGATATAGGGCCTCGTACGCCGAGACGTTGCCACAGTACTCGAAGAAGGCGTTGTTACTAACAGCGGGGTCCCAATTCAAGCCCTGAAGACCACTAATACCGCGGCTGAGAACGTTGGCGAAGTCAGTGTTGTGACTCAAACCGCCCAAGCCGAAGGCTCCCTTGAGCTGTGCTATAGAACCAGGATTATCGCTGCCGAGAACCTGGTCCACAAGATCGGTAACTTTCTGGGTCGTTTCCACGCATGCGGAAGGCCCAAAGATCCTCGCAGCTTCGAAGTACTCCCAGTAATCCCAGATAGCTGCGGGGACGCCCGACGACGAAATGCTCCCCCAGAATACATCTGGATATACAACGCGCAGGAAGGCCACAAACGCGCCCGCGTATGAACCTCCGTATGCAATCCAGGGGCTCGACTCCGGGCTCAGGTCGAAGTCGGTTAGGCCATCGAATTTGACATTGTTGGCAAAATATGCCGTATCGGCCAGGGCTTGCTCAGTTGTCAAGAACCGTAGATTTTCGGTACTGAAACTGTCAACCGGGATACTCTCGCCATAGTATCGGTGCTCTAGGATCACTCCTAGGCCTCCCGTCGCTTTCGCGAGCTCGTAGACTATGCCTTTCTGCAGAAAGGGAAGTCGTCTAGCCCCGCTCGTTTCCCCGCCACAAAGAACAATTACTGGGCCCCCCGGCTTATAGAACTGGTCGTCAAACCAGTAGCGCAGGTCGAACTTGTCATCGGAATGCGGTTCGTACTTGGATTTGTTGTGGAAGTGGTCAATAGGGGTAGCGAGCTTGTACTCTGGGTACATGGCCTTGAGGTCGAACTCCTTGGCATCGGTGCTATCAAGCGCCGGCCTAATCTGGGGAATATAGGTGTTAGCAAATTCATCTAATGAAAGAGTACCCGCAACCTAGCTCGTACTTGTTTGGCAAGCTCTCTAATTGGGAGAGGTTGCCTGTGCAGCAGCCCCTGAGCTACAGAAAGGAGGCCGATGACTGGCACGATGTGAACCATGGCGTCCAGCTGCTCAATTATTAATTGTATAGTGATACTCGTTAAATAATCTTAAGGTAAAGAGGCGAAAGAAGGTATTCGAATATCAGGCAGCATGGTCATCGTTCAAAAGGACTAGCTCATTCTAGCTAATTGTTTACTATAGCAGAGGTTGGTCGCGTTGGCCCGATAACACAAGATACCCGTGAAACTGCCCAGCGCCGCCAAGAACTTCGGCTGATCATCCCAGCTTAGGTAAGTGCGGACAGCTTCAATGACGACTGCGAGGTGTAATCCCCCCGACTACTTGGCTAGAGATCCCATTTATTGAAGGCGTCTGCCATGTGACTTTAATGAATTGGAACCCTCCGGAAAGACTGAACTCCGTCTCAACTTAGCCTGTTACACCACCCTCCGCTTCATACCACACTGATAGCCTTGAACCTTCGCTGCTCCCTCAGTGAGTGCCAAGACACTCGGTAGTGAATGCAAAGATGCCCGGCTCATCCCTGTGGTTAATCCCACCCGCCTCGCACCCTCTGCACGGGATCATCTCCGAGCTTGTGTCGGAGCAACTGCCGTCCAGATTCCCGGACCTGACGGGGCCGACCTTCGCCCCGCACATGACGCTAACGTCAAACATACCCCCGGCCGTCTACGGGGACGCGCCCCAGGAGTGGCTGGACTCCATCCCCTGGCCGGCGGCGCGTGACGTCCAGGTCCGGTTCGAGGACGTGCGCACCGAGGATACGTTCTTCCGGCGCTGTTACATCAGGGTCGTCTTCGAGGGGGTGCGGAGCATCGCCGGGCTCGCGCGCGCCCGCGGAGTCAACGGAGAGGAGACTATCAGCAGCAAGTCAGAACAGTGGCTCCAGGAATGGAGATCCGCATTTGGTCCGCATGTTAGCTTGATATAGTGAGTGCCTGCTCGTTGACCCTCCGCAGCTTTCCGGTATGGCATCAATGGCGCCTGACCCTAGCGTTAGTGGAGAGAACCTGATTGACGAGGCCAAGCTGCAAGAAATTGTGAAGCTCGTCAAGTCGAAGGGAGTCGCATTGGCGGGGTCGGACTCCCATGCCCAGGGGGGTTTGAATGGTTGGGAGGGCGGTGTCCTGTGGTTGGTGCCGACTGACAAGCCTGTTGCGGACTGGAAGCCGATTGCGACCAAGACACTGTGAGCTACCATTGGTCGTAGAACCACTGAAGGAAACTTACATGGTGCTTGACGTCCTAGCGATTCTTGCATGCGGATGTCTACATTGAGTGATATCGCTGCTACACGCCCTGACAGACGTTCCGGGACAAGGAGGCACCCACAGCTGCAAACAACTAATAACCATATTCTTATATCTTCCTGTCTGTCGTATGGCCAGGGTTACTTTGGTCCCAATGCCTCACTGATAAGCGTGTAACCTCATTACCACAACCGAGTCTTATCCGTACTTCGACATCCTCAGTGACTTCCCACGTCGCTAGATCGACTTCACAGCGCTGATATTGACCCTGGAAGACTGTTCTAATGCTCCAAAGGCGTCCAGGACGACACCTCGGGATTCCCTTCCCCGTCCAATCAGGAACTAAGCCCTAGCAACACGGATCTCAGGATGACAATAACACCACTCGCGTGGACAGCGTAAGGGGATGAAGGCCTCGCTTAAGCTCCTCGCCTGCTCTCAAGTCGGGTTTCCGGGTTCCGTTCAACCCGTTTTGAAAGAGCTATGTCTTAGCGGACCCCTGGCATCGGCACGACGGAATCTCGAATTAAAAGAGTCGATGCCTTTTCCCGGGTAGCGCGAGTCGCATCAACTGCTAGGAACCAACGAGTGACCACCACTTCTCATGTTCATGCTCCCAGAGAGGGTGCCATCCCGGGGGGAGACGCAGTCGCCAAGACGGCCCTCCAACAACCCACTCCATGGAGGGCAGGGCCGCGTCTGTATGCTTGGCGTCCCGTCCCGCGAGCGGCTCAAGCATGAGAGCTAATGCATCGGCGTGGGGAAATCCACCGAGGCTCGCAGAAGCTATCAGTTATGCATGTGCTTGACCAATATTTGTATTCTACTTTTTAGGACTATTAATCATCAATGATGTACCATCCTGTCATCCTGCTGCGACGATGTGGAGTTCAAGGCAGCTTATGCCCCTGGAGACAGTGGCTACACAAACTGTTACTTCTATAGGATGGGACGTAGCACAGAAGCGATATGGAAACCGGGGTTTGGCTTGAGATTTCAGATCACGAGGATGACGTCCGGGCGTTCGTTTGGCCGAGGAATGGTGAACGCCTAGTACAGAGGCGTCCTGAGAGGAGATATCGTAGCCCCAGGGCATTCACTAACCTGTATATATGAAACATGAACCAGTATCTCGCGGCCCATATGAATTACGATTACTAGCAGAGTGAAGCTTCTATAGCAGTTCTCGATCGCCCCATTTCAGTACGACGTGTCACGCGATTCGAAAACATGCAATTCCTACGAAGTTCGCTATCTACCAGACTGAGTATCCGCGTATCCTTACGACAATATATGTGCTCGCGGGGAGAGTTCAAGAAGCACCGCCTCCGATCAGTTAGTTGGGGCTGCGCAGGCTACAGGTCTGTGGCTCTCTGGAGAGCCGCGACGGCATATCCACGATAAGCGATCGCAGGGGGTTGAGCTCATCTACAAGCCGCGAAGCCGTCTGTGCGACGAAATGGTTGCGCAACCCGTGGTATGACGCCATGATCTCCAGTTCCTCGAGCGTGTGCGCATCGTCGGCCGCAGTCGTCAACCTGTCCTGTTCCGTCGGGCCGACTCGGCCACCGAAAGAGCTCCAGGGTTTCTCGTCACACTCGCAGGTGGTCCACTCGCCCTTATCCTTATCGCCGGAGTCGAACCTCGGCGACGGCGGCAGGACCCCGTCGTTGACGTAGGCGCGGACGTGCCGGGCCGTGCAGAGCGAGACGCAGGACAGGGTGCAGTGGCCGTCGGACGCCTGCTCGACGATGCTCGCGCCGGCGAACTTGCGCGTCATCTTGAGGGCGGCGTGGAGCGGCGTCACGGGGTCGCGGCGGCTGGAGAGGAAGAGGATGGGGAAGCTCGTGTCGATCGGCGCCGGCTTGTGGGCCGGGTGGTCGCCCCATCTCATTGGGGGGTCTTTGGCCTCGATCTCCCATCCGTCGCAGCCTATGTTCAAGCCCATCCACTACCGAATGTGTCAGCTAGGGGATAGATCCCTTTTTTTTTTTTTTTTTTTTTTGGAAACGTAAACAGAGACTACTTACAACATCCGCGAACGAAGAGTACGAGGCCATCTTCTCGAAGCGTTCCTGAAGGGCGGGGACATCCTCGTTCAGCTAGGACTTGTCAGTGCTATTCTTTCGAAGTTGGCAGCCGGGGGTCTGTCTCCCTTACTTTATATCGCTTATCACTACACATAATAGTTACCTGAGAATCATCAGGCCACACCGGCAAGCTGAGATTGTGGCAAAGCATCGGAAGAACCGGGGGGAAGGTGGTCTGGTTCAGGCTGCCTTCAAAAATGACATCGAGAAGACCCGCGACGAACGGGAAAGCGGCCACCGGCGAATAGAGCGAAGAAAACAGGACCATCTTCACATCGCCCGCAGTGACGAGGGCGGGCACGTTCTCGTCTGGTCGCAGCGGGATGACGATCTCGGGCCGCTCCTGGAGCCGGTTCATGATATCGTGAAAGCGCCGCTTTATACCGTCGACGTCGTCTCCGGGGCGGAAGAGTCTGCAGTCCTGTCCCGCCTCGTGGCAGTAGACGAAGAACGCCTCCCATATTGCATCCGCGTCGATGAGGCTGTCGACCCAGGTCGGTTGGACGTAGTGATCCGCATCGACGACGCCGTCGAGGACCAAGCGGCCAACCGCGTCGGGGAACATGCTCGCGAAAGTTGCTCCCAGAAGCGTCCCGTAGCTGAAGCCCCAGTAGACCAGTTTGCCCTTCGTGCTACGAGCGGGCTCTACCGTACCGGTGCTTTCTTCGAGGCGGGCAGCCGCGTCCACGGCCTCCGGCTCCTGATGGGGGGCTTCCTCAGCGTGCGGGACTGTCACTAAAGTGGATGATCTCCACTCGTCCCAAGCGTGGACGATGGAGAGCATGTCCCTCGCGACGTTCGCCGTGTTAGCGTAGCGGAAGATGCTGCCCTCGCCCTCCTGGTCGTCGATCTTCTTGCACAGCCGCGCCATTGCCCTGGCCCGCACGTCGATCTTGCCCAGGGCAACGTTGCTGGAGTTGATGAGGCCGACCTCATGCCCTGACAGCAGCCAGCTCAGGCGGTTGATCAGGGCGATGTTGTGGCCATCGAGGCCCAGCCCGTCGTCGGGCGCTGCGAAGCAGTTGGCCGCCGGCGTCGTCGCCCCGACGCCCCTGGGGTCGAACCCGATTATGTCGTGGTGGTCGCCGACGAGTCCTTGCAGCAGTCGGCCGGCGTTGAGGGCGAAACCGGCGCCACCGCCCCCGGGACCGCCTGGATTCACGAGCATGGGCGACTCCGAGTAAGATGCGGGGTCCCCGGCGGTACGGTTTACCCCG
Source organism: Monosporascus cannonballus (assembly GCA_004154925.1). Lineage (NCBI taxonomy): Eukaryota > Fungi > Ascomycota > Sordariomycetes > Xylariales > Monosporascus > Monosporascus cannonballus. Next base: position 7,977 of record QJNS01000182.1, on the reverse strand, counting down.
GGAACCATCGCCAGTGCTATATGGACCTTCGGGTTGTCCGCCGACTCGTTCAAAGGACGGTGGTAGTCCATTGGAACGGTGAGCCGAGCACACTGAGCATATCCGTCTCCAGGGCATGGATGCCACACGAGCTTTTCGCTTGGAGTTATCTATCAAAAATCGTATGAGCTTAGTATGTCCCCATGAATAATCAGACTTCATACGGCGACGGCACTCACATCACTCCAGGCGGTCGAAGATCCCATGATATTTTCGCCTTCGTTTCCATGGCGAAGGTGATCGCGGACGAACGATCGGCCATACGGTCCCAGTACCCATAAAGTGAAGATCAGGAGAGATACCGTCCACAGAAGCCGCTGATTATTCGGCTTGGATGGAGGGTTCAACGGTGAGCGTCGGGCGCACCCTAACTTTTCCGGAGAATGCCCTGTCGCCATCTCCTACGGCGACGAAGCTTACAAGGACAATGATAAGCGCGATTCTTCCAAACTCAGTTAGTTCTGCTGCGCATCTCAATTGAGGTTTAATGGGTAAAATCGATAAAAACGAGGTTGAGAGGAGAAGAGGGGCGACGAGGCACAGCCCAGTCCCCAAGATGACATTCGGCGAGGCGATCCTTCCACTCATAGGCACCGCCCCTCACTCACCCTATCAGGCTCTGGACAAAATAGTTAAGCCCCCTTTGATAGGCAATATGAAGGAGCAGATGTATGAGAAATGATTAAGTCATGCCCGACTAACGACTATAGTAACTTATTTCATCCAGGAAATCAAGTCCTGCGATTTATTCGGATTTCCTTAAAAAGAACTTCCATAGGTATATAAAGATCGCATTGTCGAGGGGATACGCGTAGATGGCGAGTGGTGGCTTAACTATTATGACGAGAGCTGGCCAATGCAGGTCCCCCTCAGTGGCGCACTTGTTTTCCCGCGCCACGAGGCAAGGGGACCCAGAGCCAAGGAAAAGACCACAGCCGGGACGTGTGTTTGTTGACGGGGACGACGAATATATCTCTTTCGAGATAGAGAAGTTGTTATCCCGCAGAGTCTCCCACGCAGGAATCCGACCCGTCTTGGAATACCTTGTCCGATGGAGGGGTTATGAAGCAAAGTATGACGAATGGTACCCTCGAGAGCTCTTGATGCAAAATGCCGCAGACCTTGTCGAGAAATACGACCATATCCACAAACTCTCCGGAGAAGAGCTGACGTTGAAGAAACCCCGGATTGGCCACGAGCGTGCGGCCCGCACCGTGCCCTCATCCGCGGAGCTCTCCTCATCGTCGTCGTCTTCTACTGCGGTCACCCCGATCTCGGGTATGCGCTCTTTCTTCGGGTCAACGCAGAGAGAGACTAGCGCGGTTACTTCTAGGAAATATTCAATCGTAAGCAGAGCACCTAATAGAGGAAAGCCACAGCACAGCATTATATATGCGGCTCGAGCACAACTTAATCCACGCTATGTCCATACGCGCATGCAAAAGTGACACATATACATCTCCCCTATAAATTTCCGACTAGGCGATATACCTAGAATATACTATACTACCACCACCCACCGGTTCCGTACAAGGGTGCCATCCAGCGCCGCCATCCCTCGTTGCCCTCGCCTCGCTGTTGTATTGCCTAAGTAAATAGATGGGTAGGTAGGTAAAGCATCCTCTCCAACTCCCCTCCCTTTCTCCCAGTATGTCATCGCCGCCTTTCTAATGGGCCCCATTATTGTGTCCGCCAGGCTGAGTGCCTTCTCATCCCGCGAAAGCCCTGCGGGCTCTCTCGTCTCAAACACCAGACGACCAAGCATCGCATGCGTGCGCGTACGCGGGCCTTCCCCGTTTCCCGGCTAGAATTCTCATCCTTCGACAGCTTCGATATATGCATATATAGGTAGGTGGGTTGGCAGGTAGGTAGGTAGACATTACAGTATCGTATCGTGGTAGACGCAGATGAGACGTGGGTACGTATATACGACCCCCAGCAAAGGGGGGGGGGGGCCTCCGATGGAGGCGACGGTAGCACGCTCCCCCTTTCCTCCACTCTGTAGCGTCGCTCGCCGCCGCAAGCCTTGCAGCAATAATATAATAGTGATGTAGTCGGTCACTCGGCCGGCAAAGTCCGCTCACTCTTCCACTGTGGTAGGTTCCGTCATAGTAGTAGTGGGCGTCTCATCCGTCGTAGACGCGGCTGGGCTCTTCGTTGCCTCGCTCGGCGCCGCTTCCTCTCCTCCATCGCCGCCACCGCCAGTATCACCGCCACCGGCATCATCACCGCCACCACCAGCGCCATCACCACTACCGGCGGCATCACCGCCACCGCCGCCACCGGCAGCTGAGTTCGCGGCGGAACCTCCCTTCAGTCTCCGCCGTCTCGCTCTCCTCTCCTCGGCGGCGGACCTCCTCAAACTCTCCTTCTTCTCGGGTCCATCGGAATCGTCTGCGGCACCGTCGCCACCGCCCCGCATATCCTGTAGTAGCATGGCGGCTCTCTGCGCAAGGCCGTCTTCCTCAGCATCCTCCCCAGCAGCTTCACGCTGCGCGCCCTCTGTTGTGTTCGGGCGCGACACGTCAGGGTTGACGGGGTTGCCATCAGAGTCCACGGTAGCAGTGGTCGTCTCGGCGTTTTTGCCGCGCAGGCCGGCTTCCGCCTCGGGGATCTCGTTGAGGTCGGGGATCTTCTGACCCGAGGCGATGCGCACCTGGTGCCTGTCCCTCAGGCGGGCGCGTCTTCTGCGGTCTCTTTGATCTCTCGTCTGTGGCGCCGCGGCGCGAAGCTTCTCCAGTAGGGAGTCCATGGCACCAGCTGAATTTGGCGACGGCGGCGCTCCTTCGACCCCAGCGCTCGATGTCTTGAGCTGGGCCTGTTGCTTGCGCTTCATACTTGCCTCGTTCCTGCGCCTGTTCTCCTCGTACGCCATGTTCTTCTCCCTGCTCTTCTTCCAATCTTGGAGGAACAGGGCTAATTTGGCAAAAAAGTCTCGGCGCGCATTGTCATCTGTAGGATCTTCGCCATAGAACACCATGATGTCGTTGTAGGTCCGGGTCATCTCCTCCAGATATAGTTCCATCTGTTCGGCCTTCCGCCGTGCTTCCTTCATGCAGCGCTGTACTATTTGGGATACCCGGTCCTGAGGATGGAATTTCTTAGGATCGCTGAGGTTTCCGCTGTCAAGCGACATCTGCACATTGCGTATATTGTCGATGTACCTTTTGGCGTCCGACTGCAACTGCTCGATATTGATCTTCTGTGCGGTCATGATGTCCTGAATGTCCGTCGCGAAACCTTCCCATTCAGGATATTGATTGCGCACGATACGTTCGACTAAGTCAGCCAGCGTTGACTCGTTCTTGTCGTCCTTGACCATCCCCAGACGTGCGAGAGAGCTCAGCTTGAATCCACGGGCCTGCTTGTTGGCATCATTCATATAGTTACCGATATCCAAAATAAGTCCAAGCACGTTCATCAGCGACACAGAGTCGCGGAGAGATTCCGATACACTAACGACCTGGTTCATCTTGTCTGTGATCTCCTCGTAATCAGCCTCGTAGTTCTTAGTCAATGTTAACGCCCGCATCCTGCTCTTCCAATAGTGATGAAGTTCGAATGCGGTCTGGAGATAGATTTGGTCTTCTCGCGTGAGCTCGTTGGGGTCCAATTCTCGTTCTTCTTTGTTGGCGTCTGGGCCGGTCCAATCCTTGCTGTAAGGCGCCATCTGCTTCGCGGTGTTGTCTGGGATATTGCAAAGCTCGTCCTTTTGCAGGAACTCCATTACCACTGGGTTGTCGAGCACTTCTTTGTCGCAGTGGATGACCATCTGCACTATCTTCTCTACGGAGTAATGAGAGAATTTGGAAAGGGCGATTGCTAAACATGAGTTAGCCTTCATATTAAGGCGAACAGTGTGCACGGCGCATGCTTACCGTAAGCTTTCCGCAAATCACCGCTAATGATTTGCTTCTTGTCATCCTTCTTAGAGCCTCCACCACCGATTTTCTTGACCTCCTTAGCCTTGAAGAGCTTCTCGACTTCGTCCAGGATACCCTTCTTGCTGAGTTCTGCATACTTTTCTTCCCTCTCCTCTGCCGAAGGAGCATGCGCCGCCCAGTGACTTGTTTCTGGGGTGTCGACTTTATCCCAGTGGAATGCCTTCAGCTTCTTCCTAGGCCTTACTACAGGCAGGCCAGTAGTGGGGGGCGCGGCATAGTTGCCTTGCGCGGAGAGGAAGTGGCCAGACATACCGCCTGGCATGGGCGGCGGAGGCGGGGGTGGCATGCCTCCCATACCGGGCATCGGCGGGGGGGGAGGCGGAGGCGGAGCAGCCCCCGGGATGTGCCCGGGCATCGGAGGCGGTGGTGGCGGAGGCGGAGGTGGAGCAGCTCCCGGGATCTGGCCTGGCATGGGTGGAGGGGGGGGTGGGGGTGGCGGCGGTGGCGGAGCACCGGCCTCCTCCGAAGTCACCTCGATCTTGGGCGGTTCACTCTCGCCGGGAGTGATGGGAGATTCAGACTCGAGGCTGGGATGCGAAGGACCAGTAGTCACACCATCACCGTCCTCCGAATCGCTTCCCTCATATTTCTTGCCCTTGGCGTGGATCTCGCTAAGGAAGCTGCTCGCCTGTTTGGGATCCATGACGGGCCTCCGAATTTCGACGACTCTCGGCTTCTCGTACACAACGTCTTCATCCTCGATCCCTTCGAGTCCCTGCCCCTCTGGTGGAGCGACAGGCTTCCTGGATATCCTGGTGTTGCGATTGACGGTGCCAAACATCCCAGGAGCGGAGAGCGTGTCGGGGGGGAGCCCTGCACCCTCGGGCGCAGAATAGCCGTCCATTTCTTCACGAAGCGCCCGCAGGCGATCCGAAAGACCGATGGTCTCGCCCCACACTCTCCCCTCGAGCTTGTACTGGGTCTTCTGCCTCTCGAGCTGCATCGCCAACCGGTCCATGAGCTTCTCCCGGTCCAAGATGCCCTGCATGCGGGATGGATCCTCATCCGGCACCTTGCCACCGGCAGCACTTTTGACGGCCTGCGACGCGGCCACGTCTTGGGCGTCTCTGAGCATGAGATACAGCTCGCGAGTTTCCAGTTCATAGCGCTGGGCCTCCTTTGCACGGACAGTCTGAATGTTCTCGATCTCGGCCTTTAACCCATCCATGTGTCGCCGCTGAGCTTCGATGAACCTAGCCTGCTCGTCCAGTTGCTTCTGAAGCTTCCCTACGAGGCCATCAGCACCCAGTTCCAACTGCGCCCTGACCTCATCCCGTTCGGCCATCGCCGCCTCGGCGATCCGCCGAGACTCGAGAGCCTCATCCAAGGCCTGTCGCGCCTCGGAATCGGTATGTAACTTGTCTAGAAGGTTTTGGACAGTGAAATTCAGGCTCTGCTTGAGGTCCATATTTGGCAGTCGTCTGTCCATGGCCACGTAGCTGAGCATGGCGTCCACGAGTTGAAACATTCGCAGCCGCTCCTCTCCTTCATTGTCCCGCATGAGAAGCAGGTGCTGAAGCGCGGAGACGAAGTAGTCCTGAGTGGGCGTTCCGTGCAGCCGCTGCTGGATCGCATCGACGATCTGAGTAGGATCGTTCAAGTCCTTAACATCGTCCTCGATGCTGTCTTTCATGCTACTGTTCTCGCGGTCGAGCATATCCTCGTAGTCGATGGCCTCGTTAGTCCGGTACCGTTCGATTTGCTTGTCGATCAGGTCATATTGGAATGCTTCCATCTTGGTGAGGATCCGCTTGATCCCACAAGCGCCAAACTGCGCCCTGATATGCATCCGCAGCTGGAGGTCATTTTCCGGCGCATCGATGATCATGTTGATGAGGATTAGAGTCGCGACGGCGTATTCCATCAGGAGGTTCTCCATGCCGACACCACCGCTGCGTACTTCCTCGCTAGCTCCCACGAGACTACCCATCTTCCCCCGTCCATCGACCGTGACCTCAACAAGGCGCATCCAAGCGTCGAATCGACCGTTCTCGTTCTGTTGGGCCTTGACCACGTCCATGGCCTGGATGACCTTCCGATGGCCATCGCGCTTGTCCTGGCCGTCCCCCTTCCAGTGACATAGGAAAGTTAATATGTCGCTCACTAATTTTCGCGTTGTCATTCGCGGGGAGATGAGCGAGGTCGCCAGAGCCACGACTACTTGCTGGTGGGCCAGAGCATCGTCGGCACCGTATTTGTTGTTAAGGAGGGCCTTGAGGCACTTCACGATATCGTGCTCCTTTTCGAGACTTTTTTCGCTGCTGTTTGCCGTAGCCGGCGCCGCGGGTCCTATCGCGGTCTTGCGATTAATCTTCAACAGCACGTTGGTGAGAGCCACCTGGCCCTGGCAATCGATGAACCGCCTAACCCATCCTATCTGTTGCGTCCTCAGGTTGACTTCGAGACTGCTCAATCCTTTCGAATCCAAGGTGTTTTCCATGACCTTTCGCACATACCACTCAGGCGAGCCTTCTTCGTCGGAGGACGCGGCGACATTGGTAGCATCCGAGTACTGTCCCGGCCTTGCGGTCTGCCTCCTCTTCTCACCTTGAAGCTCAGTGAGACGGTCCTGATAGATGAGAGTCCACTTCTTGGAGGCCGGGTAGGCCACCATCTGTCGGCGCGCCTGCTCGGGCAGGTTGTGCCATCCTCGCTTTTGCATCAGCTCGTAGAACATATGTTCGGTAACTCTATCGTCGGCCGGTCGCGTGAGCGAAAGGCCGTCGACATTCTGCTGAACCCCGGGCGGGGCTGGGAGTTTGGTCAAGCGGCTGTAGTCCCTGCCATTGGACTGGTACGAAGCGATGGAGCTCTGAGAGGTGGCGGCACCCGGGGGTGCCAATCTGGATGAGCGGAGATCATTGGGCCCCCCGTTACCGGAAAAGATGCTGGACTGGTCGCTTGCTCTTGATGCCCTGCCGTACGGGAGGCCCAGGGAGTCCCATCGCTCGCCATAGGCGGGATTGTTGACGGCAAGCAGACTCTCTTTGCTATGCATATTATGCTGTGGAGAGCCCCATTGCTGGAATTGAGTTTGATGGCCGGTGCTTGCCATGGTGACATTCGAGGCCCCAGGAGACAGCCGGGTGCCTGACATGTGGGATCCGGCAGCACTAGCAAAGGCCTTCGGGTCGACGGAAGGATAGCGGTGGAAGTCACTCGTGGAGCTGTTTAGCTGATGAGGTAACGGCTCTCGGCGCGCAGGCATCTGATCGTCTCGGGGAAGAAAATCGACGGAAACCGGACTTCGGCGATCGGCATAGGTACTATCATATGGGATGGCGGTAATCACGCCAGCCGAGTTGTTGACACCAGCATCGGGAGTGAGAGGTCGATCAACCGATATAATCGATGACGCCCTGGCATGTCTAGAACCACGTGACGCTATAGACACGGCATCGGTATCGGGGCCGAGGTGGCGGCCTTCTTCGCTCCCGGTTGCTCGCTTGTCGCTCCTATGCTTGTTTCTGGAGAAGAAACCGCCTTTGCCGCTAGACTGCCTAGACTTGTCGGGATATGACATGGCGGTATATATTCAGGCGGCGCGCCCAAACGCCGGCGCCCCTACGATTATCCCGATTTTGCGATTCAGCCGCCGCAGGCAGGATGAGGGAGAGAAGGATATTGCGCGGCCAGAAATGCAAGAAAAATGGTCGGGTGTTGCTTATTCGGTTAACGATGCGCGGGATGTTTCAGACCGAAACCGAGTCGCATCATGTTCCTAGCGGCTTTCGGTTAGATAATGGAGGTAATAGAAGTTTACAACGTATGCGGATTCGCGAGACGTGCTTCCGTCGAGAGACCTGCATGAAATTAGAGATTTAGCATCGATTCTGCCGACAGTCGTCCGTCTTCGAGTAGACCCGAGATATAAAAGCCATCAAAACCCTAGCAAGGGCGGAAGTAGAAGGCTGCAACAACACGCAGACCCTGAAGCCCCCAAGATCTGCGTGATCCAAGGGCGTCAAAAAAAGGGGGGGGGGGGGGGGGGGGG